>JAWWEW010000065.1:5611894-5659959 GCA_035583185.1 Anabacerthia variegaticeps
AGGGAAGGGAAGGGAAGGGAAGGGAAGGGAAGGTTTGGGAAGGGAAGGGAAGGGAAGGGAAGGGAAGGGAAGGGGCCTGAGGTGAACAGGAGCTCTATCCCTGCAAACACAGGGAGGGAAGAGGATGGGACTGGCTTGGAACAGACGCCCTTCTGCTCAGGTTGCAGGATTTGGCTCAGTGGTGGCTCCCCTGTCCCTTGAGGTGACAAACTCTGCAGCAGAAGCGTGTGGGACCTTTCCTGCCCCCGGGAGGAGAGCAGAGGAGGCAAACAAATGTCACTGGAGTGTTTTGCCAGAGGAATTCTGGCAGTGGCTCTGTGGGCTGCCAAATATCCTCCCGTGAGGTGGTGGCACTTCAAACCAGCCTGGTTTTTAAGGAATTAATTGTGTCCCTGATGTCCTGGTGGCCTGGCAGGATTGTCCTGGGTTTGTCCTTTGGAGGGAAAGGAGAAATCCTGGATTTCTGGAGCTGCCAGCTGCAGGGCCAGCCCAGATGTGGTAGAGCCAGCCCAGATGTGGCAGGGCCAGCCCAGATGTGGCAGAACCGGCCCAGATGTGGCAGAACCGGCCCAGATGTGGCAGGGCTGGCCCAGATGTGGCAGAGTCGTGTTCCCAGCTGAGCCCACCCACCAAAGCTGGTTTTTCCCTTGCCAGAATAACCTCAGGCTGCCCATGGCTCATCCACAGCCAAAGCCCAGGAGGAATTTCATCCTGCCTTTGGATTAGCACCAGTGTGCACCCTTTGCTTCGCTGTGTTCACCTCAATTTCTTGGCTTGGAGGTCAGAAAGCTGCTGGCAGTGGCTGCAGCCCCTCCAGCTGGGCTCCCTCTCTGGCTAAAGCCCGTGCTGGTCCCATTACACACATCCTCAAATTACAGCTCTGCTTCACCCTGAGCTCTCCCAGAGGGCTGGGGGGCCATGGGTTAAGCAGCAAGGCTCAGATCATTTGTGAGGGGTAATTCCCCCTCATTGCCTGGGATTCCTGGAGCTCCCAGCGTGTCAGATGAGCCTCTACACTGAGCTCTGGCTCTTTCCAGCTCCTGTTTCCAGCTCCTGCTTGATCCGATGAGTTTCACTCCAGGAAAGGCTGGAAAAGACAAGACACCAAAGCAGGTTTTGTTGCAAAGCCCCACACAGGTTGGTTTGGAATCACTGCCTGTTGTCTCCTCAAGTTCAGACCACAGCCAGCTATTCTTACTTAGGGAACACAATTCCCTTGCACCTGAGTCAGAACAGCAAGCCATGCTTTTATTGTTATATAAAAGCCAGAAGCTATTTCTTTTTTAATTTGAGAGGGTTGTTCTGTAGCCCACACAGCATCTGTTTCATAGTGAGATGAAGTCATAGTGACACCCCTGTTGCTGGGACAGATTGGTTGGTGTTATGAATGAAACACCACTAAGTCAGCACCACCTCCTCCCCCCAAATACCCCGGATCTTCAGCACCCAAGTGACACACGTGAGGATGTGGGATGTTGTCACCCTGTGCTGGGGTTAAGGGATGACACTCTAAGTGTTGCCTTCTTGGGGACTTCTTTTACCTTGGATTACGTCGCTCCTGAGTGAACAAAACTCGTGCCAAGGGAAGAAAGCTGTACCTTAAGTTTCTGCTTTGCTGCAATGACAGCAAAGGCTGCAAAGTTTGGGGGAAGAAGCATTAAAAGTGGCATTAAATATTAGGTTTGACAGACCCATGCCCAGAGTGCAGGTTCCTGCAGCTCCTCATGTGGTTATATCAGATTTCAACTTGTAACAAAAAAAGGTAGGAAATGGAAGGGAGACACAGAAGTTGATTTTACCTTCCAGGATTTGGGAGAGAATCCCAGATCATGCAGGGCACATTGCAGCTGCATTACAGCTGGCCTCTTTTTCCTATTTATAGGTCAAGCAAATACGTTTTTGAATCCAGGAGCTGAGGCAGTTGCCAAGGGAAACTCAGTATTCTAGAGAATTGTTATTACATTTGCAAAACTTGGAGTTTCTCTAAGAGCTAAATGTAAAACAAATGTGACACAAGGAGGAGGAAAGAGTGGGTGGGAAAATGTGAAGATGAAGTAGAAAGTCAAATGAGGGTTTGGTGTGGAGTCCTGAAGTCAGCTGTGTTCCTTTCCACTCCGAATTTCCAATGCTGAGATCACTTGGAGCTCTGTGCTGAAGGACTCGCAGGGCAGGCACTCTGTGTTGGTCCAGCCTTGGGTGGCACAAATGAGCTTGGCTCTGCTGCTACTCACAGTGAGTAGTAATGATAAAATAATATTGGGTGTCACAGACTGAGAAGAGGGGCTATTTCAGGTCAAAGTTCTCAAAGTGCTGAGTTTCTAAATATACCAGGCACATTTACACACAGTTTTGCAGGCAGACATGAGCTCATGCTGCTCGTGTTCCAGAGCCTGCCCCAAAGCACAAATTAAGCAGCTGCATTCAAAGGTGCTGAGCTCACCCCAGTGTTCCTCGTGTGCAGTTCTGGTCCTGCAAGCCAGCTCAGGAAATGCTGTCACTGCTATTTATAGCATTATTGATGGGATTCTTTGATTTCCAAGCAGAGGAAAATGGATGTTTTACGAAGAACTGGAAGGTTCACATGATGAGAAACAGGTAGTCCTGGCACACCCACACCCTGAGCTGCTCTGGACACGTATTTGAGAGACAAGAAATGGAAAATTCATGTAAAGCTGCACCAATTTACTCCTCTTTTAAGGCCCGTGCCAAACCCAAGGCTGTCTAGGGCGAGGGGGGATGATGCCTCCCAGAGTGGTCACCCAAAGGGGCAGCCCTGCCCTGCCCCACCTTTGGGGCTGGTTTGGGTGCAGGATGGGGCCAGGGCAGAGGCTCCAGGCTCAGATCCAGGGGCTCTGTGAGCCCCATCCCAGAGCCTGGGGCTGGGACAGGCTCTCCCCAAAGGCACCACAGGATTTTCCATTCTGTCACAGCCCTGCATCGATCCATGCTGGCCACAAATGCTCTGCTTTGGGGTCAATGGGGTTTGGGCACCAGCAGGGTGGTGCTGAGAGCTGCCAGCCCAGTCCCTGCCTCACCACTGGGCACAGGGGGATTTCTCTGTTCTGGGCTGTCCCCATGGCAAAGGGTTTGGGGACATGGGAATAGTAATGCTGGCAAGTTTTAGGGGACCTCCCCCCTTCAGAATTTGGGTGATGCAATATGAAATCTCTGCTGCTTGTCCTTCCTTCTGCCACGAAGAGCCTTAGAGATATTGTGATTTTTTTTTTTCCATTTTCCTGTGCACTCCAATAAACGCTTCTCTCTCTGTTGGCATTGATGTGCTTTAGGAATTTGTGTCAGTTCTGACAACATTCCCCATCCCCACAACAGAGGTGAAGTGCCTCAGTGTCAAAACATGCTGCTGTGATGTTTCCAGGGTACTTTGAGGGGTTCATTTCAGAAGGTTGTTTCAAAACGAAATTTGTTTCCTCAACAGCACAATAATGTGAGAAAATTGACAGGCTGAGGTTTGTTACGGTGGGTTTTGAAAACTTTTGCATTCCTTTTATGCAATGCACAAAAATGTGAAAGTTTCAATGGCTGCCATTTCTAAAGAAATGGAAAATCAGCCTCCCCCTCCTCCTGATCTGGAGGAAACTGCATCAAAAAACATTTGTTGTTTAAAACTTGTTAGCTGTCCTCTGCTGCTAATGATGTTTTCCTGCCTATGTCTCCCAGCACTGACTACACCGTTTATGAGAACAAATTAATCTCTGGGGCTTCCAAGATACAAAAAAAATATTTGACAGCTGGGCACCAAAGAGATTTAAGGAAGAGATTTGGCAACCTAAAAGCAGGTAAGTGTGTGATGTTGTTTACAAGAGTGCCAAGGTCAAAAAGATTGCATCTTCAGGGAGCAGAATAGCTCTGAAACCTGCCTGTGACTTGCACCACAATCTGTACTAAGGCTCAAAGCACATCTTCCCCAAGACCCTCAGAGGTGAAAGGGTGTGTGCTCAGGGGGCTGCAGGGAACATCCCCCCAGGCAGCTGCCAGCTGGGTGCCAGCACTGCACTCAGGACACCCAGGAGCTCTGGGCTCCCTGTCAGGGTTCCAAACATCCATGACCTGACACAAATTGTCAAAGGCATTTTAGGGCTGGAGTAAATATTTGCAGGCTGAAAACACAGCCTGAATCCTCCACTTGCTTTATCACCAAC
Source organism: Anabacerthia variegaticeps (assembly GCA_035583185.1). Lineage (NCBI taxonomy): Eukaryota > Metazoa > Chordata > Aves > Passeriformes > Furnariidae > Anabacerthia > Anabacerthia variegaticeps. The sequence continues at coordinate 5,616,055 of JAWWEW010000065.1, forward strand.
ACTGAGACAACTCAGTGTGTGGCAAAACCCACTCCAGCCCAGTGGGGTTTTTGAGGGCAGCACCTCGTCTCCTCTGCATGGTGCACTTTAGGTCATGGCAAGCTGGGGGACATTAATTTGCCCCAAGAACAGCCCAGTGATGCAGCCTGTGCCCATCCTGCCCCTGAGCATCCCCCTCTTTGCACTGTGCTCAGGGGGAGTTGTTGCCCAGAGCTCAGCCCTGCCTGTGCAGATGCCCAAGACAAAATCTAATGGGACATAACACTTTTATGGAAGGAGCATTAAGAGCTTTCTGGGGAAGGAGACTGTAAAACAATAGATAAAAAAAAAAAAAGAAATCCCATAAAGTTCCAGTATTTTTGATACAACAGCAAATTTAAAAGGCGATTGACTGGTTGTAAGTGCAAAGAAATTAATGTATGGTTTTAAATAAGAAATACAGAGTAGGTGATGCTGCCCCATAAACATTTCTGCTGGGCACAGAGAGACTATTAATTTTCATGATTCTTCATACCACAGGACAGCAAAGTAATCGTTCAAGTCATGTATGATGAAATCTAATGTTGTGGGATAATTTCTGCCCATCGATCGGGCCTGGCCTATCGGGGCTGATTTATTGCAATAACTGGGGACAGGGACTCACTGCACTGTTGCAAGGGCCAGTTAAGTTTATGTGCTGTGGAGATGTTCAGAGTTAATAGATTTTAAATTATAGGCCATGCAGGGCTCCCAGTGAGGCAGGTTTGCCCTGAGGGTGTCTGGAGCTGGGTGGTGGGGCACAGCTGGCACAGCTGCATTGGGCTCATTTGGGTATGAGGGGCTGTTCAGCAGGAAAGCAGAACCTTCAAAGCAACTTCTGATCCCAGGGAATGAAAAAGCAAACCAAATGGCTACAAGTCCAGGGGTGTCAATCAGAGCAGATTGAGGATCAGAGGTGTGCAGTTCCAGATCAATGGACACTGATCCGTGCTGGTGAAGGCAGAGGGCTGGATGCTGCTCTTGTGCAGTGCAGAGATGAAGGGGAGGAGCAGTGCCCTGCTGCCCAGTGCTCAGAGAGCCAGGCTGCTGGGGCAGAGCACAGAGATGGCACAGAAATTACAGCCTGCCCTGGACTCCGTGGAGACGATTCCAGAGGCAAACAGGGTCGTGCTGCTGCTTTGGGGTCAGTAATGTGAGGCTGTGCAGGGCCATAAAGAGCTGGGGAGAGGCAGAGGCTCCTGCAGGGAAGAGAAAAGCTGGGAGAGCCCCACACTCAGAGCTGTCCACTGAAATGTCCCTGCCCTGCATCCAGCTGTGCCTCACCTCTGCACTGCTCCTCAGACACTGCCAGTGCTCCAGTGCCTCACCAGAAAAGGCAGGATGAAGATCAACCTACACTCATTCCTGGGGTGTTTTTATTCTCCATTCTTACCCCTATTTTTCTTATCCTTCAGCCTCAGAGGTTGTTGGTTCCACCTTGAACTCCTCCTGCTTTGCCACCAGCTAAAGACGGACCTGGGATCTGTGTCCCTCACTGTCTTTTGTCCTCTGAAGGTGCCAAGGAGTTAACCTTTGCAGGGAAAATAGATTATTGCTTCCCGTTTGCTCTGTCAGTGAAGCAAAGCAGCATTTACAGCTCCTGGCTGTAGTTGGAGCTCTGAGATACGGCTGCTGCTCAGGGATCTCAGGTAACACTCATCCATCACCTGGAGGAGCAGCTCAGAGACAGCCCAATCTGTAGAAAGCAAGTTTATTTCATCTCTTCTGACATCTATAGATTAGACACCTGCCAGGAAGATACAATAAGGTGCTTCACCAGGAGTTATTTTCTGAACCCATCAGGAATTGCTGATGAGAGGGGCAAGTGCTGAAGCTGCTGCAGGTTCCAGCAGCCCCCTCCCCACTAAGGAGGGAGCAACTCTGAGCCTTCACTGCATTAAAACGTGGTTAATACACAGAAACACAGACTGACAGAACCACTGGAGAGCTGGGGTTTGAAAGGGACCTCTGGAGATCATGTGTCCAAACTCCAATTGCTGTGATGTCTATGCACAGGAAGGGAATGGAAATAGATGGGAAAAAAACCCATAACCTCTTCTTCCAGAGGCACTGGAATATTGTGGGATTTCCCACCACAGGAGAACAGCCCCTTTCATTGCCCTGGCCCTGGTTATCTCCTAAGCCTCCTTTGACATGAGACCAGTGGAAAGAGGCCAGGAGAAGTTCTGGACATGACCTACATCTTCAGGTGCAGTTTTACAGGAGCTGCCTTGACATTACATCCCAGGGAGATGGGAAAGAGAGCCCGTCCTCTCAGGGGCTCACAGACAGCACGATACCAACTGCTGGAGGGGGCACAAACCCTTTGGCGGGGCTTTTTCGGCCTTTTTTCTCTTGCAAACCAGTCCCCACAGACACACAGTATCTTCCCTCAAAAAATTGGGCTCAGAGACAGACCCAGGCCATCAGTAAGTTTGGGATGGGGAGCCACAGTGGGCAGGAGTGTCCTGGCTGTTGAAGGCTCCATCATAAGGGGTCAGTATTCAGCCTTTCCACTGCCTCACCCCTGGAAGAAAAGGGATTTTCTCACAAGGACTCTGATTACCCAAGTGAGCAAACCTCAAAGGCAGTTCAAAGATAACAGGAGTGAGAGCTGGTCAGAGCCTTTAAAGAGACTTTCCATCCTGTGTTAAGCTCAGTCAAAATTAATTGGGCCTGAGGGGTGAGGTTTTTGTAAACACTTAGGTACAGTTAGAAATCTAATTCCCAGAGTTGCCTGTGAAAAACTCACTCAGGCTTATCTGAATCTTTAGGTACTTTAATACTTCTAAATAACCACTCCAAAGTCTTGAGTTCTGCAGTCAGAACACCTGAGCTGTCATTGACAAATCCTGGTTTTCCCTGGTAATGGGATTACTGGAGGAGTTTTGCAGTAGCTTTGGGAAAAGTCACTCTTGCATATCTATACTTTCATCTCTTAGATTGGAGCAGGGATGTACCAAAAAACCCCACGTTATTAAAATGAATAAAGCCTATTTGTGTGAAGAAACTGAATCCATTTTCACTGTTGTTTTGTACACAAACCAGACATGACAAAGGGATTCATGCAGCTCAGCCACATTCAAGCGACATTGATTGGTTTGTTGTTGTGTGGATTGCAGGGAATTTCAAGGGCTGTGTTTGCTTCCTTATGGTTCAATGGCAAGTTTGGGTAGCCTTGCCCTTGTGTTGCTGTTTTAGGGCTGAAATATTTGCTGACAGCACCACGACAGATACCCAGAGACATCACTCAATGCTCTTAGGACACAGGGTGGCTTTAAACAGCAGCAGAGACCTCCAGGGGAAAGAAATGTGGTTGGAGTTTGCAGAGGGTCTTGCTGGGTGGGAAACTCTTTGCAGGGAGATGTGGCTGGAGCAGCTGAGATTGTGAATCCAAAAATGAGCTCCATGAGCTGCTCAGGACGGTGTGATGTGCCCTGTGCACTCAGGGCAGGGCGGTGAGCTCTGTAACACAAGTGAGGAGCTCTGCCAGGGAGAGGAGGAGCAGCCTGGGAATGAGAGAGGAATGAATAAAGGGAAGCTGTGAGGGTTTCCCCAGGTCGGGAGATGGGTTCCCAAGGACACCCCAGCACGTGAGGATGTGACACATCTCCTGGGATGTAGTGGCACACACAGCCTCATGTCTTCCCTGCCAGCCTGGCAGGTGTGGGCAGCAACAGCAGTGGCTGAGCTCAGTGGGCACTTCCCAAAGCTGTTTTTGTGGCAGGCTCAATTCCCTGACCCCTGCATGGATCAGGGAGGCAGGAGCATCCCTCTCCAGTGCCAGGGAGGAGCAAGTACAGCCTTGCCAAAGAGACAGAGGAGGGAGCATGGAAATGATTTTCAGGAGCACGGAAATGATTTTCAGTCTGTGTTTTCACAAGTGCAGGGAGAGGTTTCCCCCTCTCCTCTTCCAGGGAGCTGCACAGACAGCTCCTGACACTCTGCTGGGGAGCACACGGAGCAAAAAATAACTCTGAGCATCTTGTAAAGCTCTTCTCTGACAGGGGAAAATGTTTTCCTTTCTCCCACCAGATCCTGGGAGGGAAATCAGGGTGTTTTGGCACTCGGAGAGGTCAGGCTGCGTTTTGATGGCACTGCTCACACTTTATCCCTCAAACACACCGAGCATTTGGGAGAGCAGCATGATTTATTTCTGAAGGAGGGGATGGGAAGAACATTTGGGTTTAACCTCCCCATCAACAGACGTTTTAAAATACTCCTGGCAAGCTGTTCCTTCCTGACAGCAGGGTGGTACCAGAGGCTGGTGGGATGCTGGAGCAGGATCTGGTCCCTGTGGTGGGTCAGAGCAAAGCTCAGGCCAGGCTGGGGTGCCAGGGTAGACCTTGAGAGGTGACATTTGGGGTAACACAGTATGATTTTGCACACCACGTTGTCCTGAGCTCTTTTTCTTAGGGAGAAATCAGAAGATGGAGCTGGGATTTGTTCTGAGGAAATACATGACTCTGCTTGTAGAGCTCAGCAGGTGGGACATCAGCTCTCCCCAGGGCAGGCTGGGCTTTGTCCTCCCTCCCTGCTGCAGACAGGCTGGTCCCCCCTCTCCTCCCAGCCCGTGGGTCTCAGTAAAGCCCTGGCACCCGTGAACCCCTCAGATAAAGGAGGAGAATCCTAATTGCTGGAAACACTCCCCAGAAAGTGGACCTGAAGCAGACTGAGGCCGCACAGCACTGGAAATCACAGCGTGGGCATCACTGGAATCCATCACAGCTAATGGGATTAGGGCAGATGCCACAGGAATTCCTAATGATGTGCTCGGTGCCCCCAAATCTTTGTCGGTGCGTCTGAGTCGTGCTCTGCTCTCCTCCTGCCCTCTGCTCACACACTTTGAAGGGCACAGACAAGGGAGGACCCCAGGAGCCTTTCATCCTGCTCTGGACCCCTCTCGTAGTGCCCTTGTCTCTAATTGTGTGCACACACAACAGCGAAGGCAATGACTTCATGGCACACCCCCCAATGAATAAATCATCCCAATTCCGAGCAGAGTTAGCACAGCCACGCACTGTGTCCCTGCCATGAATCACGGGCATGAAGGGCCCTGCTTGTTGGGACACTGCTTATGCAAATGCTCCACAGCACTAATGAACGTAAGCAAAGCCCTGCAGTGCCAGGACAAGGCAGGGCTGTGCCAGAGCCCCCAGGAAGCGGCTGGTGCTTTGTTCCCAGGGATGCATGGTGGGCTGAGAGGCTCCCAGCAGCCTGGGGATGTGATGCTCGGCTCTGTCAGACACAGCCTTGTGGTCCTTCTTCTTCAGGAACGTGTTTGTGTACCAAATATTTCTGATTTATAAGCAGCAAAGCCTTTTTCTGAGTTCCTGGTGACAGGGAAAGGGGATATGCTGACCCAGGGTGATCCAGCTCCTTTGGGATGAAACAGCAGGGTGTAAGGTGCTGGAAAGGGCCCACAGTACTTTAGATTTCCTTTGTTATCCTGCATTAAATTATCCTAATTTAACAGCTCCCAGAGCAGGGCTTAGCTGGGGAGGGGTCTGTGCTTTCAGGCAGATCATCCTGTCTGTATCTGGCTGACAGTCCATACCTTGGTGTCACTGTTCCCATTCCCCAGAGCCAAGCCAGGGTTAGTCCTGGAAGAACAAAGTGGAAGAAAAGGCCCTGCCATGAACACCCAGAAGGGCAGAATAGCTGGGTGAGGGGTAGGACAGCAGGGAAAGGAGGGCTGGCTCCCTCAGGGTCCAGCACAGGGCTGGGAACAGGCTGGATGGCTCCCAGGAGTGCAGGGCATTGTCCTGCTGAGGCAGAAGTCTCTGACACCCCTGACTAACACACCACAGGCAGCAATTATTTCATGCTCTGGAGCTCTCTGGCACCAAGTACCAACCAAAAAAAGGGGCCTAAAACAAGGGATGTAACTCAATATATGTTTGCTTGTCCCAATAGGTGCCGAGCACAAACAATTTTCCTGTACAGCTGCTTCCTTTGTTAGGTGATGTCATGCACTATTTATCTGTGGGGGCATTAAATGATACAAAGGACTTGATGAGTTATTGGGAAAAACTCTCTTCAAGTCTAGCTGGTGCAAGAAGAAGGGGCCATAAATTTCCAAGACTTGGAAAGCCATGGGTTTGCTCCCATGCAGGGATTGCAGCTCTCCCAGCATTCCCAAATCTTGCAATCGTGCAGTTTGTACTCACTGCTTGGAATTTGGGGTGTTTGACCTGCTGAGGTGTGTTTTGTGTCCCCCCCCCCATATTTTTAGGTTCATGCAATCCCCCTTTGCAGCCTGAAAGCAAAGCCCAAACACGCCCCAAGCATGCTGATAAAGGGCTTTTGAACACAGGCAGCTGAATCACACACCATCTCACAATTAGCACTTTAATTTTGAACAGTAATTAGGACGCTGGTGTTTGGAGAGTTCAGTTCTCATCGACCCACTTACATTGTTCAGAGGAGGCCTAAAGAGACCCTGAAGTTTGCAAATAAATCAATGGGAGAAATGAAAAGTCAGTGGCAGCTGCAGCCCATGAGCTGGATCCTGGTGACCTGGGAAATGCCTCCCCAAACCAGCCCTGCTCCCTGGAGCACGGGGAGAAGGAATATTTCACTTCCAGGACACTGAAGAAATGCAGGCACGTGGAGGGACTTCATGTGCAAGGGACAGGAGGGGCTGCAGATGGGAATCCACAGCCACTGCTGGTCCACAAATAGTTCCCCCAGGCACTCTTACAATTACCCCACAGAGCTCTAAAGTCCTGTGGAAACAACATTATTCTTGTGCAAGAGCAAAAAACGTTACTTATTTCGAAGTATGAACACAATAACTAAAGCCAAAGTCTGTAAAGAGGCTTGGATGTGAATTCATTATTAATACACTCTGGTGAAATGAGATTTACTGGCTCTTGTTTACGCAAAGAAGGGGAATGGAAGCTGGAAATGAAGGCAGATGGATGTCAGCACATCCCAGCCATAACAGGAACAGCAGTGCTCCCGAGCAGCAGCTACAGGTGAGGCAACAAACCTCTCTATCCTAAAGAAGCAGAGGCACTGCAAACACCTGCTGCTTTCCAGGCAGATAAAAACCAAGAGAAGGTAATTCCTCCCAAGCCACAAAAAGGAGAAGTGAAATTATAAAGAAGTCAGGTGAAAAATGTCCTTCCTTCATGAAAACAGCAGAGTGAGCTGGATCATATGGGAGGATCCTTTTGTACATCAGCCAGGAGAGAGCAAAGACATCCCTGCAGCAGGAGCATCCAAAGCAGGGTGGGAAGGCAGGTGGCATTTGAGGTTTTTGGGGAGCAAGGAGGGCTTTACCAGGTCACATTTGCCTTTCTGGCCGTAAATGAGGACTTCCCTCCTCCAAGGCTCTCATTTCATGCAGGAGGCATGAATGTCTCATTCCCTCTTTTTTTGGGCTCTGGCATGAAAAAGACAAGAACTGAACCCCTGAGAATTCCCACTGGAGACCACTGCTGGAAAACACAGCAGACTGGAGACTTGCACAAATGCCATTTTTCTGCCTTTATGTAGAAAATAAGAAAACTGCTGGAGAGAGCTGGGTCCTATTACTCAGTTCTCGGCATGGTGTTGGACTTGATTTAAGTGGCAGAAACCTTAATTAGGGCTCTAAACAGGCTTCTAATAGTGCAGTTGAGCTACTGGGAAAGAAACATTTGTCTGATCAAAGCAAACAGAATTTGATTAGCCTCCCCCAGGGACCCAGGGAGGAAACCCAGGGATGACACAGTGAAGGCACTGAGTCCAGCAGGACACAGCTGGATTGTTCCTTTGGTAACCTCTTTATCTTCTCCAACATCTGCCCAGCCTGCAGTGAGCCTTGGAACCTACAGATGCAAATGATAAACTGCAGGTGAGGGCTGGGGGAGGACTAAAACTTGGCCTCCACATTCTGCACCACAGCAAATCCATCAGCTTGAAAGGGTTAATCCACACTCAAGATAAATATAACTCAGCAGAAGGTCTGGGGAACAACAGTGATCCTGAGTCAGGGTGGTTTACAGAGGCAAAAACCTCGCAGTGTTCAAAGCTGCTGCTTGAAAAGGCTTTTTTTTTGAGATTTGTATTTGATAGAGAGCCTGTAAAGCTTTAGGAACACATTGCAGGGGATGTGCAGCTCCCCCAGCCCTGCAGGGAGCAATCCATGGGAAGCAAGCAGAGGGGAATACCACATTGCTGCAGCACGGAGAGGAATTGCAATATTGACCAGAATGCAGGGAGGGAATGGAAGGTTTGGATGCTGAATCCTACTATGGATTGAGGAATGGAGAGGAGGGGGATGTGAAAACCAAGTCTGATGAAGAAATTGTGTGCTGAGCCCAGTCCCCCTGAGTGGAGGAGGCTGAAGGGGCAGAGCCTGCCCAGGCAGGTGGGAATTATCAGCCCAGCTGGTTGCAATGGGCAGAAATGCTGTATTTCCCAGCTTTTGGTATCCCCCCTCCAAAAGCAGTGTTCCTCATTGAATCTTAGTCCCAGGTAGAGCCCCTGCAGCCACACTGCTCAGGTGTGAAGGGATAATCCCAGAGGATCTAAACATCTGGAATTGCTGCCTCTGCTGAAACTCGGGGCTTTTAAACCACAGAAGAGCCTTTGAGACACGAGGTATCTGATCTGGTGGGGAAAACATGTTTTTGGGTGTAAGCTGGTGGTGTGAGCAACAAACAGGATGATCTGGAGGCATTGGCCAGCTCCCAGAGCTGTGGTTTCATTGGTATCAGTGAGACTTGCTCTTGTTCTCTTCCTAAAAGTTTTGTATGAACTTGCTGTGGGAAGGGAAAAATGAGTGAAGCAGCATATCTGATTTACTGTCTCCAGGAGCCCAGATAACAATGCAAACAGGCCTGTTTATTTTACAAGTGCCTGTACACACAATATTAAAATCAAATATTGGTTCTGCAGCAGGGACTCATAATGGGATAGGTTTGGGGTGTTTTTTTTAACTTGATAAATAGCTGGGTTTGTGTGGGGATTCGTATCAGGCTCCAGCCAAACAAACCTAAAGCAAATATTTGCCCCTCTGTGGTAGGTTGACCCTGGCTGGGTACCAGGTGCCCACCAGAGCTGCTCCATCACTGCCCTCCTGGGCAGGACAGGGGACACAGAGGGGGATGAAAGGTCGAGAGGAAGGCAGGGAGAGACCCCTCACCAGTGGCTGTCCCAGGCAAAACAGGCTCCCCTGGGGGAAAGGAGTTCAATTTATTCCCAATCAAACTAAGTGAATAAAACCTCATCTTAAAGCACCTCTTTCCTCACCCCTCCCTTCTTCCCAGGCTCAGTTTTACTCTCCTTCTTTCTCTTCTGCCTTCCCCCAGCAGCACAGGGGGATGGGGAATGGGCTTGGGGTCACACCTTGCTAAAACCCACTTGGCTGGGCTTTGAGAATCCCTGTATTTCTTTTCTCTGAAGGGAAAACCCAAATGCTTAGGGGGATCTAAGCTCTGCAAAGAAATGGGCTGGAAGGTGGGAAATCAGGGAATCAGTTGCTGCCCTAAAACTGAGTTCTTGTTTCTCCCTTCCTAGAGATTATTCATTAGGCTTTCTCCTCCCACTCTGCATCTCTCTATATACACGGGTTTATAAATACAGTTCCTATTTTAACTGCCTTTTAAATACAAATGTTGCCAATTAGCCAATGTTTTGCACGATGCCTGGAAAACATAAAGTCAAAATATTCCTCCAAATCCACATATGGCCAGATCCTTGGTTGGTGTCAGTGCTTGCAGCTCTGCTGATTTTTTTGGAGCTGGGCCACTTTCTGCCTGGTAAGGGTATGGCTGAGCAGAATTGAGCTGAAAAACTGGCTTTGGCTGTTCTAAGATATAGATCTGGAGCATTGTTATTACAAATGCTCTGAAAAATCTGGAGTGGGGTAGCTGTTGGGGACTGCTATTCTGGTAAACAATCGTGCTGGAGTGTTTTCCTCTTACCTCAAACCCTGTGAAGCAGAAAGTGCAAAGCCTGTTGTCTCTGCTCCTGTTTATATTGGGACCAATAATGCTAATTTTCAAATTTAATTTAACATATGTCTGAAAGTTGCTGGGTTGCCCCGGCCAAAAATTGCACTTGGCAGCTCCGGGTTTCTGGCATGGCTGAATTCAGAGTGGACTGAGCAGAGCAAAATGCAAAGCAGCATCACTGCTGGGGCTGGAACACAAGTTGTTCCCGGACATGTGCCCAAATATTTGTTGTTTAATTGCAGCACAGGTCAGGAGAGTGTGGAAGGAGCAAATTCTGCTCCATATTTACTGGGTAATGAGAAATCACCCTCGAGTCTGTGCCATTACTGACTGGAAATAGGAGCTTAACAGAAGGTTAAATCTGTGGAAGTTCAGATTTAAATCCCTCCAACTTTAAACCCCCCAGTCAATTAAAATACTGTGTTTGTTTCTCTGGAAAGAACACTCTCAAGGCAGCATAATTAACACAGGGCTTGTTGCTGGACCATGAAGTGGAAGTTTTCCTGCCTGGCTTCAAGCATAGGTTTGTCTGGAGGAATAAATGGAGCTGAACTCACCAAAGGGCATTTGAAAACCAAGAGAGGAGGGAAAATGGAACATAAACCCACAAACAGAAGGACAAAATAATACCAGTGAAGCACGAGCAGCCACACAGGGCTAGGTGCTCCCTTGCAAAAGAAAAACCCAAAAAAGCCATTTAACCTAAGCGTGCTGGAGGTCCATCTGTAGATGTTTCTCCACCCCAAGGTCCATATCAGCCCAGAGGAGAGGGGGAGGCACCAGCCTGAGCCAGGTGTGCCCTGGGCTGGGTGAGCCCTCTCCCAAAGGCTCTTCAAAGGCTCTGATTTTGGCTGCAGATGTGAGGAGCTGGTTGTGGAGCAGCCCCGGGGGGCTCAGGGCTTTGAAGCCGAGTGGCAAAAGAAATTTGATGCGACAGCTCCTCGTTCTGCAAACTCCTCTGTATCTGGGGGCTTTGGGTAATTAGCCTCTGACTCAGGGGCTGTGTGACATTCATGAATTAATTCATTAATAAAGCCTGCTCAGTGCCATCTCTGGGTCTGGCTTTTTCCACCTGTAGTTTCTGGAAGTACCTGAAGTGTCTTTTCCTTGCCAATTTTGTGTCTCAGTTGTGTTTTCCTGCACGAAGCTCAAAGGGATTTAAGAATGGTGAGTCCTGCCCTCCCTTCAATACATGAGGGGATTCAAACTTTTAAATAAATGTGTCTTTTGCCAGTCAAAAATGACTCACTTTCTGTGGAGTTAGTTGTGAGAGAGAGAATTTTTTTACAAATCTTTGTGTATAGTCATAATTTAACTGGTTAGGGAAAGGCAGAGTTCCATGGGGGGGAAAAAGGGTCATGTTTTCTGCAGGGGTAAAGCAGTAAATCAGGGAAGCCCTGTCAGTCCCTGCCTGCTGACAATCGAGGCATAACTTCTCTCAATGCATCAATGCCCTGCTTGTAATTGGGAAATAAAACCCCATTTCAAGAAGGGCCTAATTCCTACGAAGAAGGAATGTGTGAGGCATTGAAAGGTTGGCTTTTTGTGACGTTCCAACCCTCGTTATTTGGAAAGCACACAAAAATTAGGGTGCACACAATGTGCTGTTTATTAGAACCATTTCTACTGATGCTGCAGTTTGGACTGGGAGGGAATAATGTTGGAATGGGGGGCAATGGCAGCTTTGAGGGCAAGAAAATACATGAAGGAGAGAAAGAAAGCAGAAAACCACCTCTTTCTCTTCCCCTCTTTGTGAATGGTGCACAGGGCGTAGCAAACACCCACCATGGGCAGCTCCACGCCTATTTTTGCCCAGAATTGCAGAACTTGGGCCTGTAGAGGTAAAATCTTGGGTTTGTAACTCTGATGACAGCCTGTGCTGCAGTTTGGTGAGCCAGGTAGGGCAGACACTGGTGTTATTTCTCCTCTAAAGAACTTTTCACAACTCTTTTTGTGGGCATAGGCACAAGAGAGGCTCTTTCTGGAGCTCTGCAAATGCATATTTATTATTATTAATTATTTAGATGTCACCAGGAGTGTACATGGCACTTCAGACACACATAAAACAAGCTGTTACCTCCTGGGAATTGCTTCCCATCCAAGTGCTTTGTAAGGATCTTTAAGTGAGTAATTTGGAAATCCAGCTTTTTAATGACAAATGTGCTGATCCAACAGAAATCATTTGTTTTCCCATTGCAACTGGGTGATGGCTGCCAGAGCCTGGCAGTGAGCAGGCTTGGGGATGAAGGATTCCACGGGAGTTTTCATTATAGCAAACCTTTTTTTTTCACCCTCTACCCTTTTATGAAATGGTTTATTTATATTCCCAAATATCCTGAAAGCCAAAGTCAGAGCTGGGTTCCTGCTGTGCCATGCCCAGGGCAGGGGTGGCTGCAGCACCAGGCAGGAGAGAATTTCGCCTGCCTTTCAGACGCTGCTCTGAGTCACCAGATGACTCTGTCTGGGTCCAACTGTGTCACACTCTGGCTGAAAGAAGAAGGAGAGATTTGCAGATGAAGTGGGGGGAGAACACTTGTGTCAGCAGGGCTTTATCAGGGACTCAGGAGCCACCAGATTCCCAGGAGGAATGCTGCTGCACATGCAATATAAATTACCCAAGCCACCAGCCTGCCAACTTGGAGGCACTTCAAATAGCTCTTGCTGCAAACCCCGGTTTTATTTCCTTCAAGTTCTGGCTGGGAGGCTCCGAGAGGGACTGCAGAGTGGTGGATCCATCCCTGGACCTGCTGGAAGTGCTCAGAGCTTGGGCAAAGCAGCAGCAGCAGGAGGGGACACAGAAGCTCCAACATAGAGGGAGAGGGGAGAAATGGTCCCTGATTTTTGCAGGAGCATTTCAGGGGGTGTTCCAGCAGCACAGGGGGAGCTCAGGGAGGTTTTACAGCCCCCAGAGCTGGAAGAAAAGGAATTTCCACAGCATTTGGCGACGTGCTGGCAATTCCTGCCTCGAGACAGGAGGGATGAGCAGGGAGTGCCAGGCAGCTCTGCGGGCACAACATCTGATCAAAGGCATGTGCTGGCCACTGCTGGCCCTGCAGCACATCCCCCTGACGTCAGAGTGTCACCCACCCCTGGGTGACAGAGCCCCAGAGAGGGGACAAACACCCTCTGGCTCCAATAAATCAGCCCAGGCTCATTAACTCCCATCAGCAGGCTCTGACATGTCCATGGAGTGTCTGGCTGGGGGAGAAGGTGCCAGCCAAAGGCAGGGGCAGGAGTTGGCAGTGGGATGTGCAGGAGTTGGCAGTGGGGATGTGCAGGAGATGAACCAACTCCGTGCTCTGTTCCCACAGAGTGCAGCCTGTGACAGGCACTGCCCTGGTTTTGCTGGCAGACTTTCCTGATGAATGCTGTGCTTGCTGTGGCCATTTGCTGGGGCTCCCTGAGCTCTTGCACACTATTGCACTGGGAACTGGGCAAGAGAGGGAAAGTGGTTTTTGTCTCTGCTGCTGAGAGGCTTTTTAATGAACTCTCTTTATTTCTCTTCTATTAGAAAAAAAAAAAAAAGTTGCACCAATTTCCCGGTTCTTTCAGGGGGAAAAAAACCCCAAACCAGCATTTCTACAGCAGCCCAAGAGAGACTGACTTACCATTCTTATAACTGAGACATATTTAATAATTTTAAAATGGAAAAATTATGTCAAAAGAGAGGTCATCTTCTTTTAATGAAACATCCAGTCTGTCTTCTTCAAGCAGTAAGGTTTCTGTAAACACTCTTCCATGTGTGGTGCCTTTCCAGGACATGAAGGGAGCCCAGTCCTGTGAGGGCTGACAGTGCTGAACCCTAAGGAAATGCCACTGGAGGCACATGTGGATGTTCCTTTCTCTTTTAGCTGGTGGATGCTGAAATCCCTCTGATTCTGAAAGCCAGAGGGGAAGACAAACCAGCTTAATGGGGTATCAGAGTTAAATCTGCTGGTGCTGTGGGGCTGGAGGAGCTGGGAGAGCAGCTGCTGCCAAGGCAGGGTCCAGGTACCCTCTGGGAGAAGCTGGGAAGCCCCTGGTGGGACACAGGATGTGGCTCTGCCTCCCAAGGGCCATGACTCAGGCTGTGCTGGGAATGGGAACAGGCTCAGGGCTCACCCAAATCCCACAGCTCTCTGACATGAGCCTCAGGAATTCTAAGGGGTATTTTCACCAGGGCTGCAGTTCCCAGAAATGCTCAGCCTGAAGCCTGGGAGCCCTGAATCCTGCTGAGGCCCAGGAGTCAGAGGCTTCCTTGGAAGGGCTCTTTAGCCAGTGGTTTCAATCAGGAACCTCTTTCCTTTTGGCTCCAGAGCATCCAGCAGGGATAGAATCATGGAATGGTTTGGTTGGAAGGGACCTTAAAGATCATCCAGTTCCACCAATGTCTCAGACACACAGGGGTATCCAGGTACTCCAGGAGGAGGTGGGATTGCTCCCATCCCTGGGCTGGGAGGGGTGCAGAGAGCAGCTCACACTCACACCATTCCCTTTTCTATCCTCTGCCTGAGGTGTGTTTCCCATGAGCTCAGAGATGCTCAGAAGGCAGGAGAGGAGGGGGCACAGCATCTCTTGGGATCTGGTCCAGCACACTCCCCTTGTTTCCCCCCCTCCAAGCAGCCATCCCAGGAATGCAGCTGGCAATGCCTGGCTGCAGCAGCGACTTTTAATGGGGCCAAGGGAGAGCTAATTGTGTCTGTGCCACAAAGCACAGGGGGCTCCAGACAAAGGTCAGGCTGTCAAAGGCTCCAGCGTGGGGAGGTGGGAGCTGTTTGCAGCCAGGTGGGGAGATTCCAGCACATCTCCTGCCTCCCTGTTTCTATAGCAATGCTGGGCTCCACAGGGACTCAGCCAGCAAATGGAATAACCCCACACAGATAGGAGCATCACTGCTCCAGACTGTCCTGGGCTATGGGGAGGGATTGGAAGGCACTCGGTGTGAAATGCCTGGGACAGAGAGCTGTGCTGAGGCAAGGGAAATTCTTCACCTGCCAAACACAGGAACAATGGTGTAGTGTGGACAGGAGGATCCCAGAATGGAAGTAATCATTTTAACTAGAAATAATACAAGCCTTCCAGTGGGTTTTTTAAAGATACCAATGAATTTGATGCTAAGGATTTCTGCCCCAGAGTAATTCTAAGACATGTTCCAAATGGCTCATGGAAAAGCAGCTCCAATAACCCCCAGGAAACCTCTTTGGTTTTGCTTCCCTGGTCTCCTCTCACTTTCCCATTTGTTTTCCAGTGTGACTCAGCAACTGCACAATCTGTTAGCACCCAAGCTTCATTTGGGAGGCTGCTCCAGGTAGGAATTCAATGAAATCCTTGGGGTTTACTTGAAAGTCAGATGGAGAATTTATGGGTTTTTGGTGGGTTGACATTTTTCTTTCTGATCCTGACAGTGATTTCCCATTCAGTGTGGGACCTGGCATGGTCTTCCAGCCTGCCAACCCTGCAGTCCCTGTTCTCACATGGCTTTCTTATCACCTCCCTCCCTGTTTCCTCCTCTCCCTCCTGTCATGAGCTGCCACATTATGTTTTGTCACTTCCCAGCAGTTCAGCCTTCAAACATCTCCCCACACCTGAGGACCTTGGAAATCAAGGAGAAACTTGCCTCAAGGACTGACTTAGGTGAACATTCCCCCCCAGACTGACCCCTCCAGTCCCAGACTGGTGTCTGCCCAGCTTTGTGGCTGCACACAAAGTCCTGCAGCAATCCTGAGTGGTGATGCTGGTTCTGCTTTGGGCCACCAGTGTCCATGAGCCAGTGCTCCCATCTCCTGCCTCCTCTGCTGCTGCAGCTGCTCCCTGGGCTCAGAAGGGCATCAAAAGAGTGGCCTCCACTGCTGTTGATTAATTAATGCCCCCTGTTATAGCCCTGAGGCTTGAAATAAATATTTTTCCGTGCCTGGCAAAGCTAAACATAGCATGATGCTCCGTTCCCAGCTGACTGCCATTTGAATTTCCCCTTCAGCACTGCTTTTCTCTTGCATTTGCCTGTAAACACCGAGCACTTCAGATGATTGTGGAGGGGAAGTTTGCTGGTGTTGGAAGAACCTTCCTCCCTTCTGGCTCCATTTCCCAGGGGATCACAAGCAAGAGCTCCAAGACAAGCAGAAATGAGTGACAGAGGAAGGTGTGGGTGATAATCCAGTGTGCAGGGCATGTGTGGGAGAAAAAGACCTCTCAGACAGTTCCCCTGCCTGCTCTTCCCATGAAAACTAGGAAAGAAGCCCCAAGCCCTTTAGGATGTTGTGGAAACACACTGGGGAATGAACTGCAGTGCTTTGGAGAGAGGTCCTCAGGCACACCTTAAACAGCCCAGCACAGGATCCTGACTTCATCTCCGCCTCGGTTCTTGCTGTTCTCTTCAAGCCAGGTTTGAGCTCCATCCCTTCCTGCCCTGCAGCTGGCTGGGAGCATCCTGTGGCAGGAGCCAGCTCCTCAGGCTGCAGCCCAGCCTGTGCAGAGACTGCCCTGCTCTGGGTCTTCAGCTTGATTTTTATTGTTATCACCATTTCTCCATCGTTCCTGTCTTCATCCCTTTGGGAAGATAACTCAGCTCTCAGCCTGAGCTGGCTCATCCACCCTGGCCTGAATTCCCATTAGTCCCTTCTCCATGTCATTTAATCTTGAACCTCAATTCTCTATTAATTCATTCCCAAAGTTGATGGAAACAGACCAAGCTTTTTCTCTTCCTTTTCTTTTTCTCTTCCTTTCCATTTCCTTTTCTCTTGCTCTCCTCTTCCTCTCCTCCTTTCTTTTTTTTCCCTTTCACTAAGCAACACGGGGTCTCCAGTTGCTCTTTTCCTGATGCATATACAAAGTGCAGACATCATTAGGAGATAATTCAATTAGATAAGATCAGCTATGAGAGCTAATAAACCGATACGGAGATGAGCCTGTGCCAGCCATCAGCAAAGCCAGATGAGGAGGGAGCTGCTGCCCTGTTAATTAGTTTAAGCAAATGTGCATCTGTGTGTCCCTGGTGTGAAATCAATACAGGGCAGCCCTTTGCTGGGCCAGGTGTCCCAGTGCCCAGCCCTCAGCAGATGTGGCTCTGGGTGCCCCCTTGTCTGCTCTGCTCCCCCTCCCCACCCTGCTTTGTTCTCCTTGAAAGCACATTTTATTTACGGTGATGCTGAATCCCTGCAGGGGCTCATCTCCAGCTCCAGGAGAGAGTTATAGGGGAAGGGAGAAGAGAAATTTCCATCTGCTGCTGGTGGATGCAGAAGAGGCAAAAAGAAAAGAGGGCTGCCTTTTAAAATGTTTGCAAAGCCATGCCTGCTGGGGCTTGGTTTTACAAAATCAAACCCAGGGCTGGGTCTGCTTCAAGGCACCAGAGAGCAGCACAGAAGTGAAAGGATGTTAAAGCAGCATTTACACTTTTGACCTGCATTTACATTCTAACATCTCTCACCCTCCTCATAATTCATCTGACTGGGCTTCAGGAGCAGGGGCTGAAATAGGAAACAGGAACCTTTCCAGAAATCCAAAATAACCTGTCTGAGAAACAACAGAGTCGCCAATGCAGTTGCACTGCTGAGCTTGACTTTCCCCAGAATAAAGTCCAAGTGAGTAACCTGAGCCTCTGTTCTTATTACCCAGAAGGGATGGTGATGCTCCATCCCTGTACGTGTTCAAGGCCAGGTTGGACAGGGCTTGGAGCAATCTGGGCTAGGGAATGGCATCCCTGCCCAGGGCAGGGGGTGGGATTAGCTGAGAGTTAAAATCCCTTCCAACCCAAACCATTCTGGGATTCTGGGATTCCTGTTGACAGAAATGCACCTCCAGGATCCCGGGAAAAGGTGACAAGCCCCCTCTGGGATAACGTGGCAAGTGGGGGACATGGAGAAGGGGAGGGGGCTGTGGAGGGGCTGTGGAATGTGGTGCTCACCAGCAGTGACTGCCCCAGGATGTTCCAGAGCATGTGCTTCCTTTTGCCAGATTCCAGCCTTGGATCTCCTTCTACTGCTCTCCACGTTCCCATGTTCTAGTTTAGCTTTAATTCAGCCCACTAAGAACTCAACAGCTTGCCCTTAAAGCTCTTATGAACCATTAACTCCTTATAAACTCATTTGAAGAGGTGTTGTTTATCATGCACGAGTGAGGCCACAGTTTGTGTCCAGTTCTGGGCTCCCCAATAGGACAAAGTCTTATGGACTCAGTGGATTGGGTTTATCAAAGATGGGGAAGGGACTGGAGCATCTTCTGTAGGATAAGAAGGCTGAGGGTGTGGAGCCTGGGAAAGAGAAGGCTCAGGGGAATGCTAAGCAATGGTTTATTGTTGTTCACAGTGTGGGTATTTCTTCCAGCCTCAGCTTCAACACCAACACCCACACCATAATGTTTGCACACGCTTTGTCAAAATATTGCAGGGTTTCCAGTGCATATTAAAGGCTCAGCAGATCTGGGCAATGGTGCCACCTGTCCCACAGCCCTCCCTCTCCACCTGGGATGTCACCTGGTGGCCAATGCTGTGATTGAACTGAACCTGAGCTGCTTTTCATCTGCAGCTCTTTGACAAGGTGATTACCTGGGTTGAGATTCTCACTCTGTGAATATTTATATCCCTCCTCAACTCGTGTCTGATTGCAGACAGGACCAACAGTGACTCCAAGGTGTTTTAGGTCTCATTTTAACTGGGATTGCCCAAGTCCAGCCTCCTTCCAGCGGCTCCCTCCAGTGGCTGGCTCCAGCAGCTGTTTTCCTGCAAAAACCCCATTTTTGGGGAACCTCCGTTTATAATAAGTGTGATAAACATAAGCCCCCAGCACACAGCACTGATTGTGTCCCAGGCACCTTAATGTTGCATTCCCAAAGTGCAGCTGCCTTTGCCAGGAAACAGAATCCCCAAGGATCTGAGCTCGGGGAAGAAACAGGGAGTTGAATTTAATTGAGGCTCTGCAGGGTGAAATAGGAAGGTGGAAGTGTTGCAAGACAACAGGATTTCTGCAGGGTGAAATAGGAAGGTGGAAGAGTTGCAAGACAACAGGATTTCTCACCAAAGGGCCAGTGCCCAGACTCAGATGGAAATATTAATGGGCAGCCCATTGCCAGCATCAACCCACCTGACTTTCTTTCCCAGCCTGGACTGAAATCAGGTGAAAGCTGAATCCAAAGGAAATACAGCACCCCTAGTTTTGCTCTCTGAAACCCCCACCACTTCCCAACCTGCACTTGGGTAGGATGGAGGTGATTCCTGAGCTGGAAAACAAGGGCTGTTGGTGTAACATTTCAACTGGAAGAAGAATGCCCTCATCACCTGCCCTGTTCTTGAGGCACTGGCAGAGGAATTGGCAGCGGTGATTCATTTAGCTCAGGCACACGCAGGTCAAAATCAATCATGTCAAAAATACATCACCTGCATTCAATAAGTTTTTTAAAAAGGAATGAGAGATACAGGCTGCAAGAATAAATCACGGCAGAATGGGGCTTGCTTTGAAACAAACCTATCATTTGCTTTGAAAGGATAAATATGTTGTTCCCTCGGAGCATTTCCCCAGTATTTAACAGACGACTTGGCAAGGAGATTGGGCTTGGCTCTGGAAGGGTTTGTGTCTCCAGCTCAAAGAAATGGGGTTGAGGAACAGGGGGAGCCCAGGAGCAGAGCTCCCCTTTTCCAGATATACAACTCCCTCCTAGCCCTTCTTCAAGAGGCTGGAATGGCAGACTGGAGAGGAAAGGAGTGTTTCCTCTGGCACTGCAGGGAAAGGGTTGCTCATATAAAGGTCCCAGGCTGGTCCTGCAGAGCCCCAACCTCCTCCTCCAGGGATGGTTCCCCCAGGGGGTGTCTCACCACAAGGATCAGCTTTCAGGCCAAAATCTCTGCAGTGTGATTCACCTCTCCATGTCTGCATTGCACATGGGTCATGCTACCAGGAATTGAACCAAAGGAGCTGAAAGCACATTCCTTCCCTCCCAAAGGCAAGGGATGCAAAGCCATGGCCACAGAAAACTCCTCCAGCAGACACAGAGCAGGGAGTTGGGGCAGCTACTCCTGTTTGGTGACAGTAAATCCTCACAGCTCTGCTCTGACATTGCCACAGAGCATCGAATGTGCATCAGCTGAAAATTCTCCCCATTTTCATTAGATCAACACAGCATTACGGGATCTCTAGGGGGGAAAAGCAGCTGAGACAGGGATACAATAAAAAGGATTACTCAGAGGCAGAAGTGTTTGAGTTAAAAGTAAAGGGTGAGAACTGAGACAGGGATTGTAGGAATAGTAGCTGAGGAACCACAGCCCCCACGAAATGCAAGAAAAGGTGAGAATGGAACTAGTTCCATCCAAGACCAGCCTCTGAATTTGTTTGTGTTTGGTTGTTGTGTGTTCCAGGGTATGCTGGGACAGGGAGAACTGGAGCTGCAAAAGCAGCTTTCTTGTTGGGGACAGGGAAACTTTGGAGCACCACCCACATTTTCTGAAGAGCCTTCAACCTGCAGAGTCATCTCACTCAGGCATTTTAGTGGCAAATCCTCTCATTACATCATTATTTATTGTTGTTTGGAGGTTTGGATGGGCCCAGAGAGCCA
This sequence comes from Anabacerthia variegaticeps, assembly GCA_035583185.1. Lineage (NCBI taxonomy): Eukaryota > Metazoa > Chordata > Aves > Passeriformes > Furnariidae > Anabacerthia > Anabacerthia variegaticeps. Next base: position 5,636,538 of record JAWWEW010000065.1, read on the forward strand.
TCCCAGGGGGAATTGCCTGTAGTTCAAGTGTGCCCAGCCATTTCTCACCTGGCATCATGTCCATCCCTTCCCTGTGACCTCTGGAGAAATAAGACAGCAGGAGCAACCCATGGTGAATACAATTTTTACCTCTGGCCTTCCCCTGTGTTACATCTCCCATCAGCACTTGACACATAAATCTGGTTTAACTCAGGCTATTTGAAAGAAGAAGATAAAGAAGAAAGGAGCCAACACTTCTTCCAAGAGTTAAATTTCCAAGGCAGCCACTCACTGGGGAGCTGTGCCCTGGCTCAGGCATGTGAACCTAATTGTCAGGTAGAGATTTCACATGGATTCAATCAACAGGCTCTGGGAAAAGAAATATTCCCCCCTTCAGCATTCCTGGGAGCTTAGGAAGAGGCAGGGAGCTCCAGTGAGAGCCCCTCTGATGTTCCCCATGTCACAGGTGGCAGAGTGAGCATTGCACCAGGAGAGCTCCTTCTGCCACCCCAGTGCTCTGTTAGAACTTGTTCTTCTCTTCCATCCAGTTCAGTCACAGGGAAAACTCTGGAATGAACAGCACATGCAATTGCAAGAGAAAGATTTTGTCTTGTAACTCACGCTCCAGTTCTCACTTTTTTGTTTTAAAGGATATTTCTTTTGCCCTGTTGCTGCCAAGTTTCTGGTTTTAAACAGCTTCCCCAATTCATAAATGAGAAATGAATCCTGAGGGCTGAGCCTGCCTGGACCTCAGGTGGCTGATTTCAGGAGCAGCCCAGAATCCAAGTGCCTGCAAGAACCAGCTCCACACATTCCCTGTTTGCCATGGAGTCCAACCTGCCAGAGATTTCCCTGGTCCTGGCAGTGGCACTGGGCATCTCTTTGGAGGGGCACAACTGCAGAGCAGATGCCACCCCGAGGGCAGGCACGAGGAGATGGAGGGCTTCCCTCTCAAAACAGTCCCTGCAAAGACTTGCAGCGTTTGTGGGAAGGTTCCCCGGGTCTGATTTACAGTCAGGAGCTGGTTCATTGCTTTGCTTTGCAGAAATTGCTCATGAATCACATGAGGATTCTGGCACCGAGCGGATGAGCTGGCACAGACGATCCCTCTCGGGATAAAGAGGAGTTTTGTTGTGTGTCAGGGGCTCCTGGGTTTCACTGAGCTGAGCCACACCAGCAGGAGCAAATGGCCAGGCAATTCCAAGTGCATTCTTTCCAAAGCCCTGCTGCAAAGCTGGGCTCAGGAAAGGGAAGAACAGGTGGTCCTGACAGATGCTCAGTGCTTTAAAAACACTTCTGTGCAGAGGATGTGCAGAGCACCACCAAGATCCCTCACGTGGGGTATCCTTGAGGATATTCAGGTAACCTAAATTCTACCTCGTGCCCGTGTTTGCTGTATAAGGAGCATTATAAGGAGCAGTACTTTCCCCCTGTTGAACAGGAAATCAGGGGTACTGAGCAGGGTGCTATTGAAACACAGGGGTTTGGAACTCATGCTGTCAAAAATGCTCCTTCCCAGTGAAACATCCCCAAAGGGAAAAGGGCATTTTACAAGATTGCAGTTACTTGAAAATAGAAAAATCAGTTTCTACTCCAGACACCAAGATGCCCATGTGTGTTCTTCTTTTAGATTTAAGGAGAGTTCATGCTCTGTTTGTAACAGAGCTGGTGGAAAACACCATCCACTAATTGAGGATTATACAGAAACTACTGAAAGTTGTTTCCAGATAATCTCCAAAGAGGCTCAAACTGAAACCTTGGCCACCTCAACATTGAAACCATGAGCTGTGAACCACAGGGCTCAAAACTTCCTGCAACCTTTGTCCAGAACTGCTGAATTCCTTCACTTCGTCCCCAGAGTTGTCACTTGTGATGGAGTGACCAATATGAGTGAGGGACTGAGCAGCACAGGCAGCAGGGCATGGGGGCAAAGGCTGCCATGGCATTTCCACATGGAGCAAAACCTGGAGCTGATGAACAGGAAAATGTTCTGACTGGGGATGTTCAACCCCCAGAGTTCACCCTCGATATTAAAAAGACATGTGTTGGTTGCTTTAGGCCATGAAAGAGATATCAAGAAGATCCTCTGAAAACAGTGCATCATTTATCAAAGGGACAAAAGCACAGGTTACCTTGTCAGGGAGCTCTCCCTTAGGCCCAGGGAATAGGAACTGAATTAATATGCTGAACATGCAGCAGTGAAGGCAGCAACTCTGCAAACCCAGTGCAAAAAAAAGCCCCAGCAAGTGTGGGAAGCTAAGCCATCCTTACACCTCTCCTGGCTGTGGGTTTCCCTTCCATCTGTGGAGCAGGAAGGATTTGGATTGCACGTCCTGGGGATAATCCAGAAAGATGTACATGTGGGGTTTAGCAGGAAGCAAAAGGATAAGGAAAACATCAACGTTCTTTAAGAAAGCTAAAAGTGGGTTTTGGCAGGTGGGAGGGGTGGCAGAAGGGAGAAATTCAGGTTTTCACAACTTGTGTAGCTGCTGGTGGGTCTGTTCCACCTCAGATGAGCCCTGGCAGCTCTTGGGGAAGGCAGCAAACACTGAGCACAGTGGAGGGGCTGCACCTTTTCCCTGTTCATCAACCCTTCACAGGTATGGAGCAGAATTACCCTGGACAGAGTTCAGGTTGTGCTCACGCCTACTCAGCATCAGGTCTGAACAAGGTCTCTTGCTGCACACTGTTGCTCCTGCTCAGTCCCTCAGACATCCCCCAGCCCTCCCTTTCAGCCAGAGAGCAGCTGGGGCCTCTTCCCTCCCCAAATTCCAGGCAGCACAAACGTAGCCCTGACATAAGCAGCTGCTGCCTGCCTGGCACGAGGTGTCCTGTCATGTCATTCCCATTGGCAACACTGGTTAGTGGCACTTTGGGATGTTTTCAAGGCTCACCAGTCTCCAGCTAATCTCCTGCTGCCTGTCTGGACCCCACTGGCCTTGCAGGGGATGCGACAACCAGGGCAGGGAGTGTAAATAAGCATCAACATTTTAAATAGGGCCACATGACAGCCACAGTCATCTTCAGCATTGTATGCCCCAAGAACACAAACCTCCCCCTAGTGCATTTTCTTAGATATTCTGGAGCTGCTGAGAGCATCCATATTGTCTGCTGCATAGCTCAATAAATGCAGTTGATTATTTTAATGGATTTCACAAAGTTTAATAATACATTTCATTTCCTGAGCCAAGTCGTGTCTTCAGATAAACACTGGTAGCTCTTTCCATGTAGGACATGAGAGATATCACCATCTGTAGCATCAAAGTGCTGCCACTGGCTCATGGCTTTTCTAGAAAGTCTCAGGGAATAGTAAAAAATGTCCCCTGGTGCTGTTTACCTGCTAAAACCAACAGGGAGAAAACGAACAGTGCTTTTCAAGAACCAACACAGCCCATTCATTTCATCAGACCAGGTTTTGGAGGACACAGTTGCTGTCCTTTCTGTGAGGCACTGGGAACAAGGATCTCCAAGTGATGGGGCCACCAAGAACACGCAGCCAGAGCTTGGCACAGAGATGATGTGCTGAGAGAGTGAGCCAAAAACTGTATGTCAGGGTAAAGATGGAAATAGCAGGGAGTGTTTATCATCTTATTAATTAGGGAAAGTGAATGTGGATGGTCTCCCTGAGACATGAGGCACCTGTGAGTGGAGCTCAGGATGAGGGAATCCAGGCGGGAGGTGGGAAGTGTCTCAACAACATCCACTCGAGCTCTGTGCAGCTTCTCTCAAGATTTGAAATATTTGCAAATCCCAGGAATCACAGGTGGCAGTTTGGGCTCGTTTGTGCCTTCCCTGTGCCAAGGAGAAGGCATTTCTTGCCTGAAGGAACGGAGCAGAGCCCCCGTGGAGTGGTGGGTGGATGGAGAGGGGGATGCCCTGATGTCATCCCAGTAACAGTGGGGTGTTTTGGGGATTGGGGGCACAGTCCTTGCAGCTCTGGGGCTCCAGGGCAGCATCCCCAAATGCCAAGCAGGGGCTGTGCCCAGGGAAAGCTGGCAGGAGTGGGATGTGCAGGAGGCTCTGCTGGGCAGGAGGAGGGGTGCAAACAGAGCACACCACAAACCTCTCCCAGGATGTGGCTCTCGACTCAGGGCAGGGGAGAACAACTGTGCTCAGGGGTCGGTGCCAGCAGCAGCTGCTGCACAACTCCATCTCTCCTTCGGAACCCTCTCTGTCACCAAAGGCTGCTCACCCCAAACCTGTCACATCAAATCAAGTTGTCTCCTCGCTGGGACAGGACTCTGCTGTCCGTGGATTTCAAACCTGCCAGTGCATGAAGTAACACAAACGTTACAAGGCGTAAATTACTGGATTCCTTGAGTTGTATTAAGGGGAAAAATGCATTTTTTGTGAGAGGGGTGACTGTTTTAATCAGTAATTTGCATTGGTGAAGGCAGCCCCAATCTGTAGAATCAGTTGTAGCAAGGTCTGTCAAAGGAGCCAGCTCTTTTCTTGTGTGAGTTTGCCCTTAAGTCAAAATAAATTTTGACTAGGAAGCCTTTAGAAGGGGTCTGTGTTCTTCCTTTAAAATGCATCTGTGTGAGCTCTGAGTGATTAGTTTGGCCAGCCTGGCTGCAGCACTGCCACTTCCAGAATATTGGAGTTATAAATGCTCCCACGCTTCTGATGCCTCCTCCATGATTTACAGGCTGACAGAAAACACTGTGGCTGAACCAGGGGCTCACAACATCTCAGGGATGAGGGTACATCACTTCAGGATCTTCTGGAAAACACAGCTCTGCATCAAAATTGGTACATTTCCCTGTTTGCCTTCTAGCATTTTTTGCCTTTTATAGTCAAGTGAAGGAATTTGGTGGGTTTTAGTAATAAGACAGCAGGATGAAAATGAATAATAATAAAAAAAATCCAGATATGTGTTTCCTGCAAAGGAAAGCATCTGGTCTCATGGCAAAGTCCATAACTAATCAGGGGAAATCCTGAGAGCACAGCAGAGTGAAGCCTCAAGGAACATCTTGGTGCAGCTGCGGCCAGGATTTCTGTGCCTGTGGAGGGGATATTTGATACACAGGGTAAGGCATTACTGCTCCTCACAGGAAGAAAGTCTCCAGTCACCCAACTTCAAACACCATACCCTTTTCCAAGGAATTACCTGCAAAGCCCCGTGCTCTGCTTGGGGACTGAGGCAAACAAGCTGAGCTCATTTATTTACTGCTGATAAGCTTTTCCCTTAGACGTGAAGTGGCTGAGGAAAATAATAGGAACAATGGGGCTTAACTTGAGCATAAATTAAATGTGATTTCCGCAGCATGCAGTTATTAGATGTAATTAGCAGCACAGTAGTGGCTGGGAGGGATCCTGATCCTGTTCTAGGCACTGTGGCACACTCAGATGTGGATCCTGGGCAGAGGCAGGAAAAGCCTCTTCACAGGGGACCCTGGTGGGGTTGGAGTTTCTGCTTTGCTCCTCACCACGTGTCCTGAGTTTCTCTGTTCCTTCCACATCTCTTGCTCCCAGCTCTGAGAAAACTGGTTTTGTCCTGTTGCTGCCAATAACAAAATCACAGGATGGTTTGGGTTGGAAGGGACCTCAAAGCCCATCTCATTTCACCCCCTGCCATGGGCAGGGACACCTTCCACTGTCCCAGGTTGCTCCAAGCCCTGTCCAACCTGCCCTTGGACACTTCCAGGGATGGGGCAGCCCCAGCTTCTCTGCCCAACCTGTGCTAGGGCCTTCTACCCTCCCAGGGAACATTTCCTTCCTAATAATTTTGCAGGTGTAGTGGCAATTTTAGCAATTGAAGCCACGCAGTGGTTGCAGGGGTTTCAATTAGTGCCATTTCACCTTGTAAGGATGTCAAAGCAGAGGGAAGGCAGACACATCCCAGGTCCCTGGCACTCCCCCTCCACCAGGGAATGTGGCAGGTACAGCTGCAGCACAACCCTCATCCTTTGGGTCTTCATTCCAGGAAATGAAATCCGACATTTCCCCCTAACCAAGGCACTGGGGCTTTTGAAATCAAACACATGGCATTCCTTTGGAATGTCTGGTTATGAGTGGACACCTTTCACAGGAGGTGGATTTTCTGTGTTCTGGGACTAGGGAATATCAGCCAGGTTTGTGCTGAGATCCAGGAGCCTTAACCTTCGGACACTGAGCTCGTTCCCAGCTGTCTCACAAAGTCAGCAGGGGGAAGGATATTTGCTTTAATACTGACCTTCAAGCACTTAAGGAATCTTTTAGGCAGCTTTGCAATTTTAAAACGTTTTCAGTGATGCAAACACAGTCCCCTTTTGCCTGAACTCTTTGCTTGGGCTGCAGAGTGCTCAGCATCATCTCAGCCTGACCTGATTTGAAACGGAGGAGGCTTTAAATCACCAAATACACAGAGGAGAGCCCTGGCAGGAGCACAGTGGTGCTTTAATGATGCACACTCACAGGTGGGTCATGGCCCTGTCCCCAGGGCCTCCCTGGAGCTCAGCTTCCTCTCCCCAAAGCCCAGTGCTGGGGGAACTGGGGTGGCTGTTTGGATGCTGCTGTCAGGATGATGCAACCAGCACTGCCACACATCATCCCGCTCTCTGGGGACCAATTTGTTGGGCTCCAGCTTCAAAGCACTGCTTCACTTAGACAGGCAGGGCATTAGTTAGGAGTTGTGTCACCTGGAGCCACCTGGATCTGAAGGAAGGCAGCTCATGGCAAGGCCACTGCAAGGTCACTCAGCTGCTGCAGCTGGGTCACACTTCACTCTCACATGCCTTCTGAAATGTGAGAAGGCAAAAAAACCTCACAACAAACCAAATCTGACCTGAAAAAGCTGTGCTTGTGTCCTGCTATTTGTCGTAACCTTCCTGGAGGACAAGGTGAAATGCTTATGTAAAAGGTGGGTCTTCAAACAATTCCTGGGAAGGAAGAGAAGGGAAGCAGTGGATGAGGAGCATCAATGGTGAGCAAAAATAATGCAGGTTCTTTGTGGTGCTTAAACCTGCCTTTTTTCTAGAGCCTTTCAGCTCCCTAATAAGCACCCGCAAAGGTTCCCAAAGCCCTTCTGGTGCACACATTTTGCTCCTTGTGGATGGAGATAACAGCTTCCCCAAAGGTTTGCAGAACACTGTGTGCTGGTTTTGATTCCTGGGCTTTTGTTTCAAGCAGGAGCTCCTTCTGTCTGCGTTGCTGGGAGGGCTGGTCTCTGCTGTTCTTGATTAGGAAGTGTCCAAAATTGTGGTGTGATCTCCTGCCTCTTGTCTCTGCCTGAATCACTTTGATTGTATCTTCCACAGGATCCATTTCTCATTATTACCATTGCATGTCTGTAGGCTGGGAGTCAGACATTGGCTCCCTGGGCACAGAGGAAAAGAGAAATATCCCTAAAGGCATGGCTGGAATTGAGCCTGATTTCTGCTAAACTCTAACACAGAAAATAAGTTGATAAATGTCTCTTCCACGGAGGTACAAAGTGCCCAGTTCACAGACACGAAGCTGTTGTGTGGTCATGCAGCCTTGAAGAGTCAATGGGCCATGAAGAGCCAGGCAGGTTTATCAGCCTTGAAGCTTGGGGCTTGTCTTTTTTTTTTTTTTCTCCATATTTAAAGTCCAGGCTGCCCTTTCCAGCCAAGGGATTTCTTTATGACCCCAGGTTGGTGGGACTGTCCCTGAGTCTGCAGTGGGGAGGGGACTGGCTGGATTTTCTTGGACAAGGGCTGAGTGTTGTGATGGAGGTCCCAGGGCATGAACAGCTTTTTCCTTTAAAAGTCACAATCCTACTTAAAGCCTTGTTTCAGAGCTGGGTGCCAAGTGCAGGGCCCAAACCCAATTTAGGAATGCCAGAGAAGGCTGCAGGATAGGACAGGACAGGATGGGGAAGCTTTACTCACACTTACTCATCTCTTACATGAACACTTGAGGGTGCATCAAAGCCCAAAGGTGATTGCTGAGCTGATGTGAGCTGGATCTGCTGGAATAGCTGTCTTTGTGTTCACTTGAGGGAAAAACAAATGTTATTGAACCTTAAAAACCAGCCTGACCAGCTCTAGAGAGAGAAAATGTGACTCAGGTAGCAGAGTCCTGCTCAGACACAAACCAGAGGACTGTCAAGCTGATTAGAGTCTCAGGGAAAGGAGCCCATTAAGAGATTCCAAGGTATAGGAAAGATGATCCTTGAGAAATAAATCTCTCCTTGCAGCTACATCCTGGTAAAACCCATTCCTAATGCCCACCTGAGTTTGCCTCTCTCCAGAGCCCCAGGACCCTGAAAATGGGGCAGCTGATGCAGCAGGAGCAGGTAAGAGCCTGCATATCAAGCAGTGATGGCCCCTGGTCCTGTCACCCCTCCAGGACAGGAAACCAAAGACCTGGTTTGTCTCACAGCCTGGCAAAATGTGGTTCAGTGCCTGGCAAACCACAGGGTCTACTGGGAATGCAGAGGTTCCTTCATCCCCTGTGAAGTTCATCCACCCTCTCTGGGGCTCAGGAGGAGCACAAAGCCAAGTTATTTGTGCAAAGAGGGGCTTTTCTGGCTGCACGAGACACGTCCCAGTGCAGAGTTTGTGTTTACAGCAGCAACCTGGAAAGCCAGGGGGACTTTTCATCTCCTTGCTGCCTGTCAGTCACATCATTAATTGAGGCTCCAGCCCTAAATAATCCCCCTAATCTGTCAGATCACAGATTAGGAACATGAAAGCGATGAGCCTGAAGCTCCCCAGAAGCAAATCAATTCCTGGGCTGGAAGAGTCCAGAATTAAAGGCAGGGGAATGAGGCACATGGGGGTTATGTTGGCACTGAGTGTTGTCAGAAGGGTTCTGACTTCAAAGATTGACAGCGAGGGGCAAGTGGGCAATCCTTGCAATGTTTTGGGCTCTTTTCCCTGTGGCAGAAGGCAGGATTTTCCCTCTCTCTCAGCAGCAGAATCACGAGGCCACAAATAGTGAAAAGGCAGGGAAAGTCTGAAGCAAGAACCTCCCTTGGCAAGAAGGAGTTTGGCAGCACCAACCCTGCTCGGTTGGTCCACCCTGGGCTTAGCTTGGTGCTCATTCACAGAATGTCACTGCACTGACACAGCAAACATCAGGCAAGGTATTTGGAGAACCAGAGGTCGCTGAGGCTGAAGAAACAAGCAGAGCCACAAAGCAGAGGGAACAGTGTGAGGAGAGGGGGGCTCCACCTCCATCCTCCTCCTCGAGATGTCTCCAGCTCGCTTTTCCTGAGGGAAAGCTTTCCTGGAGAAAATAGGAGAAAATATCTGTTTCCTTTTTAGCAAAGGGAGCCAGAGAAGAGCTCTGAGGGGCACAGTCAGAGGGGCAGAGCAGGAGGGGTAACTCACCCCAGGATCCAGGCTGGTCTCCTTGCAGAACATCTGGCTGTGCAATTCCTTCACTTTGCTTGTGGTTCTTGGTCTTTGCTCAGGGCAGGAAAGACTTCCCACTGCTCTCTGGCTCGTTTCCCCTCCACATCCCTCTCTGTGTGTTTAAGTACTCTGTTGTATCCCATTATCAGCTTGTTTTATGATTAACAAGTTTGCTGAAGTGAAATGGGTGCAGGAAGAGTGGTGTTAGTGTCCTAGGGAGAGACATGACACCAGGTGGGATTTCCTGTTCTTTTCATACCCTTAACTATTAAAAAAAGTTTAAAATCCCTCTTTCTCTTTTATTTTTCCATCCACAGACCTTCAGGAATCTACAGGAAGCCCAAAGCATCAATTAACATACTTGGTTTGTCCTTGAGGGACAGCTCAGGTTTGATTTCTTCCCTGAGAAACGAGCCATTCAGACTCTGAATGTTCTTCCAGAGAGAACCTTGGACCATAAGACACTCAAGTCCCACATTTACCTGCTTGTTCCTTTCTTTCCTGCCTCTTCTAAACCTGCTGTCTGGCCCCTCTGCTGCAGCCTGTCCCTCCCTGGATGTGGATTTAATCAGGACATGTCACTGTGGCTGGGAGTTATTACCATTTCACCTCCCTGAAAGCAAGAGCTTCCTTGACAAGGACCTCGGAGTGCCACATTTCAAAGGCCTTTCAAGCAGCCTTTAGTCCAGATAAGACTTGAAGGGTGAAGAGGCAACAAAAAGCAGCTAATCCACTTATAGTGCCACTGGAACTTCACCAGGGGAAAGAGCAAGTTATTTTTTTGGGATGACTTCTCCTCAGTCAGATACTGGGGATTTCCAGCAGCTGCACAATCCTCCCTGCCTGTGTTTTCTAGTAATGAATACTAACGATCCTTCACTTCTATTTTAATTGCCTGCCTATCAAGCTTTGTTAATCTTCCCCATTTTCCTTAATCTTTCATCGTGTCACTTTTTTTCCCTGTGTTTCTTCTGTGTTGACAAGGCATTTAAACATTTCACTAAGCAGGGGAAAAAAAAAATTAAAGGAAGAAAAGAAAGAAAGAAAGAGAGAATGGAATCCTCCCCTTTGCATCTGGAATGCTCATTTTCCAGATTAGAAAATAAGTGACTGTGGTATCTAATTGAAACGAATAGGTGAATTAGTGAATATTTAGATCCCCATCCTTCCAAACCAGCCTGCTGCAAAGCCAGACAGTGTTCATTACCTAAACAAGCCTTGGGGTGAGGACAGGGTTTCTTCCAGAGGGAACAACAGCGTTTTAGCCTGAATTCCACCAGGTGTTTGATGTGTGTTTTGATGTGTGAATGAGAAAGGCTTGGACCAGAATCACTGCTGACTTCTCTTGATGTGTTTCTCGGGTTTACCCAACAGCCAGGCTGGAAGGAGCAGTTCTCCCTTGTGGATTAATCATTCCACATGCTAAAGGGAGGTATAGGAGGAGGTCGACTCGATTTGGTTTCAACTCAACCTAGAATAAGTCAGAACAGAAATAAAGCCCATTTTTCTGAGCATACCTGGTTGTTTTGATGTGCTGTTGGTCCCATCTCCCATCCCTGACCCAGAAGCTGGGAAGTCCATCCAGATGAGCTCTCTGGGTCGGGTTCTTCTGGCCCCAGCCTGTGTGCATTTGGCATTGGCTCCAAGGCTCTTTCTTTTGCCCTTGAGCACTTTCCCTCCTGAGCAGTTTCATCAATGAGATGCTCCCTCCTGCCTCGCTGTTCACCAGAATAGATTCAGACATGGAAAATCTGCTCTGTCTTCCAAGGGAGCTGCTGCTGTGTGCTGATGTGAGATCTGCATCAGCAAACGAGAGCGGGGAGGGGGAGAAGCAAACAGAGGCAGGGAATAAAAATAACTCAGTGTGTGCGCTGGCCAATTACACAAATCGGGTTCCCAAATCCTAACGCGAGGATCCCGTCCTTCCAAGCACATTTCCCCCTGCTCGAAAACCTTTCATGGCACTCTCAATTACTGAGCTATTTTCAATGCTTTGACAGGTCTGTTTGTTGGGTTGCTGCTGTGGCAGAGACTCAAAAAAGCTCCTGGGGAGGTTTGGGGTATGTCTCACAACTTGATAGAGCTTTTCAGAGTGCCCTTCCCTTGCTTTTTCCAAAGCCATCAGATGACAGATTTTGAAGCCTGTGGGAGTGCCCCCGCTTCTCTTCCCTCTGTTGATGATTTCCCAGGACACACGTTGCTCCAGAAACTTGGAGGGACCCATGAACATCTCAGCACTGCCCTGAAACCTGAGAGTGAAGAATGACATCACCCCACATTCATGTTTCTTTGGGATTCAAATCGTGGCAATGAGTTTAGGCAGAAGTGAGAGAAGAAATGCAGCTCTTCTTCCAAGTCCTGAAGTCTGTTTCTCAGATGTTGGGTTTTTCCTGTAACTTTTGGATCATTTCAGCTTCCCACAGCTAGGAAATGGGATTCTTCCCTCATCCTGGGGTAAATCAGGCATGACTGCCTTGAAAATGAGGGTGCTGCTGGTGTGACAGGGTAATTGATCCCTAAAGCTCAGCTTTGCTCAGGACTGGGCAGGGAACTCAGCACTGATCTCTCAGGCCATGCCATCAGTGGGGCTTTGCCAACAAAAACATAACACTGTTTGAAGCTGCTGAAGTACATTTTGGTTTGAGGGGAAAGGTGAGAGGGTGAGACCCCCTGAAACCAGCCCTCTGCTCCAAGGAAAAGGGCAAGAATCCTCCTTTTGGAAGGCTCTGAGACAACAGATGCTGCATGTCAGGTCTGCTCAGAGCTGCTAGAAATTAGACAGTGGTTTAAAAGGGTTTTTAAACACTAAATACCCCCTTCAAATGTGGGATTCTCTCTGGTCCCTTGCCAAATCTTGCCATATTCTGGACTTGCTGCGAGGAGCTCCACAGTTTATTTGCATTTGGTGTGAAAACAATATTTCCATCTACAGCTCAGACTCTGGAATTTCTTCCCTGTGCTCTTCCAAAGACAAAGTGAAAAAAGATTCCTGGGCCCCTCTGCATTGCTGGCCAAGCAACCTCGATTTTGAGCCACCCAGAGAGGGAGGGTTACTGTGGAGACAGACATTCAACAGGGCAGGCACTGGCAAGAATTAGAGTTACAAACCCTGATTGCAGCTGACCTTCCCTTCCCCTTTGGGCAGACTTGCCAAAGAGTCCTTGCAGGGGGAGGATCAAGCAAGGGATGGACTGAAGGACACTCAGCATGCCAGAAATCATTGGGAAAATGCTCTCCCAGCCCCTCAGAGCTTGGTGCATGAGTGAGAAATGGGAGGTTTTTAAATGAAGCTGCAGATTTGGGATGGCAATTTTTAATTTATTTTTTCATTATTATTATTTCTTCCCAGGGAAATCCGAAGGAGTGTTTGTGGCCAAATCCCTTGTGAGTGGAGCTGGGGCACAGCAAACCCCAGTGCTCAGCAGTGGGGAGGGGGAAATGCAGGGGAAAACCAAGTCCCACTGGGGCTCCCACTGGGACTGCAGCTCTCTGGGGAGCAGTGTTTGCACCCCAGCCTGCCCTGGGAAGCCCTGCAGGTACCAGGGCTGTGTCCTGAACCCCCAGTGCTTGTTGGGAGCCTTCCTGCAGCCAGGCTGCTGCTGCTGCCTTGATTAAACCTGCTTTGAGCAGCTCCTAACGAGGAGTTTAAAGCAGCAGCAGCAATTACGAGCTCTTAATCCAGGGCCATGTGGGAGTGGAAGTGTGTTTGCTAACCAAAATAGTCCTGCAAACTGGGCCACAAAGCAGAGAGAGGAGAACCATGGGCTGAGGGAAGAGCCAAAGCAGCTGATGGGGAGATGGGGGGCTCACACTGATGCAGCACATTTGGGAGCGAGAGTCGGGGGCAGCAGCAACACTGGGCTTGAATTTTGGGCTGGGTTGGGTCAGGAAGTGAACTGCAATCATCTGTCAGTCTCCAAATGACAGCTCTTCAAGGGGATGAACTGCCAAGGTCTGTGATGCTGCTGAGGAAGGCACTGAATAGTCACATGAAAGAGGTGCTTGTAGAATTCCCCCTTCCCGTGTTTTCCCTCCCCTGTTTTTGGCAGCCCAGTTTGTCTGCTGCTCTCCCACCTTTTTATCATCCAAGAACCCTCTGATGTCCCACAGGAGCAGGATCTTCCCCTCCTCCAGGGGATAATGTGTGATGGCAGCTGGAAGCTTTTACGAGCCTATGAAGGCAGAGAGAATTATTTGCTCTACAGTTTGTACAACTTCTCCTTAGGACTGAAAAATGCAGGCACAAGTGAATCTGTCAAACTTCAAACACACACAATCCTTCACCAGGGACCCAATTCTGAGCTGCAAGTGGCAGGGAAACTTCTTGAATTTGGAAAGGGAGGGAGTAGAGGGGGGACTTTGCCTTGTTTCACACACAGGTGGCAATTCTTCATGTTCACCTGAGGAAAAAAGGTGTCTCCTTCACAAACCAAGTCAATGTAACATTCACCAGGTGAACTGTGGGAGTTTCCAGGAAGAAATTCAGAGCAGTTAGTGGTGATTTTGTGTTTTAGATATTTAGAGAACATTTAGAATGTGTTGGCACTGATATTTAAACTCTCTACCACAGGCATTCCCAAACTTCCCTGGGGTGGGGGAAGAGGATTTGGCTGCATGATAAACTTTGCTTGGTATGAAAAAAAAAGTGGTGTTTCATTTTATCTTGTTGATACACTGCTTTTTAATTGAGAAATGCAATCAAATAAAAAGAGATGCAAAGCCAGTTCATATAAAAAGTTAATTGATTAGTCTCTGTTGCATCCACATTGAAAAATAAGGTCAATGATCTTAAATCAGAAGGCCCTGTCAGCCACCAACATCTAATAATCTGAAAGGAATGGGTGTACATGTGATTCCTTAATTCTGGCTCAGTACATAAGGCACATCCCAAATTTAATTCAGGAGTGGGGTTCAAGACATGACTGGTAGTACAGTTTCAGTACTAGATATCATGTCTCTTGGGTTTTAATGTCTCAGAGGCTGATTCTGCCACTTCTGCTGAATAGCAAAGTGAAAAACAAAGGAGGGGAGAGGCCAGGTCCTCCCCCAGCCTCACATCAGATGTTGTATAATAAAGCACCTGATTAACTCCTTTTCAAAAGGCAGAAAATAGGCAATTTGCTCCTGGCCCCTGCCAGAGGTAGGAAACTGCTAGATGGAGCTTCAACACAGTGAAGGTCACACCTGAAAGGTAAAGAGTCACCTTCCTGTTTTACAATTATTCTCCCAGCAGCTGAATGTCAGTAAAGGTCTTGCAACAATGTGATGCTCACTCTGCTAACCTGCTCCACTTCAGCTCTTCATGTTCTACATCAGAGAAATTACTTAGTGCCACAATTAAATCCTTCTCAGCCCCGCTGGGGCTGTGTCACAGCCTCTTTAGGAAAAAGGAAGGTTACTTTGAGCTCTTCTTTAAAAGCTCAATTACATTAGGAAGTAATTGCAAATTATTATTATTATTATTTATTGCTTGTGTAACAGTGCATGATCTGAATGCTTTCAAATCCTCCCTGCACTGAAAGATGGGTTCTTGCAGGCAAATATAATACCAGAAGTCTCTGTGAGGAGGAATACTTAGAAAATGCCAGTTTTATTGCCAGTCCTCTGTTTTTCTCCCTGAGTGGATTCTCTGAGCTTGTGGTGGTGGAGGCAACTGAAACAGAGCTGGAAAGAGGTGGGTACTCATCCTGTAAAACTAAGTAGAAGACAAGATGTCCCTGCTGCCTCCTCAGGCAGGAGGGTAAAGAGGGATGCTCTGCCCTCCTTGTCAGAAAAGAACATGGCATGGGCTGGCACCTCTGCCAAGCAGGACATAAATGACCAGATGGCCAGCAAGGATTTGGGTCCAGAGAAGGTATTTCCAGGTGAAGGCCAATCTCTGCCTCTGAGAACGACCCAAAACTATCATGGGTTTAAATTCCTTGTACCCATCTCAACTTGCAGAAGACAGCTGAGATGTTTTTCCCATGGAATCTATTCTCCAGACATAAGAAAATAGAGCTTTATCAAATCATCATCTCTCCGTGCAGATGAAAAAAGTCCAAGCCCAAAAGGTGTGGGGAGTAACTCATCAAATATTTGAGATGTTTAAGGCGTGGAGGATTAACTGGGTCATCAACACAAGGCTCAGCACTCCCACTTCTCTGTCTTCTCCATGGGTCTTCATCCAGCTTTCTCAGGTATTTCCTACAAAGCTTGGCATTTTTAGGCATCTTCCAGTTCCATAATGTCCATTATAGCCCCTGCAGCTCTGGGGATATTCTCTGTCACTCTCTGAGGGGTGACAAGTGGGACACACGTACCTCTGGGTCCTACACAGCTCTACTTCTGCTTTTATTTGCTTGCCAACAAAGAGTTGCGTTCCTTTGATTCTTTAAAGCCATGGCAATTTCCACCCAACAGCATTATTCCCACCATTGTAAAGCTCTCAGATACCTTCCCACTCCCCCATTGCTGCTGCAGCTCTGGCAGGTCTTGAAGTGGCATTTCAGCTCGGGCAGGGTTCCAATGCACTGGGGGAAGTGGATTGATCCCTGCCATACCCACAGCAAGCACTTCTCCTTCCCTCCACTCCACCTGGCAAGCTTCATTTGAAGGTGTGCTCAGCCCATTCCTGTAGCAGTGGCGTTTCCCAAGGCTGTCTCTGATCCCCTGTCACTGCCAAATGCTCTGCAGTGCAGACACAGAGACACTTCTGCTGGAGCTGTCACTTCCCTGATAGCAACTGCAGCTCCAAAGGGAGCTGCTGCACTGCAGGTGTGTTTCCCCAGCACACCATGAAAGCCCCTCAGATGTGGCAGAACAGAGCAGCAATCACGGCGTAGCTTTGTGCTTGTTGTGTCAAAACACTTTGCTTGGTGCTCTCCAAACTCTCTCTAAAGGCCTCCTGTGAGGACAGCAGCACCTTTAATGTGCCAGGCTGCTCTGGGAATTTCTGCTGCTTCTCTGCCCCACAGCCTGAGGTGACCAATAAACAGGTAATGACATAAATGCACAGCTGGCAGCAGGTGACACTGAGGACAGGAGTGCTTCCAAAGGCTGGCTGGGGGTGCTTATGTCAGCAATGCCATTCCCAGCTCTGCCACTGGCTTCTGGTAAAGCACCCAGACCCTCTGAGGCTCCATCCCCTTTTGGAACATGGCACGGCATTCAGGACAAGGGCTCCCACCGTGTGGATGTCCCAGGAAAAGGGGCCTGACCTCTCCTCTGGCTGCCAAGAGGGACTGTAATATGGGAAATAGTAATGAGCCTGCCTTTCTCCCTGCCTGGGAACTAGGTGAGGGACAGCATCCCACTTGACACTAAAAGAAAAAAGGCAGAGAAAGGAGACGGGATTTGCTCCAGGTCACACAGCAGAGCAGTGGCCAGGAACAGAAGCCAGCTCCCACTTCCCTTCCCAGACCCCTCTTCCTCCTCTCCTCGCTGTGCTCTTTAATCACCAGACCATGTTTGTTTTCGTGGCCGTGCATTCCTGCAGCCAGCACACCCACACACCATGGGATCCTCTCTGCCCTGCTGGGGCAGGTGGGTGGACAGCAAGGGGAGAACTCTCTGCTCCCCAAGCCCTTTCCAAATTAGGAATCCTGCTTGACTCCAGCGCTGGGAATCTCTTAGGGTGGTTTCTAGACTTTGTGACTCCTTGTCCCACTAACACTGCCTTGTCCTGGGGCAAAGGAGCCCTGCAGAGCAGAGTAAACCTGACCTGGCAGACAGCAAAAGAAGAAGACACAAAGTGATAAGAGACTGAAATGTGCAGAGTCCTGAAGGGAGGGAGGGAGGAAACTAAACCCCCTTTCACAGCATGAGGATGCATTTCTGTCACTGGAATTCAGCATGATGTGTGCTGGAAAGGCCCCTGCACTCATTTGTTAGCCCAGATCTGAACTCTGGTGAGAAATGAGCTGGCAGCATCCCTGCACCTCTCCCTGGGCTTCCTGCAGGACTTCCCTTGTGGAAGTACAGCACCTTTTGGAAGCAGTGAGGGACCACAGCAGGGCAATGGCAGGGACTGACAGAAGCTCTCCTGACACACATCCCTAGGACAAGCCCAGCCCAAGGAGCAGAGTGTGGTCTGTCCCACAGGGATGGGCGTGGAAGGGAGAGGCAGGCAAGGCTGGACTGTCGTTTTAAAGTATTTCAAGGCTCAGTGGTGTGAGTCAATGCCTCTTCAGTTCAGTAATTAGATGTTTTTTATAATATTAGCATTAGGCAGAAATTCTTCCCTGTGAGGGTGGGGAGAAGCTGAGGCTGCCCCATCCCTGCGAGTGCCCAAGGCCAAGTTGGAGCAACCTGGGCTAGTGGAAGAATGAGCTTTAAGGTCCTTTCCAACCCAAGCCATTCCATGAGTGTGTTTTTTAAGGAATAAATCCAGGCCCAGCCACCCTTTCACTGCAGTCCACTGGTCAGGGGCTGTGGGAAGGAGGAATTCTGCTCCCAGGGAGTGACAGGTCGGCAGGAGATGATTCTACAAGAGCTGTGCCATGACCACACCTGTAAGGGCAGCTCTGCCCATGGAAATCAGGAGTTTCACCACCCAGAGAGCAATGCAAGGTGGCATTGCCTGTTAGCCAGCACCAGATGCACAAAATAGTTTCATTTCAGCACTGGAGGGGAACCTTGGGTCGTACAAAATAGTTTCATTTCAGCACTGGAGGGGAACCTTGGGTTGTTACTTCTTCTGCACACAGGTTTATCTCCACGTGTGGCAAGTCTTGGCCTCACCTCTCTCTCACATCAATGTCAGATCCTTCTGCTCTGCACAATGAAACCCAACAGCACAGGGAGCCTGCAGGGAGACCTCTCATCCAGACTGCTCCTTGAAGAGAAAGACCTCAAAAAGAGGCAGGAAATGTGCCTAGGAGAGCTGATGGCAGCTTTCTGAAAGGTGCTTTGAGTCAACAGGGTGCCCAGGGCAGTGGTGGGGTCACCATCCCTGGAGGGATTTAAAAGCCACGTGGATGTGGCCCTTGGGGACATGGGTAAGTGGTGGCTGGGGGATTTTACAGGTCTTTTCCAACCTAAATGATTCTAAAGCACCAGTAGCATTGCACATGGCGAAATCACAACCCAGCAATGCCTCCTGTGCCACACTGCCATGGCAACAGGAGGCTGGAAAGGGTCTCACTGCTCTCCAGCCTTCAGCTTTTGGGGGTTTTCATGGAATCACAGAGTCATTGAACCTGGGAAAGACCTCCAAGACCATGGAGTCCAACCTGGGAACAATAATCACCCAGCCCAGAGCACTGAGTGCCACCTCCAGTCATTCCTTGGACACCTCCAGGGATGGGGACTCCAAACCTCCCTGGGCAGCCCATCAGCACCAAATCCAACGTTTTCTGTGACAGTAAGAGGTGACAGGGACAGGGAGAGGGAAGTCCTGCACAGCCCTGCCCCTGGCACAGGGACTGTTTGCATCATGGCACTTCTTTGCCCACTGAAAGCTTTGGGTTTTCTTCAAAAACACTCCTCGTGGAGCTTGTGATTGACTTCAGAGGGTGCTGCCCTCAGAGCCCAGGGTTCCTGTCGTGGCAGGAGCAGCAGGAATTGGAGGCAGCAGGCTTTGAAGCTCCCTGTGTGCCTCAGGAGTGTGTGCATCCCCCAGGGATGGGTTCTGCAGGTGTGTGCCTTGTCCCATGAGCTGCCACACCGCTCTGGACCCAAAGCAAAGCTCCTCCAGGAGGGACCCTTCACAGAGCTCACCTTTATTTCACCACCTCATCAGAAACTGGGAGGTTCAAGTAGAAATTTGGGGCAAAATTGCCCTTGAGCAGCACGAAGGCTTTGTGTTTTCTTGAGAGAAGCCCCACTCCCTGTGCTATGAAATGCTATAAATTGGATTTGCTCTCGGATGCTCATGCCAGCAACCCACTGCAGCTAATTGCAAGTTTGACTTGCAGACTGTAAATGATGAAATCTCGCTACAAAAGAGATTTCTGATGTTGGGTGCTCTGTAAATATTTATGTTCTTTCTGTGGAGGAATGCCTTGCAATCAGGCAAACCACACAAAGGCAAATGAACTCATCAAAGGAAACCACAACTGAAAAGCAAACATTATAAAAATAAAAAAAAAAGGGGAAAAAAAAGCCTCTGTTCTGAGAGAACCCAGGGCCCAGGTGGTGCTGGGGGTTTTCCTCAGGAGAGGATCTTTCTTTTGCTGATTTGCAGGTGCTTCTGTGTTGTGACCAGGATGGGAAATCTGGCCCAGCCCGCCTTAAATCTCAGGCTTTAATGGCACTTCAGTGTTTTGTCGGGCACGAATGAGCAGAAAGGCTGTAATTACTGCCCAGGACATAATCACCAGTCACACTCAAACACCACCACTTTCACCTGGGTCTTTTGTAAACTTCAGACCTGCTCTGACCCAAATATTTTGCCTCCCAGTCACAGTTTACGCTCTTTCTTCCTAAATATTTGGTAGCAGCAGAAAGGGACAATCTGTTTTGTCACTTACGGTTTCTTTATTTCAGCCTTAGTTTTTAACACTATCAAATATCCCCAGCACCAAAACAACATCAGAACTCGGTGGAAAGTTTGCTGCTGATATAAAAAAAAAAATATAATTACACGTATTTATCTTCCAACTCCAAATTTTAATGGATTTTTTTTTCATTACAGATAACAACAGGCACACAATGGGCCATAGATACAGTCACACTGAAGCAGAAATGTAGGTTTTTCTTTTGCTTGAGCTCCTCTTGGGGGAAATACAAGCAGCACAGTAGGAGCAGGATTGAAGCAGTATCCCAGGAAAGCTGACATCTGAGCCCAGGCACCTGTATCCCTGCAGGACAATGGATTTCACCACGAGGATGTAAATCAGAACTACCCTTTGCTGCCAAGAGAATTTGGAAAAAATAGGGCAAAATATCAGCCCATTCTTTGCCCCAGTTTAGGACCCTTTCCCTGCCCACAGGGTTATCACACCCATCCCAGAGTCCACTCACTGATGGATGAGCCCACGCTCCTGGTAAGGGGAATTTGTCAGAGCAGGAAGGGCTGAGGTGCAGTGGCTTCCCCAGTTCCCAGGCAAAACCCCAGGAATGTTCCCAGGAACTCTGCAAACAGGACTGAGAGGTTTGTGCAGCAAAGCTTGGGGTGTAAGAGCAGGAGGAGATGGGGGAACCAAGAGGGGCAGTGGGCAGGAGATGGTGGGTGCTGTGACTCTCCAGGAAGCCAAAGAGCCTGGAACAACCAATGCTCAGGAACACTCCAAAAGCCACCCCCAGAGCAGCCCTGGCATGGCTGGCAGGCACTGAAACAGAATTGGCACCCCCTTGCCAAGCTGGCACGGTGTGTGAGCACTAAAACCTGGCTGAAAGTGCCCTGTCCTTCCTCCCATAACCCCATCCCAGTGCCAGGAGTGGGTTGGCACCGTTTCCTTATGGATTGTCATTTCCAAAGGTGCCACATCCCAGCCTGAAGAAAGAGCTGCCATCTCTACAGCCCAGCTTTTAGTCAAAAAGTGAATAAGCCCCAGCCTGAAGATCAGTGTGTTTTCCATGTCTGTATTCACCCAAAACCACATTTCTTAGCATGCCCCAGGTGAGGCTGGAACAATCCAGAGTGTCTCCAGACCTCTGCAAGGGTCTTTCAGAGCCATAACAACCCCCCTGTCTCAGAGGAGGGACAGAGGGACACTAAAACAAGAACAGGGAGGAAAGGTGGCTCCTCAATTATTGATCAAAGACACGGCTACAGGTTCTGCCTCCAAAAGCAATTCCTGCTCTCTGTGCAGCCTTCAGCATCCTGCAGGCAAGGAGAGGAGCTGGGCAACAATGGGGCTGGCTCTGGCTCAGCATCCTCAGCACTGGCCTCTTTTCACAGCACAATCAGTGCCTCAGTCAGGAGAATCCTTCACCCAGGCACCGTCTGGGGCTCACAGGCATCTTCCCTTCAGCTTTCAAACTGCTGCTGGAATGGTTTGCCATTACCCCTCCTGCAAATGAGTTTCAAGTCGCAAATGCAAAGATCCTTCAGCAGAGCATCCCTGAGCATCCCCTTTCACGTGTGGGGTCGCTGAGAGAGGGGGGATCTCGATTTAGTTCTGAGATGATGCAGCTCAGAGTGGCAGAGGGGTATCAGTGAGGTGGTTTTGAAATGCCAAGGTACCAACACCAGGCAAGGGGTTCTGGGGCTCAGGGTTTGAGAGCTGAGATGGAAACTCACCCTGCTGGGCAGGCAGAAGCCCCTGGCACTGCAGGCAGGATCTCAGGTGGTGAAGACCACAGCCTTGTGCTCTGGTTAGTCTCCCCCCAAGAATGACACTGATGTGTACAGAGCCTCTTATTCCAAAGGGCTTCGAGCTATTTTCCAGCAGAAAACCCCCTGTTTGGGGATTCACAGACATTCCAGGGCATTAATCAGGAAAAAAAAACAGACTAGAGAAGGCAATCCAGGGCTCCTGCAGCAAATAGGAAGGATGGGCAGCTCTTGCAGTGCCTTCCTGAGAAGGCTCCAGCAGCAGCAGCAGTGCCCAGTGCTCCCAGCAGAGCATCCCAGCAGCTCTGGATGGAGCCCAGGACTCCTCCAAGGCAGTGGGAGGTTTTGCTTTGCTCCAGTGAACTTTGAACGAGCCCCACATTGAATGGAGCATTCACAGCCTCGGATCTGCTCCGCTCCAAGAGCTGGATGTGATGTGCTATCCCCATTTTCAGCTCAATAGTGGATACTGGCATGGCAGAAACGTCGGGTGCAGATGGTTTCAGTAACTTTTTGTGTGTCTATAGTAAATCTGATAATTCTCCTGCTTTGAGCACCCCCATAATAACAACACAGCAGAATCCTGGCTCAGGCAACTGTTTGGAATTGCATTTTCCTGCCAGAATGCAGCTTGCTTGTAACAAATGCTGAACTTTTCCAAGTTGGCCTCTTCACTTTCTTCTGAGAGAGTGAAACCTTTCATTTTTAATTCCTTTTTTTTTTTTTTTCATTGTGTCTTATTTGCTTCTGTGGAAAACAAGACAGCTTAGGGTACACTCGAATGGAAATTAGTCTACCAGAAAGTCTTGCAGATTTGGAAGAGGTTAAACCAATGAAAATAGGGAGCCATTATCTTTCCAGCACCAGCAAACCACATTGCCTGGATTAATGGCTGATTTCAGGAATATATGCAATAATGCAATACATCACAAATGAGATGCTAAATTACCAGCAATATTCCCGTTCTTTATTAAACACTTTGGCTAATTAGTCTGGGAACATTTCACAGGCTGAGGCACTGTGAAGCACTGCAGAAGGTCACAACAGAAGGCAGCAGGCAATGCATTAGTGAGCACGAGAATCCAGCAGGTCTGTTTAGCTTCTGAAACCCAAAAACTCATGAGGTTTCTGAGCTCCCCAGCCCCCATTTCTCTACCTGGAAGTATGTAAAATAAAGAAAGATGAAAGCTCTAGTTATCGTGGTGGTGAAGACCAGGAAAAGTGTTGCTCCTGAAGATGCTTTCATGGCTGCTGGTCATAACTGAAGAGGCAGCACCAGAATTTGGGTAAATTCACAGCGAAGCCACATTCCCATAAAAACCCTGGAGCAGCTGGCTCAGCACAGACACTCAGCTCTGAAACACAGCTCCTTCTCACCTGCAATGAGCATGTAATGCCAGGGCAAGCCATTGCACACGACTGACTTGGAGGCTCCCTGATTTCCACAGGAGCCTCAGGTAGCAGCTGTTTGGGCAGCAAAACAAGCTGCTCTGCCCTCCCAGCAGCACATCCCTGTGCTCTGCCCTCCCAGCAGCACATCCCTGTGCTGGGAGGCTGGAATGCTGCAGGGTGGCACAGCCAGTTCCAGCAGCAGCAGCCAGTGCTGCCATTGCTATTCACCTCGCATCCCGCTTCATTTCCCTGCCTCTAATGGCCTTAATGTGGGGAGCAAATGCCAGGGCTGGACCACTCCAAGGGCTCTGCTTCTGGCTGCTGGGAGGACTTCATACTGGTCAGCCAGTGAAGCAGGGAGTGCTCCTGTGCAGGGGGACAGTGAGCCATTCACAGCAGCCTCCTGCCCTGGGAATGAAGGGTTAGTGGGGTCCCAGAAGGAAGGGTTAGTGGGGTCCCAAAATGAAAGGTTAGTGGGGTCCCAGAAGGAAGGGTCAGTGGGGTCCCAGAAGGAAGGGTTGGTGGGGTCCCAGAAGGAAGGGTCAGTGGG
>JAWWEW010000065.1:5660059-5670797 GCA_035583185.1 Anabacerthia variegaticeps
GGGTTGGTGTGGTCCCCGACGGAAGGGTTGGTGGGGTCCCAGAAGGAAGGGTTGGTGGGGTCCCAGAGTGAAGGGTCGGTGGGGTCCCAGAAGGAAGGGTTAGTGGGGTCCCAGAAGGAAGGGTTAGTGGGGTCCCAGAGTGAAGGGTCGGTGGGGTCCCAGAAGGAAGGGTTAGTGGGGTCCCAGAGTGAAGGGTCGGTGGGGTCCCAGAAGGAAGGTGTCCTGCTCTGGGTGCTCCCCTGCCCACTGGAGCAGCGTGCTGTGAGTTGTGACTTCTCACCTGTGAACAGAGCAGAGGGAAGGAACCTTTCTCAGGCTGCAAAGCACTTTGGCAGGGGTGGGAATGCACTTTGGCAGGGGTGGGAATGCACTTTGGCAGGGGTGGGAATGCCATATTTTGGCTCCTCACACTGCAGGGGTGTGAGCCCAGAGCCGGAGCAGGAGCTCCCTGCAGTAAATTACTACCATTAAAGCTCCATAATGTTATACATGACAAGTGTGGTGTTGATCTAATTCCCTTGGCAAGGGCCCAAGGCAGGTAATTATCCTCTGCCTCCCTCCATTTGCTCGGGTGGGCAGTGCCTTGAAGGTTTTCGGTGCTGATGCTGTTGGGGATTGTGAGTCCTCCCAAAATACCCCAGAAACAAACACGGTGCCTTTAAGCTTTGCCCTCTTCCCTTTTACACAAACATGTTGAATTTCAAGTGACATCTTTGCTTGAAGATCAGTATTCCGGGGAGAAATGTGTCGGAGCACTCATGTGGGATTGTTTACCAAGCTCTGCCCAAAGAGCTCTTTGTGATGCTGGGGATGGGGGAGGACAGCAGGGAGAGTGATGCCTCTGTTCATGTGGAGGCACCGATTTAAAGCCAGGATTTTACTCAGAGACGTTCAGAAATGCAAAATTATTTCTTTGCCGGAGTCAACTAAGAAAGTAGAACTCAAGTCTTGCTGTACAGAGATTCCAATGCAAAAAAAAACCCAAAAAACTGGGACGTCCTTACAGAAAAATGAGTTGTATTTTCCAGCCTGAATTTCACAGGAAACTGATATCAAAGTAAAATTCCTTGAGAAAACCTTGGGACAAATTCCAGGAGTTATTGCCGAAGATTAATTTTTTGCCAAGAAGTCGGAAAAGAGACAGAGGGAAAAAATCAGTCTCAGCCCCCAATTCTGTCCTTTGGCTGATCATAAAAGGGATCCTTTCCCAGCTCCAAAAGGTGCCTGATGGCAGCTCACCAGCCCAGCTTGGTGTGTCACCCCAATGGACTGAAAACACCCCCCAGAAATGGGAAACAGACCCTTCTGCTATTGTATTTCCTTTATTTGCTCCATTTGTTCTGTGATTTATATGGAGAACACCATTTGGAAGATTGTGTAATCCCAGCAATAAGACCATGCATTGACTTTCCCGTGCCCAGATGAATTATTTTGCAGCTTTTTCCACGCTGTTAAATCATAAATTGGGGCAATGGGCAGCAAGTGGATCTGTGATTAAACTGGATTTGCTTTTTCGTGTGGATTTCCA
Organism: Anabacerthia variegaticeps; assembly: GCA_035583185.1. Lineage (NCBI taxonomy): Eukaryota > Metazoa > Chordata > Aves > Passeriformes > Furnariidae > Anabacerthia > Anabacerthia variegaticeps. The sequence goes on from JAWWEW010000065.1 coordinate 5,661,588, forward strand.
AATTTTGAAATATTTTTGATTGCACCATGGAAAGCACTTTGGGGAAAAAAATAAAAAAGGCAGTAATTTATTGAAAATATACAATTTCTGAGGAAAGAAGAGTTTAGATTGCAGGGGGCATAAATGATTTCGTGAAGTCCCTCAGTCCCTCCCTTCAGAGTGAGGCAGAGGGAAGTGCCTGATTTTATTCCCTCAGTAAATTACATAAATTTTGATGGGCTGAATTCAGGCCACAGTCCACAAATAACTGTATGCACCTCCTTCAATACCACTCCCCTTGACAAAGAGCAGAAATTAACTGTATGAGCAAGCTGAAAAGATATTTCTATTGCTGCTAAATATATAATAATATATAATAATAATATATATTAATAATAAAATATAATAAAAATTTTCCAGAGCAAAAGCATGGTCTGCTTTCTAAAATACCCATTTCTGGGTTGAGCTGGGCAGTGAGAACAGCAAGCTCAGGGTAAGGGATCCAAAATTGTGTAAAGAGCTTCACACACATTGCCCAGCTCTGGAATGGCAGTGGTTCCCTGCAGGTTAAATGTGCAACAAATGTCCTCGAGGAAGGAGCATCCTCCATGTGCATTTTAGAGGTCCTGCAAATAAACAGTTTTGCTCCCTCTGCTGAATATGTTGTTCTTTGTAGCAAAAATTGGAGCTGCTGCTTGAGCCAGAGAGGGAATGTTGCTCAGCAATGGGGAAGGGTGAGCTCTGTCCAGAGGGATAAAGCCAAGCTCTCCCTGAATTCCTCAGCCAATGCCCAGGGGTGGGAAGAAGAGTTTTCATTTCATTTTGCACAGGTCTCCAGGTAAGTTCCAGGAGCAATTCAGAGGGACTGTGTGAAGTGCGTAAGTGCCCTGGGGAACACTGACTTAGCTGGAATTTTGATTGGGGAGAAGTGGCCCTTTCGTATTTGCTACCACATGGCTGCTTGGTTAATACTCCAGGCATGCACATGGACATTTAAAGTCAAATGCTGCTGTGGGAATGCCTGCCCGACCCCAGGCACAGCCTCTTGGCTGCCTTCAGCATCACAAGGCTGTTTGGTGGTGGGGTTATTTTAGAAATGAGGCTTGGTCAGAAATACGATGGACGTTTGCAACATTATCAGTGTGATTTCCCTGCCCAGCACCCCGACTTTCCTAAGTGGTTTATTGTTTATAAAGTGAAAGCTGGTATCAAACTGAAACCCCTCCCAAATTGCTATATTTAATGGGCTGATTCTAGGGACACATGTGACTCTCAGTAACGCTGGGGAAGAAGTGCATTGTAGATATTGATTACTAGTGCAATCATGAGTCATTTCCTCTGATATACTGCTGAAGGTTAGAGTGCCCAAGGGGGCGGTTTAGCCTTTGAAAAGCCAGGGAAATACAAAGGGAGTGTGGCCTGTAGAATGGCAATGACTTCCATTCAGAAAGCAACACTTTGGCTTCGAGAAGGAAAACATTTACATCCCTTCTAATATGGAACTGGGATAATCACAAACAATCCTTTAAATGGCAAAAAAAGGGCAAGGTCCCAGACTTCCAGAGGCTTTGTGACATTAAATACACTTGAAAGAACAAATCAGAGTTTAGATTTGTTGCATGAAATATGACATTTAATAGCCTTTCATACAGTTTGATCTGGTACCATCAGGACAATTAGTATGTTCTGTGCTGCTGCTGCCCCTGAGGAATTGCATTTCATGGATAAATATGTCGTGTGGACCCTGTTTTCTCGTATGGAGTTTCATACATCTGTTCTAATCGTTCTATCAATGGAAATTAAATGTTTGACTCAGTGCATGAGAAAATAAAGGGTGATAGAAAATTGTCTCACAGAAACTGTCAGGGAAATCAGCTGGAATCTTTATGGTCCTTGCTAGGATGCTGCAAACAAGGAGTTGTGCTTACAAGTGGTGATCCAATAACTACTTAATTAAAAAAAACCTCCTGGAGGAGCCTGAGCAGATCCTGTTGGAAACTACTCCCTGTTGCCAAAGTCACTGTGGTGAGCACATGGTCCTGCAAGGGGCACTGGGTTGTAGGGAAGCCAATGAATCTAAATCCAATATGAGACTCCAATTGCTCTGTCAGCCTCTCAATTACTCACATTACTGTAATAGACCTTTTGTAGAGAGGAATGTTTTTTTGTTGTTCTTGCATTTAATTCCATCCTACTGCTTTCAATATTGGCCTTTTGCTTTGTGGTTTAAGCTGAGGCTCAGGAGATCTGTTTTCAGTTTCCTTTTGGCCACACAATTCCTCCAGGGAATTGTGACAAGACACATCACCAAATCTAATTTCTAAATATCTTCAGCTAAGGTGACTTACTTTGTTTCATCTATTTTGACTGTCCTGAGCAGGGACTGTTTCTTGTTTCTTGCTGTGCTTTTAAAACACTCTAGGTTTGGTTCTACAAATCACTGCTCTAAAATAATAAGGACTTGGGAAAACCGAATTTTGTATCAGCAAGAGTAAACTAGAATAGTGAAATAATAAAGGAGGATGCTGAATTACAACATCTTTCAGTGAAAGCTGCACAACATGAGCTGTGTTTAGGGGTAAGGGTATGTTCATCTTGGTAAGATTTAGCAAGAGAGGTTGCCTTCCCCAGGGACACACCTGATTGCCAAGTGCAGTGTCTCTCCCTGACTGTCCTACCTGCCTGGGATCACAGCGGCTTCAAAGAGGGTCCTGACTGCGAGCCAGGCTTCTCTTCCCTTTATTTCCCACTCCCATAATGAGCTCAGCCCTTCTCCAAACGAAGCTGGTGCAGCTGGCAAACATCTGCAGGAGAAATGCCTCATCTTACATCATCTGGCAGCGCTCCTGCATCCCTGAGCACAGACCCAGTCATGTGTTGCCCAACAATACCTCGTTAGAGATGAGACCTCGGAGAAGAGAGCTGATGCCACACATCCAAGATGTTCTCCTCGTCTTATTTTGATGGTTTGATTAGCATTTATGCTGCTCTAAGACCCTCTGAGCTGCAGATAGAGATACAAACTGCCACGTGTATTGTTGTGAAGTGCTTTCCACGGCACACAGTGCCCTGCACAGGTTATCAGGGAGGGTTTAGGAGATTATTTACCATTACACACATTTGGGTTGGAGGTTTGCAGTACCAGCACAGCAAGAATAAAAACTGACTTTAAAAATCAAGGAAAGGTTGAGGAGAGAGATCTCTGAAAATCATGGGCTGGATTGAACGGGCAACAGCTGCCCTGGCACTGCTTGGTGATGCTCACAAGGGAATTCAGCCCCTGTGGGTGCTCCCAGACTGGGCATGGCAGAGACTAAAGTACAAACGTGGTGCCCAAAGGTTTTGTGGCTGAACTTTAACATCCCAAAAGCAGCAACTCCCCAGATGTGCCTCAAAGCATCCTGCTCTGGTTCCTGGATATTACATATCCCAGGGCCCAGATCCAGGCTTTGGCAATAAAGAAGAGGATATATTCAGTTCAAGAAAAATGATTTTGCCTCAACAGCAAGAATTTTTCAGGATCTTTTCTTCCTCACTGCATTTCAGCACCATCTTAAGACCATTACTCAAAAATAGAAACACCACTTTCCTCATATTTTTACCCTCTCTACAATATTTTTAGAGGAATGTGAGGCTGACATAACACAAAATCAGAGATTGATTCTATTACAAGTCTTATTCTTCTATGCCTTAAATCCATTCATGACCAGAAATGTTGAGGAACCCTTCAGCTCTGCTCTGGGCTGCTTTAAAAATGGGATTCTTCCTTTTCCTCTTGGAAGGACTGTGTACCTGTCTGCCTTTTGGGCAAGCAGCATAACCCTGTTTAGTTGCCTTTCAGCTCAGGGAAAGTTTGACAGTTCTGCTTGAGTGGATTTGTCTTCTGGAGCCTGGGCTGGAAAGGAGCTCCCTCTGCCCTCCTCCAACAGGAGCAAGTGCTGAGGAAGAGGAAGAGGAGGAGGAAAGGGCTGTGCATGACCCTTTTTTTGCCATCTCTGGATAACTCTGTGTTGTTTGGAGGTGTAAGGAGAGGCCACTGGTCATTTGTGCTTTAAATCCCCTCCTGTGGAAAGCATGAATTTAGGTTGTTTCTGACTGTGCAGTGCAGCTCCCTGTCCACAGAGTGTGGTTTCTCATGACTTTCATATGTGCCTGAACATTCCTGTCAGGCATATTTATACTTTTTAAAATAGAAGCAGATTGAGGGATGGATTTTTTCAATTAAGAGAATCATTTATTTCTTGCTACCAAACATTCAGCCATAGACACCCTCGTGCTTGAGTCTCTTCTATTCCAATTTCTCCTATACTGGTTTTACACTTGTATTACTCCACATAATGTGATGCTGAGTCTCGGAATTAACATTAGTATAAATAACAGCAGAACTAGAACAGCTGTTCTTTTAAAATAGCCAGGTATTAGTGATGTCTATGGCTGTTATTTGGAGGCACTGGGTGATGGAGGTGCTTTAAATGCCTTGGCTAATTAGAATATTTCAAATTAAAACAAATACTAGTGACACCATGGGAAGAGTGCAAAAGAACAGTCAATTAATCCTGAGGTACTCTTTACACCCCTCTTGTTTTCTGTAATTCTCATCAGCTGAGAGTCTTTTTCTCCTCCGAATTGAAACATCAGAGATGACTGGGTAGATTAAAAACATTAAAATGAGACATTTACTGCACACGGGAAGTGTAATGGTTTTATACATGGAAGCATACACATTAAATTTGAGATTTTAACTTCAAAGGTGGCAGATTTCTTTTATTTCCATAACTACATGGAACATAAGTGCCAGATAACTTGCAGAAATGGTATCAGAATGGTGAGTCAGACTGACAGTGTCTCCTGAAATGCCTTTCCCTGGATATTTGCATGACTAAGTGACACGTGTGTGTTTTCCCGGCTCTGGGCACAGAACAATGACCTGCTGGCAGATCCCCAGGGCAGGACAAACCCCGAGATCAATGTTGGTCAGGAAACATTCATGTTTTCAATGTCAGGATTCTGAATTTCTGGGTTGTGATCTTACCTCTCAAATTGTGATTACCTCACCCTCATTCTGTGACATCACTAGTGGTCTAAACTAGGAAAGGGAGATTTTTTTTTCTATATTAAGACTTATAAAAATAATCTGTGACAGAGAGAAGGATAATTCAAGGGACTATCTCTGCTTGTCTTGCCTGTCTGTGGAGAATATTGATTTGAAGACTTTTTGCATAGCATTATCCATCATAATAAACACCCAAAAAGCTCAGAATAATCACACTTTGACCAGAGACAATGCTGAAGTGCATCCCCTCAGTGTGCCACTAATTATGCTAATTTTCCATAGCCTGCAAATAAGGAATAAGCTATTTTGTGGCTTATAAATCTGGGTCTAATGTTTCCCCCCAGAAAATCCCAAGTAATTCCTAGCAGGCTCCCTCTCAAAGGGGTGTGTTGATGAAAACGATTGCTGGGGCTTTTCAATAAACATAAACCATTTGTCACTATTGCAAGGGTTGTTGCTGTCCTGTTACATCAGGGTGGAATCTTGGGATTTGACCTCAGCACCAAATTTGGGTGGCAAACTTTTCTCCTCAAGGATCGACTACAAAACATATCTGTCTGCTGTGTTATTTCTTTTTACTTTGACAGCTCAAGTTCTCTCTTGACCCTACATGATGCTTTAATGTCATAGAGAATTTCCAGTGTTTCTTGGAATAATCTTGCCTCGGATACCAACCAGGATTTGGGGGGGGAAAAGGGGAATTCTGGCTCTGGAGAGGGTTATTTAACCATCTTTTTATGATTTTTAAGGTGCACCTACTCTGTGAAACACCTGCAGGGTTAAAATTCACTTATATTTCCATAGTAGAAGTGGAATTCATTTGGTAGATCCCATTGCTGCTGGTTTGAAACGTGGCAGAAAACTTGGTTCAAATTTTCTGTTCACTTTTATGCAAAGTACCCAATGAAGTCAATAACTGAAACTTGCAGTTCAGTTACTGATTTATGTGATTTTTCCCTTTTCATTTTATAGATTAACAGAAAGAAACGCTTGGGCATGGCCCATAAACCTCTGTTAATGGGCAAAAAAAGGGAAATATTTCAGGTAATGTACTTGGAGCACCTCATTCAATTTGGACATGCTTGGGACTCAGCTCCATTGGATTTTCAACATAAAATCCACAGCTTTGTTTTTAAATTACTTAGAGGCTTAAATTTGGGCTAGACAATCGGAGTCTTTGCTGTGCCAAATATTTCAAAGAGAAAGGCCCCTATTTCTGGAATTCTGCTGCAATGGATTTCTGGAATGGTGGCCCCAGCTCCTCCTTCATCCTGCTCCATCACTGAGCTGAGCAGGGTTTTACACTGCTGTGAGCACTTCCCTCCATTTACCCTCACTTTAAACTCCTTTATCAAGGACTAAATTATTGCTTAATAGCAGTAAAGATCTGCTGAGCATCTCTAACACAAACAACTGCTCCCTCACAGTGTATAATAATTCATGCTATTTGTTGCATGCAAGTGGTTTTCTTCACGTGTCCTCGTGTCCCAGTTTTATGGGATGTCGGCTTTAAGGGAAAGAGCTGCCTTAATTGATTTATTGTTCTGTACAAGATTATAATTCAACACACAGGAATGTCACTGGTTTGCAGTTCTGTTGAGTTTTGTGGAGATGACTGAGTTTTCCTAGAGAAACCTCGGTGGTAATTTGTAAAATGGGCAGTTGTGTATCAGAAATTAGTGCTCTAGTTCCCTCGTTCAGTACATCATGATAATGAGTGCCCGTGCACTCCCACAGCCTCCCTTCTGAGAGCTAGAAATGCAATTTTTCCAAGCTACCTGCCTGTTTACATGGGCTTTGCAAAGAAATAGACACTCGTGGAAGTCCTCTGGAAACTGCAATGAATTGTACAAACCGGTTCTGACAGTCCCAATAACAGTGTGACAGCTCAGCCTCTTCCCTGGGTGGGGAATGGCCGGGCACTGACCTGGCTGAATGCAAAGGAGTTTGTCCAACTGCTCACGGTGGAGACTCCCAAGTTTCCAGCACCAGAAATCCAGCTCATATAGAATTGTGGAATGGTTTGGGTTGCAAAGAACCTTAAAGGTCATGGAGATCCACTCCCACCATGGGCAGGGACAATTTCCACCAGCCCAGGTTGCTCCAAGCCCTGTCCAACCTTGGACACTTCCAGGGATGGGGCAGCCAGAGCTCCTCTGGGCGAGATTGCACAGCAGAGAGGAGGGGACAGCCGAGGAGAAGCAGATGGTTTGCCAGCACTTATATCTGTGTTTGCCAGCCAGCCAGCCAGGCTGGAGAAACAAGGTGGGAGTCTGGCAAGATGCTGTGGTTTGGTGGATGATGGAGGTCCTGCCTCTGCCCTCTGCACTGATTTAATCTGCTCAGGTTGTGTGATAACTGGTGCAAACTCAGCACACCCGTCAAAATGAGAGAAAATATATTTAATATACAGAAATCGGGTTACAGTTTTGGGGATGAAGAGGTGTTTTTTCCGAGGCTTTTTATCCCAAATGTTCTTAGTGCAAGGTTGGCTTTCTGCACCTGAAAAACCTGAATATTGGCATCTTCGGAATGAGTGACCCTTGGGGAGGGGGACGCAGAGCCCAGTCTGCAGGGCAGTGGGGACTGGTGTGAACTGGGAGGGCAGGAGGGACTCAAAGGCAGCCCCCAGTGTGGCTGCACAAGGTTTCTCTCTGCACATAATCAATCCAATATGAGCCCGTGGGCCAGGCAGACCCAGGGGGCAGGGAAGGTGTGTTTTCAATCACACTGCAATAAGTGATATTGTTGTTTCTTTTAGAGAAGGATTTTTTATGAAATGGAAAAGGGGGGAAGGGATTTCTCCAGCAGAAAGGGATAAAATAAAAGAATATGATCTGGCCTGGAGTGATCCTCCAGAGCACTAACAGCAAATCCTGGGGTGGATGGGCTGTGCTAAAATATGGTTGAAATACTGGTGTCAAGCTGTATTCCAAGGGTGTTGTTCCTTTATGTAAGAAAGCATCTCCTGCCCAAAGGGTTTATACCCTTCAGTTCTGTGCCAGTAAAGCCTCTGTGTCGTCACAAGTCCTTGTGTGCTCACAACCATTTCGAATCTCCCTCTAAAACAGCACCCACAATTAACCAAGTCAGGCAAATCACCCCCATGACAAAGGCCCCTTCAGCTGGAGGGCTGTTCCTGATGCTGCTGAAGGGGAACACACACTGAGGGCTGCACCGGAATTAAAGAAACGTTTCATTACTTATTGTTTCCTCAAGAACTTCCCCCTTATTTATTAGTGTATGTTATAGGCTAATGTTGTGATATATACTATATATTTAACTGTATATGTTATAGTATATGTTATATAGTACACTATATATGTATAGTGTGTACTATGTGATTAAACTATATATATTATATAGTATATAATTTATATATTACATTATATCCTAATGCATTAATTATGTGTTGCCATAATTAATAGACCATATTATACTGATATTAATAATGTACTATAATTTATGTATGAAGCTACATATATATTTATATATAACACATAATATATATAATATTATGTATTGTATACTTTATATATTATATGATAGATGAAATATATTGTGTATTATAATTTGATATATAATATCAAATATGATATGATATAATGAGATGATGTATTATGTAATATGATATGTAATGTATTATATATACTTTATTTTGCTATAATATACATATTATAGGCTATATGTCATATAACATCTAACACATATACATATTACAGGCTATATGTTTTATATAACATATAACGTGTGTAATATACATATTAAAGGCTATATATTTTATGTAACATATACACCATATTATATATATCACATTACATATTATATAGCTTATATATTATACGATACATATTGTATCATAGTACAATAATCATAATACATCATACAATCACACTACAATACATATAATTTGTATGAGCATACATATCATATAATTTATAGATATTTTACATACATATACTTATATATACATTATATATACATATATATACACACATTATATATAATATATATGTATATATATGCAAATATATACACATTATATAGAATACATAGGTATATATACACGTTATATAATATATGTGTATATATGTGTGTATATATATATGTATATATGTGTGTGTATGTGTATATATGTATACACATTATATAATATATATGTATATATGTGTGCATAT
>JAWWEW010000065.1:5671328-5716216 GCA_035583185.1 Anabacerthia variegaticeps
TGCTCCTCCAGCCCTCCCTTCCCCCGTCCCGTCCCCTCCCTCCCTCCCTCCCTCCGCTGCCGCCCCTCCCTGCGCGCACTACTTTGCGCTCGGCGGCGCGGAGGGGCACGCTGTGCGCGGCGCGGCGCAGGGATCGGCGGCGCGCTGCGGCCGCTGTCAGTCCGAGCCGGAGCCAGCGCGGCGGGACGGGCCGGGCCGGGCCGGGCTGGGCCGGGCGGGGCTGGGGCTGCCACCGCCACCGCAGCGGGCACCGCACCGCACCCCGCACCGCACCGCACCCCGCCAGCCTCCGCAGCGCCGCTGCGCCGGCGTCCGACCGCGGCGGGGCCGAGGCTGCGAGCCCGCCGCGCCCCGCGCTCCGGTGCGATGGTGCGGCTCGCCGCGCTGCCCTGGACCGTGGTGTTGCTGGGAGCCGCAGGTACGGGGCGGGGGGCACGGCGGCGGCAGCGCAGACAATGGGGCCATTGTGCACGGCGAGGAGGATGCTCCGGCATCGCCGCGCTGGGCGCGGGCGCACGGCGAGGGAGCGGGGCTGGGCGGCTGGGATGGTGGTGGCGGTGGGAGATGGGGGGAAAGGGGGCAGAGGAGGGGAGATAAAGAGGAGGGGCGCGGGCGCTGCTGCCGTTGTGGAGCGGCAGCCGGGCTCGAGCGGAGGGGGAGCCGCGGTCGGGATGGGGCGGCCACACCTGAGCCCGGAGCGCCGTGCCGGGGAGCCCTGGGGCGACCATCCCTCCATCCATCCATCCATTCATTCATCCATCCCTCCATCCATCCCTCTTTCCGTCCCTCCCTCCATCCATCCCTCCCTTCATCCATCCCTCCATTCATCTCTCTGTCCATCGCTCCATCCATCCCTTCATCCCATCCGTCCGTGCATCCTATCCATCCACCCTCCATCCCGTCCGTCCGTCCATCCATCCATCCATCCATCCATCCCTCTATTCATCCCTCGATCCATCCCTTCATCCCATCCGTCCGTCCATCCCATCCCATCCCATCCCATCCCATCCCATCCCATCCCATCCCATCCCATCCATCCCTGCATCCTCCGGCCCCGCCGCCCCCTGCTCTGCGCTGTCCACCCTCCCCAAGCCAAGGCAGTGCTTCCCCCCTCCCCGTCCTGTCCTACAGCTCAGCAGCCCCTTCCTCCGCCCCGCCTTGCACCCAGCCTGGCCTGAAGCACCCCCTCAGCTTGTCTGTGCCGCCTTCACCTCAGAACTGTCATTGCATTTGTGTGCTGATGCAGCCGCTCTCAGCTCGTTTTGTGCCGCGGCTCCCCGATGCTCCGTCCGCATCCCTGGTACTCCACATCCCTGGTGCTCCCTTTGCATCCCTTGATGCTCCGTTCACATCCCTGGTCCTCCCTCCGCATCCCTGATGCTCCGTCCGCATCCCTGATGCTCCGTCCGAATCCCTGGTGCTCCCTCTGCATCCCTGATGCTCTGTTCACATCCCTGGTCCTCCCTCCGCATCCCTGACGCTCCGTCCGAATCCCTGATGCCCCGTCCGAATCCCTGGTCCTCCCTTTGCATCCCTGATACTCTGTTCACATCCCTGATGCTCCGTCTGCATCCCTGGTGCTCCCTCCGCATCCCTGCGGTCCCGGGGCTCACTGTGTGTCCTTGCCGTGTGCCCTAGCACTGCTCAGCCCATCGCTGCTGGCAGACACCTCGCTGCCCAGCTGCTCCTCACCCCTTCCTTCCTTCCTTCGGCGCTGTGCTCCCCCTCCATCCCTCCCCGCCCCGGGGTTCTTTCTCTCGGTAAGGAATCCCTCCTGCTGTGGCTCCCTCTACTCTGGGAGTAGCGATCGCTGCCGTGTGGCTCCGTCCCAGTCCCCACCGTGGTGGACCATTGCCCCCGCCGTGCTCCGGGCTCTTTCCAACCCGAGCCACCTGTTTAACATCAGCACAACACCCATCCCTAGCGAGGCAAAGCCCTCCCGTGCTGCTGCAGAGCTTCTCTTCAATTAAATACAACGTATTACTGCTTATCGTAACAAATAAGGGGGGCTGTGTTGCCATTTTCCAGCAGTTCTTCCCCATATCCAGCTCTGCATCTGGCTCGGCCACACCCTCCCATCCCCATCCCTGCACATTCCTGATCTCACCCATTCCGAGATGCCAGACTACTCTCTGATTCCACAGCTCTCGCCTCCCTGACACATTCACACGGGCTTTGTCAGCTGTGGGAGGGGAGAATAAAGCCGGGTGTTTTTTTTTTTTCCCGGAGAAATAAATAGGAGTAAGCAAAAGAAAAATTATCTGCGTATCATCTGTTGCCCCACTCAAATACATGTTTATCCAATAATAATAATTATGAATATGTAGAGTGCCTGGGGAGCTGCACAGCTGGAACTGTTAAATCAGCATAAAATGGAGAACACAAAAACCAAATAAAATATTAAAAAGCGAGAACAAAGCAGCAGCAGTGTTTATGGTGAAAGCAGCACCCAGCATATCAGCTCTGCCTTCCACCCTAAAGGATGCTCTGGTTTTTTTTTTTTAATCTCACCAGCTTGTGATGGGGGAGAAGGGGTTTTGCTTTGGGCTTTGGTTCTGCTGTAGAAGGAGATATCAGTGAAAAGGGGGAGCAGCTGTGATTGTGCAAATAAAGAACCCACGGCTCCAGTGTGAGAGGCAGCAAGAGGTGGATGGTCGTAGCGAGGAATCCCTGTTGTCTGAGCCCCGGGTGTGGGGTAGGTTCAGAACAACAGTGTGCCTTGATGTCTTTTAGGATAATTTCACATTTTGTGTGTATCCCTGTGGCCGGAGAGAGCGATGATTTATTTAGTCTACGCTTAAATGAAAACATTCTCTGATAATTTAGGAGCTGATTTACAGACAGAGCAGATGGCTCATCTCCTTTCATGTACTACAGCCTGAGCACTATGGTTTCTTAAATAATAGAGTATTATGTATAAACTTTATCCTCTGAACCTGAAAATTCCTGACTTTTGGGGATTTTTTTGTGCGTTGTTTATTTTTGGTTTTGTTGGGTTTTTTTTGTTTTGATTTTTTTTTTCCTGTTTTGTTTCCCTGAGGACATTTAATATCTTGGTAATTTAAGGAATACCCAGTTTTTAAGTGTTAAAGATTGTGGCTGCTCTCCAGGCTGAAAGTGCCTTCACTTTGCTTGGCTCATCTCCAGAAACATAAATTTTAACGATAGACTTCTGTGCCATTGGGTTTAAGTGATCGGTTTCTCCTTGATAGAGGATGGTGTGGTTTTTTGGGGGCTGTTGCTTGTTTGTTTGAGGGTTGGGAGGGGGGATAATTCCATGGATTTCCTGGAGTGGCTGGCAGGGAAGCAGAACCAATTGCTGGGGGAGGAGGGGGGATCCTGCATCTGCTGCCATCAGTCTGCGAGCCACAGGCAAATAGCATTAGGAAAAGACAAAAGCACGGTTTATTTTCTCATTCAAAAGGCTCTACTCTGGTTTTCCTCATTATTTACCACACCTGGTGATGCTGTTTGTATAGAGAATGCACAATTCTAGGGTTTTTTGTAGGTTTTCTTGTGTGGTTTTTGAAGCGTTGGGTTTGTAGGGCTGTGTGTATTCCAGTATGACTCGATCTGTCAATGACAATTCTGTTTTGCTCTTGACTCTCGACTTGCAAATAGTGAGACAGATATTATGAAGTCCCCAAAATGCCTCTGGGAGCAGAGTGGGAGAAGTTGTCTCCTCTGGAAGTGTCATGGCTTTGATGCAGGGAGCTATCACAGCAATTCAAGTAGGGGCCATGACAGTGTTTTTCAGGTGCAATGAAAAGACGGTGTCTTTGTTGTTTTCCCAGTGTTATGCCTTCACAGAGATCTAAAATGCAGGAATAAATAAGCAAAGCAACTCCATTGTAGGCACCCAGGTTGGAAACCAGCGAGGAAACAAAATTGTGTTGTTTGTCTTGCTTTGTAGAACGGGAAGAATGGGGATAACTTGGCTGAGGGTGTGTCTGTGAAGGGAACTACAGCTCCCAGGCAGCTCCATTCTCCTGGATGGTTCCTTTGCGCATGTTTTCCTAGGAATTAATGTGTCGGTTTTCATCACAACAATCCCGGAGGGAATAAAAAAAAAGGGGAGAAAAGAAAAAAAAAAAAAAGAGCCACCAGGCAAATAGACATTGAGCCATAAAAATCACAGAAGCAGATTTGAAGGTCAGCTCTGTGCTGGCTGTGGGTTCTTTTGTTTAGGAAAACACATGAGGGTGGTGGAAAGCCCTCGGTGCTGATGCAAAGGGATGTAAATGAGGTGGGCTTGGCGGCAGGGCCATTAAGCCCTTTCAGCTCGTGGTGTTGAAATGCAGCTGCTCATTAGGAACGATGCCTTTTGAAGTGACCGGGAGAGCCAAATGGCAAACGCTGTGATGCCTCTGCAGAGCACTGGAGCGAGGTCTTTCTGTGGGTTTTGGTTTACAGTGTAGGTAGAATAGCTAAAAATCAAGGGTAAATTCAGATTAAATTCAAGGCTTAAAGTCCAGTAGCTTCCACTATGCCTAAGATGATGCAGAGACAGATAATTACTATACAGTGAATGATATGTGCTCTTCTGGATCTTCCAAGGGTGAAAGATAGGGAAGTGGTGGAGTCACCATCCCTGGAAATCTGGTTTAGTGGTGGGGCTGGATTAAATGCTAGTCTTGATGGTCTTAAAGGTCTTTTCCAACCTTAATGATTCTCTGACTCCACAAAAGGGAATTCCAGGGAAAACTTCTTCCTGGAAAGGGTGGTCAGGCCTTGGAATGGGCTGCCCAGGGAGGTGGTGGAGTCCCCATCCCTGGAGGTGTCCAAGGAACACCTGGATGTGGCACTCAGTGCCCTGGGCTGGGTGACAAGGTGGACATAGGGCACAGGGTGGACTGGGTGATCTTAGAGGGCTTTTCCAACCTCTGTGATCCTGTGTTTCCATGGAAAGTCTCGTGCCAAAGCACGTGGAGGTGCACAGAGGAGATGAAGGTCTATGTGAAAATGCCCAAGGCCACCTGACAGCTTCGTTAGAGCATTTTTTTGGACTCTGTTATGGGCTTTGACTTCTGAGGTTGCTTTTGTTTTAACACAAGTAATTTATATGTTGCAGGTACTTCAGCTAAACTATTGCTTGGGCAAATGTAGAACATCCTTAGTCCTGATAACTTCAGATCTCTAGAGAAGCTGATTTTGGGGGAACAGGTAGCAATGGAAGGTTTATCCTGGGGAGCAAGTGCAGATTGCTGTAAGATTCCAGAATCCTCTGAAGAAGGAGCAGCTGTGGGGTTTATTCACACAGCTGGATGAGCTATCCGAATTCTTAAGGCATTACCCTTAAAAGTGAATAATTAGCATGGAGATCTAGTAATCCTTTTGGCCTGTGTATTTGCAGCAGAAGTCAGGGAGCCTTGTTATGTTTCAAGTAAAAATAAGGTACTTGTGCCTGAACATTAATATGTCTCAATTTCCTGTCTTATGTTCAAAAACAGACCTCAGTTTTAAAAATCAGGGAAAGTCTGCAATTGTTCACTGCAGGTCTGTGTGTCTGCCCTGCCCAGGCAATGGAGGTACCAAAGATCTTTCAGGTTCTGACTGTCCCCAGGTTGACTTAGCATGAGTGGCTTAAAGCCAGGTCACAGATGGCCCCACACCCAGGCAGGGACAGACACTGACCCTACAGCTATTCCTGCTGCAGTGTGTCATGGCAGGGGTGAAGCCCTATGTCTGTAAATCTGATGCAAGAAAATTAAGTTTAGGCTGGAGACAGTAATGTGAGATGTGCTGTGGCTGATCCATCATCTATTTGCATCCTGGATCTGGTGACAAGACAAAGATCTGCAGGGTGTGTTGGGAGAACTGGGAGTTGCCTGATTTATTACTGGCTTGGTGGAATAATGTGGAAAAATATCCATTGGGATGGTTAATTTCTTAGACTAGAGAGTCCATTTCGTTTATTTTCAGTTAAAATAAATATCCATCACTTTATCAGGCCAGTGCTGGCCAGCACAGAATGCACATAAAAAGTGAGTGTTTTGATTGTTCCAGAATTGTCAGTTTCGTCATGTCGTGAATAAAAATATTTGTGTTTTCTTTGTAAAATATTGGTGTCGAGGGCTGTTACAACCATTGGGTCTTTGTAAATCTGGATGGGTACTGTTCTCAATTTGTCATTAAAATTAGGCAGGTCAGGTTAATTCTCTGAAAATCCACCTGCTCATCACTGGTGAGGCCACATTTGGAGTGCTGGGTCCAGTGAAGGGATTGGAGCTTCTTTGGGACGAGAAGAAGCTGAGAAAAGGCTGAGACTGCAAATGGAAGACTTAAAGGGATGTTATTGTGGATAAACACGTGGTGGGAAGGAGTGGAGAACACAACCAGGCTCTCCTGCTTGGCAAGACACAACAGCCACAAACTGGAATACAGGAAAGCCTCTCTGAACATGTGGAAAAAGAACAAACCCCTCCTTTTTTTTTGATTTAATTGACTCCTGGACCAGGTTGACTGGACTCTCCATCCATGAAGAGATGCAGAACCCACCTGGACACACTGCTGGGTAACCTGTTGAGCTGCCTTCCCTTCCTGGCCTAGATGAGCTGAAGATGTCCCTTCTAACCTCAATTATCCTGTGATTTTTATACAGCAACTCTTATAAAAATATTTCATTTACTTTTGTTTATACCAGTGATACGTATCAACCTTGAACTCCTGAAGATAAATCAGAATGTTAATTACTGGTTACTGGTTTATGGTTAATAATTCATCGTGTTGGCTGCCTTGAAATACCATTCCAAAGACGTGAATGGGAATGTTTAAATCAGTGTGAAAAGGTCTGGAAATGTGTGAAATAAGGGGTTAGATGAAGAAATGAGTCAATGAACATGGTCAGGCTACATTTTGGATGGTTTATCAGTGCTTGGAATAGGAGAGACCTGGCTGAGTTGTATATGGAAAGTGGAGTTGACCAGGTGATAAAGGATGAAAAACAGTGATGAAGATTTTAGGCAATGGAAATGCAAACCTGTGTCCTGATTTGAATGGACTTTTCCATAGGTTTCCTCACTTGTCTCAAAAGCAACTCTATTAAAAAATACTTTAAATGCTACTTGAACTGCAGTATATTCATACAGAAGTCAATTAATTGTCCCTGAAATTTAAGTGTAAGATTGTAAAATTCCTTGGTTTGTGGAAAAAAACACCCTAAGCATTTCTTAAAGAAACAAAACAAGTGCAGTTCTTTGCAGTGAGTTGTAACTGCAGCCTTTTTAACATGAAGATTGATGTGCATTAAGCATTCAAAAATTTAAATCCTATTTCTTCCAGTGCCTTCATATCTGGCATATTCAAGGCTGCGTTTCAATATGATACAAAAGATGAACAGCCAGTTTGGTGGTGTTTACACAATATTGGCAAATTGGGCTCTTAATGTGTGGCATTATTGCATAATCTCATGTTTAAAATAAACAGTGGGAATAATTGAAGAAACCTCGGAATCTGGAGATGCTTGTTGGTGGTTCTTCAGAGCCCACAGAAAGCAGCCTGTCTTTGCATATTAATCACCCTTTCAAAGGAAGTTTGCCTTATTTGCATTGTGTGTGCACTGAGCAGTCCCATAGTGTGGCTGAGGGAAGAGAAAAGGCGAGGGGGGGGCTGGAATTGTTGTTCTCAAAAGGGTTTTTATTCCATTCAAGTGGGAAGGCTGAATGGGGCAGAATTAGCGCAGTGTTTGGGGGAAGAACAGCCCCATTTGGGTCTTGTGTTTCATGTGGCCAGGGGGGTTGGAGGGGCTGAGCTCTGGGCAGTGACTCACCAGCCTGGGATGTCACCCCAGGATGCCACAGAGCCAGCATTACATGGGGGCTCACCAGGAAACGGGGGCTTCAAATCCAATACTGGCCAAATGTTTGGTGGTTTTACCTTTTATGGACACACATCCAGGCCTTGAGCCCTTTGGAAAGGTTGGGGGAATGTTGAGGCTGGGTGAGGTTTGAGATCACCACATTGCTCAGGCTCATCATTGCTCTGGTCATGTGGATTTTACACGGATCCAGCTGTTATTTGGAGCAGTGTGAGCTGATGTTTTACTGAGCTGCAACCTTTGTTTCTATGAAAAAATCCAGGAAAGGTGAGCTCTTGGTAACTTTTCCCTGAGACATCCTTGTATACACAAGGAATGTGCCTGACAGTCTCAAAAACCCCTAAAAATCCCTTCATTTCAGATTTAAAACATGAACTTCATTGAGTAGTAAAGATGTTTCCAACAGTGATAGCTCACAAACTGTTTTGCTTGGTATTGTGAGGGAGAGGATGTACAGGTAGAAGATACATGTGTGTAAATATATATATATATATTCGTTTTGGCACAGAAATTGCTAAGCAAGCCTGTGTTTGCAGTGGTTTGGAGCAGCATTAGCAGCAGGTGAAACCTCAGCTGTTCCTGCAGTGACACTTCCTGCTGAAGGCAGTGGAGAAAGACAGACTTTTGTTGGGGACTGCAGATCAGACAACTAAAATAACCCCTGGACTTCCCCAATGCAGAGATGTTATCACATGGTGGTGTTTCATCAATAATATTGAGCTGTGCTGGTTGCTGAAGCCCCTCTTTGATTTTCCTTGTTATCAACCACTTGGGCATATTTTCTTACATGGGAATCATTTTGTTCTGCTATAAACTATCAGATGGTTTGCTTTGAGTGTGGAATTCACAGGTGAAGTGATGAAACCAGGAGGGTTTTAGGAACAGTCTCGAGTGTTGCTCTTCTGGCTGGGCTAAGGTAGATTCAAACTTGGAAATGTCTTTGCAGAAATGAATCACTGGAATGGAGCTTTTGGTGGTGGTGTTGTTGCTCTCTGTAATCAAAATGGTATTTTCAGTGGATTTCTTTGTTGTGAACATGAGGAATTTTTGGGTGAATAATGCAGGAAGACCGGAAGAGCAATCTTGTGCTAAATGTTCATTTCATTGTATTTTAGTGAGAATTGTTGGCTTTATGGTGTCTGTGTGCAGGGGTAGGAACTGATGGATTTTCATGATGTGCCACATCTACAGTCAGAAGGTGAACCCCCAAACCGTCTCTGCAATACACTTTGCATCGCTTGGAGCACTTATTTCCTCCATATTTTCATATAAAGCACATTGCACTTGCAGTGTTCAGAGGTTAGGTGTAGAAGCAAATAATATATCCAGCCAGTGTTGGTGTTACATTTCCCTTTAGTGATAGCTGCCTTAATATTGTTAGATTAATTGTTGAGTCATTGTGGAAGGTGTTACGGTGCACACCTGGCTGGGTTTTGAAAGCCTTAAAATAACATTTTAAAAATTTCTCTCTAGTTGTGGGTATAAGTAACACACATCAATGGGCATAAAACATATTTGTGCAGTTCAGGATGTGTGCAAAATGTGTACTCACAGTCTTGGCTGATTGTAGGAGGTTTTTTAGGACTTAATTTTGTATTTTTCAGTGTGTTAATAGTGAGAGAAAGTCATCAGGCACTTGTGTGTAGCATTCTAGAAAAATACAATCAGCAGCTGCTTGTCCAAGTCACTTATTAAATTATTCTAAGCCTGCAGAAATCAAAAGAACAGACACAGGGACTGTGGTTCAGTGTTGTGTTTTCAGAAGATAATCCCTCAGAAGTATAACATGCTTTTAGGGGTTGTGAACAGACACACAGAATTACTCCGTAGTCCCCTAAATCCTTTTGGAGTTTAATCTCTTCATGATCTGTGGGATGCAACTTGAAGGCATTTAGCATTTATTATTTACTCCCTAGTGCTTGGTATTTGTTAGGAATAAACCAGGCATGTTGGAATGCCATTAGGAAAATAAAAATAAATGTGTATTTATTATGGACACGCTCTGCAAGATACTAAGAAGGCTGCTAGAAGAGAAAGTCTTAATAAATGCCGTGAGGGGGAATAAATCCTTGGTCTTAAAGCTGAGTTTTGCTTAAGAACTCATTGCCTGTAAGAAAAGGAATGGCATGTAGAGATTTAATTTCATGTTGGATTCACTGATTCTAGCTTTGCCATTGGGTTTTTGGTGGGGTGTTTTTGTGGATGGGCTTTGGCCAGTCAGCTCTGTAATTTTGCTCCATTTCTCTGTAAAATGACTATTTCATTAAATACTTCATCTGTGCAAGGAAACTCAGGGGAGTTTGTGCCTCGTGGGCAAAATGTAGTGCTGCAATGTACATTGGTGTTTGTGTCTGGGAGAAAACCAATATTTTCCCACTGTGAAACGTTTCTGTTTAACAGAATAGAAGTTAATTGAAGGAGGGGGAAAGTTGCCTTGTGAGGAAGTGTTTTTCCCACCCAGGACCTGCCTTGCTGCTCACACTGCAATTAGTGTGACCTGCTGTTCAGTGATGATGGGCTGTGGGTGGGTAGGCAGAAATACAGCAACTCTGGGTAAATAGTGATCTTTTCCTTGCTACGCACTCCCAGCTCTGGGAAATGGTAGCACTGGTGGTATTTCAGCCAATCTGTCAACATTTCATAGTAGTTCACACTTGTATTTCTGTTGTAAGAACAAAAATCTTCTCCTACAACCAGCTAATCTGAGCATCATCGAGCAGAGCCTTGAGCTGGCTCCTTCCTGAGACGTTCCTCGACTGCAGTGTAGCAAAGTGTTTTCATTGGGCTCTTTGTAAAACACACAGTTTCTGAAGCAGTTGCATTTCCATTGTTTTGCCAAGTAGACATGGAATATTCAAGTTGAAAAGCCACTCTTTGCACCTGGAGCAAAAGCTGTTGAAGCAGTACCTGAAGTGGATTTTTCTTTGTTCAAAGTCACAGGGCAAACACACTTCAAATATTTCTCCTTTTGTCAATAGCAGTAGTTGATGTTTGTTTATGTGACAATAGTAGAAGTATTTAGACACAGGCTTGTTGGGTTTACATCGTTTTATTGAGAAAATAGCAACTTGTGGCAAATGAGAGAACTCTAAAGGCAATAAATGGAAGTGCCTTTTCTTTATAACAGGTACTGGTAATCCCCAAAGAAAAGACTGAATATGCCAATTATCTTCAGGTGAAAGCCCTCATGGGGATCTCAAAACTCATTTTGGTTAAAAGAAGCTATCTGTATACGAAGAAGACTTGTTTGATGAAAAAGGATCTACATTTAAATGAAATCACAAACCAAATATGGACCAGCTTGGTCATTTCAGTTGCAGTTATCCATGAATTTACCATTCTGCCTTCCTGTGGCTTTGTGTCTGCAGTCACTCTGGCAGGTCTAGGGGATGATTAGTGCCCTATTCCAAAGCTTGTGTGTATTCCCAGTAGCTGTTTTTCATCAACCTAAATTGGTACATACAAAGCAGACTCGAGATAAAAATAGCAAGTCCCACACTCCCTTATTTTGTGCGTGAAGGCCCTGCATTATTTATGGATTTCTGCAGTGTCCTTTGTGTACAAACGCACTTGTGATTTATTATTTATTGGGACAAGCAGAAGTGGCTCCAACTATTAAAACCCAAAAGATGAAGGTATTTTCTTATCAGGTGAATGGTTTTGTTATCTCCTTTTCCTTGAAGATTGCGCTGAGTAGTGGGACCAGAAGAACTGAGTGGAAGTGGTGAGTGAAAGCAACGCTGCCGATTCCCCTGGAATTTAGCACTTTAAATGGATTAGAACTAAAAATACCCCGGCCTGGCATTGCGTCAGGCCCAGAAGCCTTTGAAAGTATCTGCATTTACATGTTTGATGTGAATTTGAAACGATTGCCACATTGGAGCTAAATGAGAGCATTGTACATGGAAGCTCTTTGGGTGTCAGGATTGTTCACTGCAGCATCGAGTGTTGGGCATATTGTGAGAGGAAAGTGTATTGCTGATGTGGGGCCCACAGGACCTGTATTTGGGGAGGAAAAGGTGGTCTTTGGTGGATACAAAGTGTGTAATTCACTCCTTGGATATGTGGAAGCTCTAGGAATTAACCTGGTGTAACTCTGGGGTGGGATCTTGCAGCATCTGGGCCATGTCTTGTTCGTGGATTCTCCTGCCAACTCATTCAACACAGGCTCTATTTTAGTCACTTGGGTAAAGGATGTGCTGTGGCTGGAGATGTGCTCCTGCTTACAAGAAAATATAAATGGCATTTTCACCCTGCAGAGGGAAGGGATTGTGTTCTGTGCTTATCTAAAAGCCTGGAATTCCATTGCCACAGATGAGGATACCTTGATTTAAACTGTGGCTTGTGCTGCTTCTGTTTTGTTTGGACAAACTTTACTTTCCTGTAGCAATTGAATGATGTTGGTGCCCTTGTAGAGGGGCTGAACCTGACAAATACATTATCTCCCAGTGCTAAATGGGGTTTTTTAAAGGGGGTGTGATGATACCACTGTGTTAGACATCCTCATGCATCCTTAGTTTCTGAACTGCTGGGAAAAGAGTGATCAATCAATGCAATTTGGTTTTTGCTTTATACTGAATCTCTCTATTAATTTTTGGCCAATATTTATTGTAGCTGCAGAGCTGCGTGTTCAGTAGCTCTAAAGGTGAGTTTCTGCTGATGCTGGGAGTGTGTTTTGGGGTTCAGGTGATGCTTCTGCAGTTTCTGGAAGGTGAGGAAGGGTGAAGTGCAGGGTTACACTGATATATTTGGCTGATCAGCTGCATGCACTGCAGGGAAGGGTTTTGGCTTGTTTCTGCCTTCATTTCACTGAGGTGTTTACAGAGGTCATAAATCAGAGAGAGGTAAGATCTGGGAGCTGTGGTCCAGGTTAACATTTTGGACTCCACTAGATGGCACTGATTTATTGTGCTGTTGATAAAAAAACTCCCACCAAATGCAGTTTTGTGAATTAGAGAGGGAGGTTTTTATTTTTGGAATAGGAACCATAAATAAGGTGATGAGGACGTTTCATACTTATCTACTTGTCTTGTGTGTGTGTGTGTGTATATGTATATATATATAGTCCTTCATGACCCTTGTGCTTCTGAAGTGGAGTAGTGAACTGATATTTTGATATGGAGGTAAATCACATCTTCTAAATGTGTAGGACTGGGGAGCCATCTCAAAACAAATACATGCCTGTTTTTTCTTACTCTCTTTGTGTGAACATCAATTCCTAAAGACAAGAAAGTGCTCCAGTGTGTTGGTGCAGGCAGCAGTTGGATAGATGGGCATTCCATAATTGTATCCCAAACCATCACAGCATTCAGGAGCTTGGGCTGGTAAGAAAAGAGCATTTCTGGTGGATTCCAGTAATCCAAATACTGACTTTAGTAGCACCAAAATGATCTGTGTGGTGGTGCTGAAGGGCACTGGGTGTTATTCCAGCTCTAAGGGCAGAAATGGCCACGACAGCTATTTCTGTCCTGCTGAGCCAAGCCCTGGTGAGGATCACAGTGGACCTGCCCCTGCCATCCTTGGAAACCTCACTATGAGAAGGACATTGGGGTAGTCTGGGACTCACCAGCTCACCATTTTGGGCTCGCTGGCAACCAATTCCCCTGTGGGGTTGGCAGGATGTGTGGCTTGGGCAGGGAACTCACAGCTGTGCCAGGGTGGGAGAGCAGGGAGTTTTCTGAGAGCTGGTGCTTGGGCAGGGCACCAGTAACTTCACCTTTTGTCTTTTCTCTGCATTCTCTGGGCCATCAAATGCTGCCCTTGATGGCAACATAAATGCACACGACCTCAGTTTGGAGGCAGGACAGCAGATGTGCTGCTCAGCATTTAGGATGCTGCATGAGAATAAATTCTGAATCAGGCTTTGTTCCACCAAACCTTGTTTTCTTCATCTGATCTTCTTTTCCATCAAGATGAGGGGGAGTGCTGAGCAGTGTTGCAGTTTTACCTCGGTTGACTTTGAATCCAGAACTCGTGGGTGTTTTAATCGGGTGCCACAAGAGAGAAATGGAGCTTCTCCTGGCTTTGTGTCTGAGCTCAAGAGCTCTGGTGCTCTGCAGTGTGTGCAGGTCCATCTCCCCCATAACATAAAGCCTGCGTGTTTCCTTTGTCTCCCTTGCAAGTGATTTGGAAGTAAGAGGTTCTTCCAAGGAAACCAGGCTCCCTTTTGCCATTGGCAGCATCTCTTTCTAGCTGCCCTGTGTTTGGGGGGTGGAATCTCCCTGGAGAGCCCTGAGCCTCCGGGGAACATCAAACATGGGAGGGAATCCCAGCATGGTTTGTACCGTGGGGCTCTCTGGTCCTTGAGCTGCTCCCTTGGGAGCTGCCTGTGGGATTTACACGGGGCTCTTCGTGGGGAATGGGTGTTTTCCCTCTCCCAAACCTGGACCAAGAGAGGCTTGCTCAGAACAGATCCTGCAGTGATGCTGGGAGGGAGCTGAAAAACCCAAATTTGGTTTGTGGGCAGTGTGCCCCCTGGCCCTGTGCTTTCAGTGCCATGGAACTGGAATTTATGGGCTGCCTTAGGCTTTGGTGGTGTTTTGGTGCTGGGTTTTTGTCCTTCTCCCCTTTTTCGTTGTTAGTCTGGTCTCTAATGCATAACTGCAGTGCCCTTTCACCAGGCACAGCACACGGGTCTGTGTCCCTCCTTCCAGGCACATGCACAGCTTGGGGGTTTAAAATACCTTTTTTTCCTCTTGATGCCATTAATTTTTACATAAACTTAAGAATTTAACCCTTTATGAGGAAAGAGTTGATGAGATGTCATGGCTTTGAATCCAAGGCTTATCCAAGAGGTTAATGTTTAATTTTTAGCGTTGCTTGGTTGTAATGATGCAAGAGTTTTCCTGGGAATCAAAAAACGCTGTAAAATCCCACAGCACACACAAAGAGTTCTCAGTGTCTAAAAGGGACGAGCTGATAAAGTGTTAATTGTGTGAATCTTATTTAGGCATGCATTGCCAAATAAAGGCTTTGCAGAATTGGTGAAAATATGTTACCCTTCTGAGTTATAATCAGGATATTTATAGTGTGTGTATATAATATTGTTATATTATGTATTGTATTATATATTGTGTTGTTATATATATTGTGTAGTGTTGCCAATATTAGTAATATGCAATATATCATGTATTACATATGTTCTGTTATATTATTGACTAATTTATATATTATAATAATTCCTAATTCCATTATCTATATGTAGTCAATTATTTAACTCCATTATTTATAGATGATTAATTCCTAACACTGTTATTTTTCTTATGACTGTTTTCTCCACTGCCTTTTTTTTCTTCTTCCCGATTTCTGCCTCTTTTTAACCGCTGGAAATTTTGATATTCCTATTCTAAATCTGGATATAATGATCTCGGGAAGAAAGGGGAGTTACTAAGGCTAAAAAAGCCAACTAATGTGAAAAATGAGCAGTCGAATAAATGGCACAACGTAGTTGAGTTTTGTTTGTGGCTTTTTTCAAGGGGGCAATTAATTAAGTTGATTATTCCCTTTTTCTCTTTAAGTGAGTGTTAAAACAGGTAATTCTCACCCTGCAAATGACAGGGAAGGGACTCCGGCTTTGCCCTGACTGTTCTGCTGGATAAGAGCCCTTGGGAATTAAGGATTTGTTTCTTTTGGCAATGAAGTGCCCTCTGGGTGTCTGCCCTGCGGTCTTCAGGCTCTGATCAGGCAGTGGAGGTTTTGTGATTATTTTTGTAATTTTATACATTTTTTTATTGTATTTTGTTTTGATTTGTGACTTGCTGAAATGGTGCTAGTTACTCTGCTAAGGGCTGTTTCTACTGCAAACTAAAGAGCCTTCTGAAGGCAGTGGAAGGTGTGGAAGGAGCCAGATGGTTACTTAACCTAAATCCTCTGAACTCCCTGGGGACACCTGGCCCTGCTGCTGCCTGGGCTCTCTGGGCACCTTGAGCCCATGGCTGGAGCTGTGACATGATGCATCACTTTATTCAATGTACAGCACGTCCATCCCAGCACCTGCAGGGCTCAAATGCCCCAGGCTAAGGAGCTCTGGGGCAGATGGTACCAAAAATCAGGGATCTCCTGGTCCCTGGAAGGAATTGCATCAGAAATGTGACCTGGAGATTTCTGGTTACAACTCGGGAGGCAACTCAAGTGAATGTTTGTTTGGGTTTTGCTTCTAATTAAAAAGATAGACAAGTACAGTGGGAATTCTGACAGTGGATGAAGTAGAAAAATCCCATTTTCATGCACTTAGAGTGCATTTCCATTCTAGTGGAAGGCTTTGATACCAACCACTTGTCCTCCATCATTCTCACTTATAGTGTATTGGATATATATCATAGTCTATTTTCATCATTTCACTGCTATTTTGTGAAGCTCTGACTTGCTATTTCTGTCTTGCTTCATAAGCTGACATATTTTTTTCCCTCTTCCCTGTATTTCTTCCTCTGTTGCTTGGGAGGAGCAGAGAAGGGAGGATGACACTGAAGGCTGAGCAGGTCCCCAGTTTCCTGATTCATTAGAGATTTCAGCTCCAAAATTAGAAAATGGGGCTCTAAATCTGCTGCCACTTGCAATGAATCCGAGCCAGGCAGGAGCTCCCTTGTTCTCTTGCCCATTAGGAGCAGCTGCATGGGGGACTTTGATGTCTTGGAAAGACAGTGGCATCGCTGTTCCAGCTTCCAACTGCTCTGCCTGCCTTGGTCTGAAGGGTTTTGGGGGTGCAGGAGACGTGAGGGGCAACACGAGGAAGGGACCTTTTGGTTGGGAATTGCTTTGAAAGGTCATCACTGAAACTTCAGAGTTTTAGCTGAGATGCACTTGAAAACCAGAGTTTTAATGGTGAGAAGTAAACGGGAGAAGGAAGGGGGAAATTGTCCTTTTGGAAGGGAGGAAAAGCATTTTAATTCAGTGGGAAATGTATTTAAGGGGGGGAAGGCTTAGAGCTGAGCAGTTCCAGCAGAAGTTCTAACAGAAGTGCCATTGCCCGTGCTTAGATAAAATCCAGTCTTTCAGGGACTATCCCAGGTTTCCCTGTGGCATTTTATCAAACCCACAGGCCAGAAAATGTGGGGAGAACTGGGTGATTCCCTCTGGTTTGTGCACGTGAGGGAGGTGTCTCTGTGCAGAAAATCTGCATTTTTGCAAGGCGAGGAGCTTTGGGAAGCAGCAGAAAGAGCAGAGGTGATGGGTCAGCTGGTTAAAGAAGTGTTTATAAGCAGGGAGGGGTAACAAAAGCACCATCTCAGTGGTTTGGTTGATTCTTGGAGAAGGCATAAAATAACAGGAAGAGATTTTTCTTGCTCCTCTCGTGCTAAACGGTCCATTACTTGCCTAATACGTGCCATAATTGTGGCTAATTGAAGCTGAAAACCACATTCTTATTTATATTTTTCGGCAGCAATAATTTCCCCCCCGAATGTGGGTGAGTCATGTTCTCAGAGGGGTTTGTTGCTCGCTAAGTGACAGAAGTGCCTGAATTCCTCCTTCCAGCCACGGAGGGGATCCCACATTGCTCGTACCATCTGTTACCAAACTTTGCCCGTTTGTTTTTGCCAGTTTGCAGCAATTTGAGGAAGAGCAGGGAAAATAGAGCAGGTGATTAAAAGTGCAATTCAAGTGGGATTTCACTGATGCAAAACATTGGTGTAATGAACAGAAAAGGATGAGGATCTGGCTGGGGTTTTTTATGTGTTCATCAGCCTCTCCCTGAAGATGATTTTCCTCAAATATTGTGATGAAACCTGCAGATCACTCCCTTTATTTGCTCTGCCACCAACCAGTTTGGGTTTATTTTATATTTTGGAAATGGTGTCTCGCTGTAATTGCAGCTCATTATCTCAGTTGTGCTGAAGTGGAGGGTTGGGATGTCCCAGGAGATGCTGGCTGATAACAGAATCACCTTGCATGTTGGTTGTGATTCCCAAGCAGCCTCCTGAGCGTGTTTTTAATGAGCTCACACAGTAGAAAGATCCATTGTTCTCGACACAAACAATTGCTGGCTTGTGCTGCTTTGGAGGTCTCTGCTTGGGCAGAATTCTTGGCTTCTGTGGGAACTGTCAGTTGGTTTTGGCGTTTTCTTCAATGGATACGAAAGGAAGAAATCATCAAAATACATATTTAATTATTGGTGTATTAGTGATGCAAACTGTTTATTGAACCAGACTTTTGAGGAAGTTCAATCAGAACGAGAATGAGCAAACAAGGCTCAGAACAACACTTGAGAAGAAAATGCTTCTTAAAACTCAAATCCCCTGTCACTGATGAGACTGATTTTAGGAATAAGTTGATTGGACATGAAGTGCATAAATACTATTCCAGAGCTGAAATTATCTTTGCTTAATGTGGGTATTTATATCTGTGCAGCTGCACTGCTGCCACAGCACACGATTAAAGGTAGTGTCACATCCACAGCTCTTGTTTTTGTAGAGCAAATTTTGCCCTCAATTATAACAGAAGATTTTCAAATATTCAATTAGCAATCTTGGATTTGTATCTTTTTCTGACATGAATTTTTAGCAGACAAATTCTGCCTAAGGTTTCAATTCCCTGGCCCTACCAACTTCTGCACCAAATCATTTTCCCCTCATTATGCATATCCAGTCACACACTTGATTGTTTTTATTCATTACTATTATTGTTTTCCTAAAAGGAGTAATATATTTATTATGAGCTATGAAGGATCTCATTCACATTTTTTTTTAAACATTTAGGGAAGAGCAGCCTGGAAGTTCTTCATACTCAACTTCTCACCTAATGGATGTGTCAGTGTGTGTGTCCAGATCCCTGGGCAATGACTGTGCCTGTGATTGTCATATCAATTAAGCTTTGGCTGTTCTGCTCCATGTAAGGTATTATTAGCTGTGCTGAGCATCCAATCCATCCAAATCCATCAGCTAATCCACTTGTTTAAAGATCATTTTAATTCTGCACAGTGTTACGAGTGTTTGGTGGTATTTCTGGGTGTGTTGTGTGTTTTGGTGGCCTTCAGGTTTGCTGGAATGTCAGTGGGGCTGGCCTGGGGGAGGGAATAACACCAAGGGAACAGGGACAGCTCCTGGGGAAAACAGACCTGGCTGGTGCTGATGTGTTGGAGCTTAAGAAGCTCAGCATTACCCAAGTGCAAGAGGTGATGTGGAAAAGCAGGAGTCAGGGGGAAATAATGCCCAGCGTGCCATTGTTTTTTAAAATAAATGCTCCCAAGTCTCCCTGGGTGGTCTCAGATGGAAGTCCTAAAGTCTGGGTGGTCAGGGCTGTTGTTCCCTGTGGTTTCTGTAGGACATGTGTCTGTACCTGGCTCACAATGCTCCTAAGAGCAGCCCTTGCTGAGCAGAGCTCAGGAAATCAAAGGTATCTCATTGCAGTGGGGTTGCCCCTCAGTGCAGTGAGATAATTGAGAGTGGCTGCTCCTGCAGGATCAATTCTTCCAGATCCCTTCCTCGAGGGGTGGAATACACGGCCCCACGGGCTGGGCTGGCCCCAAAGGTCACCCCGGAGCTGCTGGGCATTCCTGGCTCTGCCAGCCAGGGGCTTTGGAGCTTTGGAGGCTCCAGGTGTCTGGTCTTGGATGATAAAACAGGATATTCCAGTAGGGGCAGTTTCTACCTACACTGGTTCTTGATGATTTTCTGCTCTTAAAAACAAAATTACAGCTGGAAGCATCTTGGCTTCACTTTATCACTGTAAAAGCATAATTGTGTTTTGCATCTTAGTGCATTGTGGGCAAC
Organism: Anabacerthia variegaticeps; assembly: GCA_035583185.1. NCBI lineage: Eukaryota > Metazoa > Chordata > Aves > Passeriformes > Furnariidae > Anabacerthia > Anabacerthia variegaticeps. The sequence goes on from JAWWEW010000065.1 coordinate 5,690,850, forward strand.
CATCTGCAAAGACTGATACTGGAATAATACAATGCTCTTATGAGCATTAAATGTGTTGTCTTTCTCTGTCCTTGGATACCTCGTTAGACACAGCTGTTAACACCTTTTTATAACCCAATTAACCCTTTTTACAACGTTTTCTCTATATTGTGTGTTATTCTCTATTGCTCAGAGAAGCTGTCACCATCTTTATACTCAGTTCTTCACCATCTTTATACTCAGTTCTTCACCTTCAGGTCCTTCTTCAAAAGTCTTTGGAGATCTGATCACCCCTGGGAGTGGAGGCCAAAACTGGCTCAACCTTTGTTTTATTTGAATATTTGAATTCCAGTGGGCTCTCTGGGAAGCCCCAGCACTCCAGTAAAAAATAACCTTCCCCCTGGGGAACCTCGACTCCATGACCAGCCCTTTGTGTAACTTGGAGCCCAGAAGCTTTGTAGAAGGTGCCATTTTCCTGGATGTGCCCAGATGATATGAAATGAACATTAAACCACTGCTCAGCACAGATATCCTTTTACAGAACTGGTGTTTCTTGTGCAAGGAAAACCATCCCATGCGGCCAAAGGGCGGAAAAGCGGAAAGAATGGGATGCCAGGAGAGCAGGGGTGGATAGGGAGCTATTCATCTGCCTGCCCACACAGCACTTCCAGAAAACTGGGAGCCAAGACCTCACTTGGCAGCAGCTGCTTGATTTTTCTTCTCTTTTTTTAAAAAAAATTAAAATTTAATTTATCATCTCCTGCAGACAACTCTTGACCAAATTTCCTTGGTTTAAGACCTCTCTGAACTGGGCCCACGAGACCCTTCCCATGTGATGTGAGCAGTCTGAATCCATGTGAATCCTCCACTGGGGGGAAGGATTTTGGCAGGGCTGGGATTGTTTTTCTAACAGGGTGATGATGCTGGAATTTTCTACGGGTGGGAAAGCCCAGTCCTCATATATGTTTGTTGAAAATCAGCCCAGGGGTGTGGGTGAAGGGCTTGGGAACACACACAGAGATAAGAGGCAGAAGGTGATGGCTTTGAATCTATGGATGTAATGGGAGGCAGGGAATGTATGGATACCCCTCCCAGTCTCCCTGGGACTCTGGGAAGGACCTCTGCAGCATTTGGGATTTCCAGCTGGCTCCCAGACGTCTCTTGTGACAATACAAGATTCCTTAGTTGGGGAAACAGCTGATTTTCATCCAATTTTCTCTGCTAAAGACACATTTTGGAGCAATTAGCCAGTCGTGGTGTTACTGGGGACACTTTTCTCTGATGTGTTAAGTGCCAAGGGAGGGAGCTGGGACATCACAATCCTGGAAGGAATTCCTTGGTTCAAAGGTAGAAGACTGCAGAGCTTCCCTGGCTGTCTGGAGTCTGCCAGGGAGAAAGGGGCAAACTAGGGGTTTAAAATGATGATTGTACAAACAAAATAACCATTGCCCTCTGAAGGAAGAAAGGATTCTGTTCAGGGACAGAATGTGCCTGTTCTCGGTGAGATAATCCAAGTGTTGGGTTTTGTGGTTGATTTTTAATTGCTATAAATAGTGCCCTGTGTGTCTGCATGGAACATTCACAGCGCTGGTATTGGATTTAAAACATCCTCCTTACCGTGCCACTTGAATTTCCAGTTGATTTCTTTGCTCTTGCTTCGTTTAGCATCACAAGGTATTTTCTCTCTTTTATAATGAGTGTCATTAGTTCAGCCTGTCACAGGAAGGGGGGTTCTCACATGGTTGGTGTTGTCACTGGCACCTGTCATTACCCTGCTGCCTCAGGCTTTGGGAAGCACAATTTGGATTATTTATGTATGAAAGGTAGTTCTCAAGTCACTCATACTCAGCCTGTGTGTTGTTTCTCTTGTTAATAATCGTTGCTGAACAAGATGTTGTGAATTCTTTGCACATCTGGTTGGAAGGAAACAGTATTTGTGGGAGTGGAGTTCATGGACTTGTGATTAGTGGCTCTATTGGGACTCTGACTGCAGTGAAGGTGACACTGTAATACAAATTAAAACCCTGTTTCCTTGTTGTTCATCCTCAGGTGAAGCTTCCACAGCTCACTGGAGGATTTGGGTGAATCTTGTACCTTGTGATGCCACAGAATGAACAACAGAGCTGTTTGTAATTAGACTTTTCCTCCAGATATAACATAGAAAACAAATAGATTGGCATCACTTCTTGTCATAAACATACTTGAGTAGTTTGCTTTTTCCTTGATTTCCTTTTTCCTGGATTATAAATTATATTGACTCTCCCTTTTTGACTGCTCCCAAGAGCTGCATAAGATATTTGAAGAAAAGAATGTGTGTTAAATGCTCTGGTGTGGCAAAAAGAGCTTGGAACTGCTTTACTGGAGTCAGTGCGTGGTGTTGTAGCTCTTCTGCCATGACCATGGGGAAAGGAAGCAGAGGGGTCTTTTATTGGCAAAATAAGTCTTTACTTTATACTGGAGCTCGTTCAAAGCCAAGTTTTTTTTTGCATTCAGGCTGATAAAACTTTTAATACTCCTGTGGCAGGCAGAGGCAAACCAAATTGCCTGCTGAATATTGGATGATTTGGAGTGTTAAGGGTTCTGATAAATGCACAGGGAACACATAGCTGGTGTTTGAGGTGTGTGAGGAGCTGCTTGGTTGGAGCTGAGCTGCAGGCAGGAGGCTGAGGGGTTTGATGCTGGAAATTGCCCATTTTTTGCTGACTGTAAAGAAGAAATGGCCTTTCCTCTCTCCATGTCATCGGTGTGACAGTCCTGCCTCAATGCCCAGCTGCCTTCAGGGTGACTTTACAGCTTCTCTGCTCCCTGAAGTGAATTCTTTGCTGAGATTCCTTGGAAAGCACATGCAGTTGGGTGGTCTTACTTACCTGTGAAGGGAAAGAATACCAAAAAATGCCCTAAAAGCAATGCAAAGCTGCTTTAAGCATTCCACATGGAAGGGACACTCCAGGTAGGACATGGGTGAGCTGGTGGAGGGGACATTGAGTGGTTAATGTATTGAGTCTCTCCTTGTGGCTGTTTCCTTATTGTTTAGGGAGTGCCAGGGCAGGAGCCAGTTTGGCAGGTGGTGGAGGACCTACTGCTGGGTTATTTGTAGGATCAGGGAATCAGCAAGTGCCCCTGTAGTATTGCTTCTGTGCAGCATTTTCCCTCCTCCCTTCAGTTTTATGGCAGCCTATGTTTTTCCTTGGTATTTCACTCTTTATCATTTGTTCCCCATTCAAAATAATTAAGGAATGAAACATATGATTTACTGCAATTATCTTGCACATTAGAAGGGGGGAAAATATCCTATTTGTCTGGTTTCTTTGGTGTTTCAGTTTGTAGAACTGATAAGCAGCAGCAATTTCCTGACACATTCATTTTTCAAGTTGTTTCAAGAGAATCTGATGTGACACAGTGAACAAAAGACTAATCTAATTTATCTATTTTTTTTTCCCTCTCTCTCATTCCTGTAATACTTCTGGTTGGCTTGATGCATATGTGAGTGATTTCTGTGGTAGCATTTCAATTTATGATTGCATATTAAAGCAGATAAGTGTGTCTCCCCCTTCCTTGTGAAGACAGATTTCAGAATAATACAGAAATATTGAAGTGAACCTCTCATTTCCTCTGGGGAAATACTCTTGGTATTTGAAACCAAGGATTTTTTTAGAACACGTGGTCATTTTCATTAAACTGCATCTGAAGTTGCTTTAAAATACTATTTAAAATCCTATTCCTGCCTGCTGCTGGTACATTCCTTGAGCTGTGTGGGGTACTCAGAGGTGATTAAAGACAGCCAGGTGGAGTCTGAACTTAATACGTGTTTTGTCCTGTGTAATTTTCATTATACTCAGGAAAAATGGAAAATTCAGACACTCTGGAGGCTGGGCTGGTTCATTCAATGAAGTGATAGGAGAAAGGAGAGGTTTTGATGATGCTGTCGGGGATCCCTCGTGCCGGTCTGATGGAGTGGCTGGTTGCTGAGCAGTAAATTCAGGTGTGAAAAGGCAGGCTGGTGGTCAGCACTCTGCTGTTTACTACTCAAGTCGATAAGGACACAAAGATTGTCCCAGCAGCTCTCTGGGGCTGTGTGATGTTTGTAAGCCCACAGGAGAAGGGCTGCGTGGGGCTGAGCTGCCAGCTGGGCTTACACCGTGCCACAGGTCCCTGATAATCTGCTTTCCACTCTTCCAGTGTCCTTATCCATGGTCCTGTTCCGCCCACGGCTCCCTCTTCCATTCTCCTGTCCCTTTATCAGCCTGAGCCAAAGCTCAGCTGCCTGGAAAGCTTTATTTTCCCCCCCCTTTTCAAGGGGTGAGGGATGAAATGTGTGTGGAAGGAGCTCTGGCTGGGTCTGCAGACAACAAACACTGTTCACGTGCTGCCACTTTGCACAGCTACAACCAGAGGAAGGAGCTGAGCCCTGAAAATAAAGACTCAGGGTTTCTTTTCCTAATCTTGTTTTACCTTGTGGCAAAATCTATTCTTGCATCTGTTGTGCTGGCCCACAGCCTGTGGAGTAGCTGCCTCTGTGTTCTTAGAAAAGCCTGGCGACTGTGATGCCAGTAAATGTTATTTGTGTTGAGGAGCTGTCAGAAATGCAGCGAGGTTTAGATTTGGGGTGTTTTTCCATAATTCCCATAATTTCCATAATCAAGGGGATGGCAGAGGAGGGAGATGTGCTGGGAAGTTGAGGGACAGGAGTCTTTGTGGCACTGGGCTTGTCTCCTGTGTTTGTAAATAATTACAGTGATTGGTATGACAGTAATCTCCAATATCCTGGCAAGACTGGTGCCCTATTGAACTTGTCACTAACTTAAAGGATGTATTAAAATAACAAGTGAAGCTGAAGAAGCACAAAGATGTTTTGCTCAAGGTAATGTCAGTGGCAGAGTTCAGAACAGCTTCTTTCAGGCTCTGAAAACATTCTGGTTTGTACTCTTTTACCCCAGAAGCAATCTTCCTGCTATTTTCAGATATTTGTTAGATAAGGGTGTTTCATGACTTGTCTTTCAAGCTGCCTCTTGCTTTGTGGAATTTGCCACTTATGAAATGATTCCATTTAGAAGATTAGTTTCTGTAACTGCATATTGCTTTTCATTAAAATTTCATGGGGCTTTTATTTAACATGCATTCTAGCCTTGTTTATGTGGGACCTGTTGAAAGTAAAGTGGATTAGGCCATTTAAGCCATGTATAATCCATTCCCTATGGACTTCTGGAAGACTGTTCTGTACCGTATGTTGGTCTTCGCTCCTGCTCCCAACTGGCTGTCCAAGCCACCCCTTCCTCCTGCTGAACGTCTGCAAGGAGCAGCAGTTTTGCATTTTCTGTCCAAATAAATTAGCAGTGGTTTAATTCCGTGATAACAAACTTGTTCCAGATCTCTCTTGGGTTGAGTTCCAGTTTTGCTCCTTACTGGAAGCACAATTTTGGGTCTGGAATGATGCCAGTTCTTGTTTACAAGAGTTGGCTGCTTTTAACATGTAGATTCCTGCCTTGTTTTTGTGGATGGAGGGGTGGTGGTTATTAGTTCTGAGATTCAAATTTGTTTAATGATTTGTTCACTGTGTTTAGTTAAGTTGGGAAGTCAATGCTTAGGTTTTAGTCCTTGCCCTGTCTAAGAGTTTATTATGCCTGTTCACACATAGTACACAGGCCTGTGACCTCATGGCACTGAATTTGGTGAGAATTGAAGCAATTATGGATTCTGTAGGTTTTCAGTACTTCATTAGGAGGACAGCAGGCTGTTATTTCAGGTGAAAAATGATTCTGCATACGTTGAAATATAATACAAGGCAGTTTTCATCAGTCTGGACTAAGTAAAACCCATTAAAATTCTTTTCAGGCAGGGACTGGAGTCAGTTGTGTAATATCCCCCAAACTGAGAGCTGTTGATAAGAAATACATTTAATGTGTATTGTTGATCAAAATGAAGCTTTTCATCATGATCCTTCATTCTGAGTTTGCATCTTCATGGGCCAATTTGCTCATGGAAGTCTTGTCATTGCTCTGTTATGAAACAGTGTTGAGAATTCAACACAAATGTCATGTTTATTGTGTCTCAGACTCGAGTTTTGATTAACTTTGACATAGTTGATCATCAGTGGGGGATTTTGGAGGTGGCCTTTCCTTTGGGACTGATCACAGCGTGGTTTGGCTTGGAGGGAGGAAGGGAGTCTTCAGTTCTCCATTTGGAGATATGAGGCCACTTTGCTGCCACGTTTTACTTGTTAAATGTGTGAAGGCGGCTCAGCAATAAGAGCAGCAGGAATTCTGTCCCCTTCCATAAGAAGGGAATCATCTCCTTAATTACAATGAGATACACAGTCAGCGACTTCCCATTGATCCCATCCCTGTTTCCTTTAGGGGATGTTGATAAACATTGCTATGTGAGGCAGGAGGAAAATGTTAGGGGAAGAAAGGAAATTCATGGGGGATCAGCAGAGAGAGTTTTGCTGTTCAGTGCAGCAGAGCTCTCCACTGATAACACTGTTCTCTGGGCAGCCCTTCCTGAGCACTGCTCTGTCGGTGTGGAGCCATTCCCCCTTGCCCTGTCACTCCTTGCTCTCCTGAAAAGTCCATTTTCCATGTCTGCTAACAAACAATTGAAGCTCAGGCTCAAGTGTTCGGCTGCCACCTCCCATCTGAGCGTGTCCTTCCCCTTTGGGAAGCAGCACAGAGGATGTGCCCATGGAAGAGGAGTCCAGCTCCTCTATTGCCACGTGATTTAATGACCAGTCACATCATGTGCTGCTGAGCGTTCCATTTATACCACCCAACAATGCAGGATGCTCTGGGAGGGTGTAATTAATGTGGGACTCAGTTTTACAAAACTGCTGCATCCATTTCGAGGCTCTTTATAATTACAGACTCGGCACGTCGTGTCACAGAACAGGGTAGTGCATTTCTGATGAGGAACGTTCCCATTCCCACACAAATACTCGTTTTTAGGGGAAAAGAGAGGAAAAATACGAACTGTCAGATGTGAATCCCCCTTGGAATAGTGCAGTGGAGGCAGCACAGGTTGCTGCTTTTGTCAGAATTCCTGGTAGCACTAAAGCACATCCTTGTGCACATTGTTTTCCCCTCCATCTCTTCCATTAATTGGCTGTAAATGCACAGCTTTTAATGGGCTCTCCATGTGCTTTGCCATGGGGTTTTAGATCATTTCTTCCATCTCCCCCCTGGTGCCCCTGGCTTTTGGACTGTTGTGACCTGAAAGCTCGTTTTTTGAGGCTGTTTTAGGGGTTGTGGTTCCGTGGAAAGCACAGCACCAACCTTGGGGACATTCCAGCTGTTTCTTGGCTCAGCTTTTGGTCACATATGACTTGCCAGGACGTTTTCAGTGAAGTGATGGGAAGCTCATGGTCAAGTGTGAGGACATGAGTCACTGATGAGGGTTTTTGGGAGCATTCCCCAATTTACCGCAGACACTCACATGGAAATTTCCATGTTAGTCGTACCAAGACAGGCTCTGGAGTGCTCTTAAATGCACTGTAAAATGTCTGTTTGAGATGGGGGTGGGAGGAGACAATAACCAGCAGTAGAAGATGCTCCAGAAGTGCAGGATGCAGCCACTGGTTTTGACTCCTGATGATATTTATCTGGCAGGAGAGTGTATTTTTAGCCTTATTAATCCATCTCACTGGTGATGGTGTGATGTTCAGCAATGATAAAAACAAAATAACTTCTGCTTTGTGCTTTTCTTCTGCTTCTCCTGAGTTCCTCTGACTTCAAAGGTGTAACAGGGCCCTTTGCAGGAGCTCTTTGCTACTGAAATAGTGCAAATAAAATGGTTACTCGTGTGTGCTAATAGGTTAATTGTCAGTTCTATCTCTTCTTGCTTTTCAGCTTCTTTATTCTCTGAAAGGTGATAAAATAAGGCCAAAAAAAAAATCCAGAGGCATTTTCCTTTCTAAGCCTCCTTTCTCTAGGCTTGTGAAACGTATTTATGCACAGGGCTCCCTCCTAACAAAGGGCTCTTTGAGGGTCCTGTGGTCGTCTAACATTCCCTCCTTTCACATGAAATTAAGGGCTGTGATTTACTGCAGTGACCTGAGTGCCTGAGTGCTCTCATTTATAGCCTTTTTTTTTTCTTTTTCTTTTTTTTTTGTTTTTTTTTTAGGGGGAGAATGTTTTTTGTGCCTCTTCTGGGTGCTTTAGTTATGCAAACCTACTGCTGGGTATGTTCTTTCCCCCCCTCCTTACATGCTGGAGTATTTTACTTTCCCTCGAGTGAAGAAAGGGGCACAGATTTATCTTTTTTAATTGGCTATTACATAGATTTATTTTAGATTTCCTTAGGTCAGATGCTGGTGGAGGGCCCAGTCAGCAGGAGGGGCTCTCTGGAGTGATGACTCTCACAACTTGTGCTCGGCATTCTTAGGAAATACTGATCTTTCTCCCCAAAATTCCAGCTGTATGTGCCAGTTCCCTTCCCCAGGGATTTCTGTTGCCAAGGGGAAGATACCCAAGAGCACAGAGCTGTTTCTTAGACCTTTCTGTGCCCAGACAAGGGGATGTGGAACTCACTTCCCCCGTGCCTGCTTTGCATCCTTCCCCCATAGCATTCCTGACATGCACCTGCTGTCCTTGTCTCTTTGCTGTGATTTTGGCCATATCCTTGTAGAATGTATGGTGGATTTAAATAGAACATGCTCGGGTTTTTCCTCTGCAGCTAGAGGGTTTTTATAAAACATCAGGTATGGTTTAGAGTACTGTTTCATAGAGGATGTTGTTTGAAACAAGGGGTCCCTGCTAGCTGAAAAAAATCCCAAAAAAACCCTTTATTTCTTCATGAGGACACTGAGCACAGAAGAAACCCTGCAGTGCAGATGGTGCCCAAAAGCACCAAGTACAACACGAAACTTGGCTTGTTTTGTAAGGCTGGTAACTAAAACATATTGGATCCTGTTGGAATTCTTGCAGAAAAATCTTATTATAGGTGGATTTGGCAGAAATTTTGTAGCATCTCACACAATATGGGGCTTCTTCCAGTTCCATCCCTCCCTCTGCTGCCACCTCCTCCTCTCACAGTCTTTCTCCCAACATTGTTGTGCCTGTGGGAAGCCCAGGGATCTTTTTTCACTTGAAATATGGGATCGCATGCTTTTTGTAGGGAGAGTTAGGGCTGCACAGCCTCCCCTGCCCTTCCAAGGTTTCCCTGGTGGGAATGTTTTGGGTTTAAAGAACTGGATGAACTGAACTGGTTCCTCACTCCTGGATTCCCTCAGGAGGTGTGTGATGGTCACCCCATGAAGTCCCACACTGTCCTCAATTATCCATATTCAGGGTGAATTCTGCTGAAAACACACCCCAGGAGGGTGTCCTGAGCACTGGTGGGGATAAGGAGAGGGTTTAAATCACACACTGCTCCCTGCTATGGTCTCTGGGACTCACTCCCTCTCCAGGAGTTTCCCTTTTTCCTGCTTTTTCCTTTTCCCTGCCAGGTTGTGTGTGGTGGGGGAAGGCAGGGCTGGCTCCCTTCCCCAGTGAGGATGTGACAGAGGATTCCAGTCAGACCTTATTTCACTGGTGACTGTCTGCTTGTGAGAAATTCCATAGGTGCCTCTCCTGGGAGCTGTTTTATTGCAGAAGGTGGATAAATTCTTCTTAGTAAAGGAACTTGCACAGTAAAAAAATGCTCTCTCTCTCTCAAAAAAAAAAGGCCAAAATGAGCAGGGAAGAAGTAATTGATTTCTTTCCTTTCCAAGTTTATGTTGGGTCCAGCTCCCAGCCCTGAGCTTTGTTTTCTGGTATTTTATCCTGCCTTTAGCCAGGTTAGCTGTAAAAGAAGAGCTGGAAATGCAGAGCTTTGTGCAGAACAGGGTTGTGAAACGTGGTGTGGTGGGGCAGGACAGAGGGGCTGACTGGCAATGTCTCTCTGGGTTGTTCCTGTTTATTATTCTTGGCATAGAGCGTAAAAGGAATGGAAAGGACTGGAATTGCCCTTGGCAGTGTAATTCTTTTGCTTAGTGGTCTGTGGCCTTTGTTTTAAGAAGTTTCTGCACTCTGGTCTTCAGTGAGATGCTTCCCTCAATGTGGCCCTGCAGTTTCATTGCTCTGTCATCTTCTGTCTCCTTTTCTTCCTCTTATTTTTATCTGTCCTTGTCTGTCTTGTCCTTCACTTTACCAGAAACAAAACACCCTTTGTGGCTGTAAACTCAGCGTGCCAAATAGTTTGAATAACTGTAGCACTCCAAGAGTGAATGTAAAACATAAAAGCGCCAGTAAATTCCTTTTAATGCCATCCTATAACAACAAGAATTCCCATTTTAATAACTGGGGCAGTGGAATGGTTGACCTCGTTGTTTGATGCAACCATTAACTTGCTTCGCTTGGTTCAAAGTCTCCTTACATTCTGTGTTTAGCTCTGCAGCCGGTAATTTAGTGTTAATGATGCTGCATTCATTAACATCGCAATGAGGCCGCTTTTCTTTTCCAGGCTTTTCTTCCGAGGGCAGATTATTCTGTTACCTGAATCTCTGCCTTAAGACAGGCATTGAGCTGTTTTATTGCCTTTGTTGTGGCACTGAGAGCAAACGGGTTGGTCATTTCTGTGGCTGCAGGTGAAGAAATGCTCTGATGTTACAATATTAATAATATTGGGTATTGTAGAAGATTCTGTGAAGGTTTTGTGTCATTATTTCCAGCTGTATTTCCTGCTCTAAGCTCCTAAAAGGTGGGGTTTTTTTCTTGGTGAGAATTCCCTCCCCTCCCTTCACTCATTCGTACACTGGTTTCTTCTTTAAGGTTGTCAGGTTGTTGCTGTGGAATTGTTTTCAGCATTGGAGAGTTAATAAATGGCCCTGCAGTACCTTTTCTCCTTGGAGGTGAAAGAGCATGGATCACCATGAACCCTCTCCCCTGTCCTGTCGCTCCAGAGCCTTGTCCCAAATCCCTCTCCATCAGTCCTTCGTGGGAGCTTTGATTCCCAGCACCTTGTTAGTGCCCAGGACAGCAGAGCCATCAGCCACGAGAGATCTGAAACATTTCCTTTGCCATTTGCATTCTGCACAAACAAGCAGCATCTGTGAAGTTCTCACTTGCCAGTGACTTTGCTGGTTGTTCCCTCATCTCGTGGTGCCCCACAGTGAATTTCATTTCTGCACAGCGATGCTAAGCAGGGCAAAGTTTGAAAGGTGCAGTCTGGTTTTTGAAGGACCCAGGAATCTGCATGAGTGTCACATCTGCTGCTTCCCAAGCTCAAGCCTTGTGTTCTGCCTTAGGGCACATCTTGAATGCTTTCCCTGTGGGTACAGGAAAGAAAAAGCTGCAAACCCAAAAATATCTCTCGGTAATGATGAGTTACTGACCGAGTTGTGTTTGTTTGGGAGAGCTGGGATAGTTTTCTTCTCGGGAAATTAGAAGGCATTTTCTTGGTTTGTGGGCTGGTACAAAGAAGTGCTTAAACTCTCTGAATGGCATCTGGGAAGGAGATAAAGGGCCTCACCTACATCTGTGATGGCACAATTTCACAGGCAGATATGGAAGGGAGGGTAGTGCTTTACTCCATCTGGGTCGGGTTGGGTTGATTCCCCCCTCCCCTTTTTTCTGATATTGCAGATGTAGATGTGTTTGCAGTTTTACAGAAGCTGCTCTGGCTTTATTGGAGGCCTCATGCCCAAAATAAGGCCATTATGCAGGGAGGACTTGCTGAGAGATGGAGTGCCCATTGCTGTTGGTGAAAATCACTGTGGCTTTGGAAACTTCTGGTTTGGATATAAACTTTGTATTGGATTGACCCAAGCAGAACAGAAGCAATTTAGGATTAGTGGCCATATTTTTCTTTCCCATCAAATGGCTCTTGGATAAGGAATGTTTATTATTCTACCTCTCTGGTCTGCATTGTGCTCATGCTTCTTGCAGACTGTACAAGCTGCTTTTTCCTTCTGGGGAGGGGAGGGTCATCTGGCACACGCTCCTGGAATTTCATTGTGGAATACAGAAATACATTGTGGCTCAAAATAAACCCACCCATGGCTCTTGACACTGGAGAAAAAGCTTTCCAGCCCCACTATGGTCTTCATTCCAGCGAGGCAAGCAGTTGTTAGTGGCAGGAGAAATTTCTTCCAGAGACTGCTATTTCTGCAATTTCAGAGCTGTGCAGCTGTGGAGGGAACTCGATAATGCACTGGTCAGGGGGGCCATCTGTTTCTAATAAAACACGCAGGGAAAGTGGGGAAAAGTGGCAGGCAGGGCTGGGAGGAGAGTCCCAGCAGTTGTCTGCTGCCTCCTTCCCTTTCTGCATCTTCATGGATTAACAAAACACCCCGAGCTGGGAGGGACCCACAAGGATCATCCAAGTGCAACTCCTGGCCCTGCACAGGACCCCCCAAAATCCCATCAAGTGCCTGAGAGAGTTGTCCAGGCAATGAGAAGTGTCTAAGGAGGGATGAGAGAGACGATGCTTTCCCCTCTCCCTTTCATTTCCACTTCCCCCTAAAAATATGGATTTTATTTCTGCCCTGCATGCTGCCTGAAAAAGGAGCTGTAGGAAGGGTTGGCACAGCTGCAGTCCTGGGAAACCCAGCAGAGATGGGTCTTGGAGCTTCCCCCAGCACAGGGTCAGTCCTGCTGCTACAGGTGAAATGTGTGGCTTCCTTACCTGCTCTACATCTCTCTCTCTCATATATATATTATATATATATATATCATATATATGTATCTTCTTGATATATCATAAGATACTTCTTGATATAAGATACTCCCAAGGAGATCAGGTGGGAGTTTTAATGGAACATTCTTCACCTCTACACAAGTTCAGAAATGAAGTGGTATAATTTGAGGCATTAGATAACGAGATTATTTTAGGAAGAGTTTGAAACTCTGCTCTCTCTTGCTTTCCTGGGAAAGTCACAGGCTGGAGGCTGCAGTGTACCAGCTCAGACTTAGTTTTTCCATTTTTCTAGTTTTTTGGAATCATGGAATGGTTTGGTTTAAGAGGGACCTTAAAACTCAGCTGGTTCCAGCCCCTGCCATGGGCAGGGATCTTCCATAGCCCACTTTGGTCCAAGCCCTGTCCAACCCGACCTGGAGTGGGGTGAGAAGAAGTGAGTGACACTGACTGAAGCCCAGGAGTGCATTCAGGCAGTACCTGCACATGCTGTAAGAGGTGCAGAGATCTAAGGAGGAGCTTAGATCTGTCCCTGCAGGCTGGGGCACATCAGCTCTGCTCCTGCTTTGCGAGGGCTTGGAAGTGTGGTGGTGCGATTTGGAATGAGATCCCTCTGTGATACAGCCATGACTGTGTGTATGGAGTCACAGAATCATTAAGGGTGGAAAAGACCTCTGAGTCCAACCTTCGAGTGTTACGACTGACACAAGGAAATCAGGTTTTAGCTCACTGAAATAAGGGTGGTTTCTCTGTGCCTGTGAGCCAGATGTGCTCTGTGTGTGCAGTGACATGGGAGCAAGGCTGCTGGTGTCACTGATTTATGGACAGCACTCAGGTGTCTCTGTGGCTGCAGGAATTAGGAATGTGCTGGAGAAACACCTGCCTGGGGCACCATCCCCAGTGCTGGAGAGCAGGAACAGCCCTTGGGAAGGTGAATATCGAGTGTTCCCTCTCAGGTGAAGTGTTTGCTCCTTCTGATAACCCAGATGTGCAGCTTGGGCTTTGTTGGGGTTCTCCCCCCTCTGGCTCAGGAGTGCCCATGTCATTAATTGCTATTGCAGCCTTGGAACCCAATTACCCTTGCACATGAAATCCAGATTAGCCACAGTTAATAATGTTGTGGCTGGAGCTCAGCCATTCCTGAGAGGTCTTGCTTTTCCTCCTTCGTAGATCCTTGAAAGGAGAAGATCCTTTCTGACCTTAAAATAGATGGGTTTAGGAGGAGAAAACCCATCCACATGTAATCTTTTCATGTGTAATCCAGGGGATTGGTCCTAGTCTGCATGGGCAGTTCCAAAGGATTATTTCATGTGCTTGGTGGGCAAGGGATGAGCAGGAATGTCTGAATACATGTTTTCCTTTTTTTTTATCATAAGGAATACTCAGTTCTCCATTTTTATGGGCAGTAAAGATTGTTGAGGACATTGCTCATCCTGTCAAGATTTTTTCTACACCCTAGATCTGCTCTGTGTCCTTTGTGGCACCTTTTTGACCTCCCTTTCCCCAGTTTTCCTCAGTATTTTCTTTATTTTAAGTCAAAGAAGTAATTGCATCTACCTTTTACTGTTCATTCAATCAAATAAACTGACTTGGGTTTTTTTTCCCCCCTTAATTTCTCCTTGGAAGGGAAATGTTCAAATAATTTTTTTTGCTTTCTGCTAGACTAATTTCTTTGGTTCCTGCTGCAATAATTCCCAGTGCCCAAAGGGTGGATGTGCAAGCTGTAGTTAACCTGCCTTTACAACCTAAGTGCTCTCAGTTATTCTTACACTATTTATGTGCTTGGTTAGTAAACTGAGAAACCCCAATATGTGTGAGGTGAGATTTGGGACCTTTGCCTGGTGCAGTGTTTTATTCCTCTCCTCTCAGCTGACTTGCCTTGCTGGAGGAATCATTGCTCTGTCTTCGTGGGGCAGGTTTTTGTAGCCAAGTTTTCTCAGGGAAAAGGGGATGAATTGTGTTTTTTGGGGGGATGGTTAGAAAAGGACCTTGCAAATAACCAAGGGACTGTAGATATTGAGGAACATGCCTTCTTTAATTTACTAGAAATTCATTATATCACAGAAATGGTTGGAAGCAAGCTTTCCCAGCTTTATACATGCTCTTAGTGACTGGCATCCAGATTCTTGTGCCAAGGCTGGTCTTCTTGCTGTCTGTCCACATGTCCTGGTGGGAGCCTGGCTGTGCTTTACATTGTTATGTTGTCCCAAGAAGTTTGGTACTATCCAAGTTCCTTATGCAAGGATCACATGGGTGGAGCTTGCCTTTTATTAATTTTTACTCATGTTGCTGGTGATTATTTGCATTGCTGTGCATCTGGGTAAGGTTGGGAAATGCAGTGCTGGGGTTTGGGCTCTGAAAACAAATACTGGCTCTTGATGGTGGAGATGAAAGGCAGGATGTTGTATCTGGGACAGTCAGACACTTGCACATCTCACTGGTCCCTGGGGACTTTTTAAAGTAAAGAGCAATTAATAATAGTGACAAAGATTCCAAGAGGGTTTTTAGTGGTACAGGAGCTTTTGCTATTTTTAATCATGGCCATGCAGTGACTCTTGGGTTTATTCTTTCAGCAAAGCCTCCACATTGATCACTTTGTGTGTGTCTGGGGGTTTTTTTCAGGTTGAGGACATTTTCATTCCTCTTGTACTCTCAGAGGACATTTGTCTTATTCCTTCTGCCTTTTCTGCTCTGCTGTTATGTATTCTGTGACAGTGGTGGGCTTCTTATGCTCTTATTTCATGCCCTGGAGAGCAGGAGGGAGTGTGGAAGGAAAGGCATTGAGCAGGAATCCTCAGGTGGCCCAAAGGTCTTTGCCCTCACAGGTCACTGAGCTTTCTCCTTCCCCTCCTGCTCTCTTCCAGCCTTTAGTTCCTGCACTGCAATTGCAAACAAACATTGTAATAAATAGCAGCAAAATGTGCTGATTATTACCTGAGCCCTGCTGTGTGCAAGGTGTGTGGGAAGTAGGTAATTTTCATTTAGTGTCGTGGCTTTTAGGCTTAAATAGACCCTCAGGTGTCACAGGAGAATTGGAGCGTTCTGACATTGTCTGAAGTTGGTAACACTGGTCAGATGAGGGAGAAAATGAACATCTTTCTTTCTGAACAAGAAAAGGAGATGCATCTGTGTTCAACAACCATCTCTGGATTTGTCAGCTCGTAGATCTCTGAGCAAAAGTTATTAGAGAATATCCTGAGTTTGAGGGACCTACAGAGATCACTGAAGTCCAACTCCTGGCCCTGCACAGGACACCCCAGGAATCCCACCACGTGCCTGAGGGTGTTGTTCTTGACAGAGTGAAGGAAAATCATATATATAAGGGAGCTTTAGAAGACAGATAAATCCTCAGGCTTCACAGAATGTTCCCAGCCATTAGTAAATAGGGGTCAGGTGGAGTCTGTCCCTGGATATTCATTATCCAAGGATTAACCCTGCCTGCTTCTGTCTCAAAAGCTGCTCCTGCCTGTTTTTGGAAACCAGGTATTGGACCTGGCTCATCCATGTCCTGGCAGAGCACAAGGGCCACAGTCACAGACCAGGGTCCTGTGTGCAAAATGCTCTTTAAATTGTAAACAAAGCAGTCCCTCCCCTAAAGAGCTTAGCTCCAGTCCCAGGCTGGGTAATCCCTCCTGACAGCTCCTATTTACGGAACACATCTCAATAAAAAGGTCTGATATTTGAGAGGGCAGAGCAGGAATCAGACATCTCTGGACAGGAGGTGTTCAGTGCTCAATATTGGGCCATGTTGGACATCTAAATAAGGATGTAGGGGTTGAGATTTTTCATGGAACCTGAAGGAGAAAATCTATGGAGAAATGCTGCTTTTGATCCCTAATTTAGGCCCCAATATTCTAGTGTATTAGCTCATGACATTTAATTTTAGTGCTGCTGATTTCAAGCTCTTGCCATCAGACTGGGCAGCAATTAGAGCTGAGCAAACCTGGCTTTTCACCAGTTCCCAAAAGGTATCTGAGCACTGTTCCTTTCCTTCTCTGCATGTGAGACACTGCTTTCATTAAAAGCAAATGTTGTGTATCATAAAAGCTTGAGACTGACTTCTCATGGTCTTTATTGAGGTGGATTCATCAGCCAATAAATCAAAATATAAGCTGATATCATTAAGTCAGGCCTGGTTCTGCTGGTTTTATTACACTGAGCAGATAAAGTTTAGGGAGACAGAGCCATTCCTTGGTCAGAATCAGTGAAAGAGGAGGGCAAACAGCTGATATTACTGTGGAAATAAATGCAGCATCCTAGGAAAGACTTGGAGAGGGGCAGGAAATACCAAGGGCTGGTGTTGTGTGGAGTGAACAGAACTTGTGACAGGCACTGAACTTCCCAGGCCAAACTGTTGTGGTATTTCCCTCCTGAGAGGAGAAGTTCTGGAGGAGACAGAGACATACCAAACCAGGGAGCAGGGCTGAGTGCAAGGCTGAAGGAAGAGAAGTGATGGATTAACATGTGTGGCTTGACCAGGCTGTTTGTGCTCCCCTGGGATTATACATTTGTGCTTACATTTTGATCATTAAGTTTGGTGGAGTTGCAGTGGTTTTAGCACAGATTAGAAAGCCTGGATGGATTTAATGCAAGGCTGCTCCTGGTCATCTCAGTGATTAGCTGTGGTTTAGGCTGTGCTCTCACAATTTACAGCCCTCACCTGTAATTTTCCTTTCCTTCAAAGCTGCTGGAGTGGAGAGTTCCTTTCTCAGGGGTTATTTTAGTGTGCAGTGTAAGTTGGAGATGCTGGAGTGCACTGAAGGCTTTCTCTTGGTGCTTACATGGAATAAATTCTTGCAAGTCTTGGAGTAAGGTGTTACAAGGAGTGGTGACCCAGAGAGGTTCAGTCCTGAACTCTGCCAGTTCTCTTAATTTTTGAAGCACAGCTGTTCAGCTGAAACATCCTTTGTCTGACCTGCTTAGGAGTTGCAGAGATTGAGTTTCCCCTGTTTGCTGTGCTGGATTCTCTCTGGGTTTCCAGGAGACTTCCCAAAGGACTGTACATGAAGCATTTTCTTGCCTCGTGGCAATCTGGAGCCTCTTTATCCTGCCAGTCCCAGCTGATGCTGTAGGACCTTTAGACACACTGGCTTTGCTTGGGTTCACATGCCTTTTGTTCCTTCTCTGGGATCACCCCTTTCTGAGCTTCTTGGCTATAAAGGATGTCTAAATTTGAGTTTGTGTAAACTATTCCTCTTCCAGACATTGCAGTGCCTGGATGAGGAGGGCACTGATTTATTGCCTGTAACTTGACATTCCTGTGACAACCAGACAGCTAAAACAGTGGTGCAGCAGCAGAGCAGGCAGTAAACAAGCTCATTGCACTCTTGCCCGAGGGGATTTTTTGTTCCTATGCTTGTTGAGCAAATAGGGCACTGTATTAGCACGTTATTCTCCCCAGTCTTTGAGCTTCTCTTGGCATTCTGTTAATGTTTTAGTTTTTATTCAATGGAAAGCTGTATTAATGATGCTGGTAGTCCCAATGGCGTGCTGAAATTCTGGAGGGTCCATCAGTGTGGTGGTTGCAAAAGGTCTTCCAGGTAATATCCTGCTTTAAATGTTCTCCCAGCCTACCCACAAATCACAGTGGTATTTCCAGAGGCACTGATATGTTCAGGAAGTCACCAAATTCCCAGAAACATCCAATACTCTGCCCTGTGACACTGCTTTGTCCATGTGGTGTAAGTGGCTGAGGTGGTTTTGTTCACCATCATTGAAGGCTTGTACAAAAAAATTGTAAGAATTATAAATACTCATGTGTTTTCCTGGTCTTTGGCTTCCTTTTGCCTTCTGCTCTTCTCATGTGGTTTTATATAGTGAAAGAATCTTCCCATATTTTTTAATGTTATTTAATTCTTTAATCAAATTTCTTTCTCAGCTAATATGGCGAGGACAAAAGGGACTGTTCAATCTTGGAATATTAAGTTGTAAGGCAATGTTGATAATCCCTGTTTATTACAGAGGAGTCAGTCTTAAGTCTCTGATTTTTAGCTCTTTCCAAACTATCTGGTGCTATTCAGCTATCACAGCATTCCCAGGTCCCAGCAGGTATGAAAGATTAATGTACACATTAAATGAACTATTGATTTCTGGCACTTTGCACTTGGCAGATGATGGCTCCAGATAGGAATTTAAACTATTAAAATATATAGTGCTCTCTCTGAGGTGTTTGGGATCCACAACTCACGAGAGGCAGCGAGGCTCTGAATGCAGGTGGAATATTTAAGGACTTGGATTGCCAAGTGTGAAATCCTTTCCTAGGCAAAGCTGGTATAAACTCAGGCAGGAATTCTTCAAAGTGTCCTGGATTTGGATGTTTGTAAGACATCACATTACAGGTCCTGGTGATTTAAATGCAGATCACCCACCTCAAAACCTCAGGTGGGGTTCCTGGAAGACACTGAGAAGAGGCATCCAAAAATGAAGGCCCTTTAAATGTTTTCTTGCCTTTGAAAAATCGTGATTCTCTGTCTTCTCAACACTTGGATTGCTTTTGTCTTCCCTTGAGCTGCCACAGGGCAGATTGATAAATGATGAATGTATGACCTGTGTGAGCTGTGGCTCTTCCAGCACATCAGAGCTCCTGTGCCCTGGGATTCCTGACTCATGGCAGGGATTGGGATGTGACCTATCTCATGCAGCCACTGCTCCCATTAATTTGGATCAGAAACAGTGAGATGCAAGAAAAACCCCAAGTGTGTAGTCTCTGGTGGAAAAGATGTCACAGAATCAGAGCAGCCCAGCGGGGAGGGACCTCGAGAGATCATGTGGTTGGACCTTTGGGCAGGAGAACCTGCATGACTGCTCTGCCATGTCAGGATTATTGACTGATGGAGGCTGTGTTGTCCTTGTCACCTTCATCCAAGTCCTCTGGGAAGAGGAAGGACCTCAAGCAGTTGTTAAACCTGGGAGCAGGAGAAACCAAGTCCTGTTGTCCCTGCTGTGTGGAACTTCTGTGCATTTACATCTAATGATGCTTCAAAACAAGCAATTAAGAATTTGAGAGCTTTGCTTCTGCCTGAACTGACCTCTTTGGAAACAGAAGAGAGAAAAACTGCATTCCGTGTTTTCTTTCTTCTTCCTTTTAACTGGAGTACAAGAAAAAGGTTTATTTTCCTCCTGTGTGAATGAGCAAAGTGAGAAACTATTATAGAATATGGACTGAATGGGTTAGACCTGGATTCTGCCTTCCTGGCGTGGATCAGGGAGCTGCAGGGATGTGGATGTTACACTGAAGTTCATCATTTCTACGAAGTAAATACTGAATTTTGAGCTTTTCGGCCTGTTTAACTGTTGCTAAAAATACATCCCCAAAACTACCTCACCCTATAAAAAAGGGTGGGAAAGAATTATTTTCAATACCTTAAATCTCATGCTAGGAGTGAGAAGCTAAGGCTGAATGATACTGTAGGGGCAGTGGAGCTTGCAGGGTGTCAGGATTGCTTCCTTTAGGGAATGACCTGGACCTTCCAGGAGCCTCATCTCTCACAGGGCTGGAGCTGCAATAGTTCTGTTCCCCAAAATGCTGCCAAGATAAACTAGCTGCAGCAAGATTAGTCTTGAATCATGAGCTTTAGCAAATCCTGTTTTTCTCCTCTTCCCCGGGTACTGCGTGTGGTGTCACTCACCCAAATTTCTTTTTTGGCAGAAGATTGCAGCTTCCGTGGTTTTTAATTAAAATTGTCCGTACACTGATTTAATGGCTCCATAAAGCATCTTGGCTTACTCTGCCTCAGGTAAATGAAAATATTTGCTGTGGCAAATAGGACTATTAGTTTTATGATCCATAGCAATAAAAGGCTTTTATCAGGAATGTCATCAAAAGAGGCATAAACCTGTGTTCCATGTAAAACTACTGATGTGTCTGAGAAGTTTTACTTTGGTTTATAAGGTTCTGTAGGAAAAGGTGTGAGTACTACTTTTTTTAATGTGTATTGTGGTCATCTTGAAAAATTAAAAGCAGTTATGAGCAGATCTTGTGTGTAGAAAGGATGGGGTCATGACCTGGGCACAGTCTGAATTATTCCCTCTTCTCTGCACAGATTGCCTCCATCAACTTGGACTTGTGGCTTTGTTCAGACCCCAAATAATTTGGACTGAAATTAAGAAATCTCTCCGAGCTCCCTGCCTGTGTTTTCGTGGTTGCAGAGCCCACTGATTCCAGCTCTTGGGCAAGCACAGCTTTCTCTGGCACAGTGTAGTTTTAGATCATGGCAGGCTTTTCCAGGGTGGCAGAGGGACTGGGGGACATGGCTTTGGGAACAGCATGGGCTGTGCAGGACCAGGGTGAGGAGCATCCTCTCACATCCAGGTCACCCCAGCCCCTGCTCGGCTGTTTTGTGTGCAGATGCTTCTCCTCCAAGCGTCGCCGTGGCCGCGGCTCTCCCTTTGTGCTGTGCTGTGGTGAGCTGCTGTTTGCTCCCTCCCTGCATCCTCATGGTCTGATATTCCCCAAAGGTACCAGCCATCCCCTCCTCCCGTTCCTGGCAGATTTAGGGAGTGGTTCCCATGGCGACGGGGGAGGAATTGGCTCTGCAGCCCAGCTGGGATCAATCCCAGCTGCCGCCTCCTCCTCCTCCTGAGCAGTCAGCGTATTTTTAATAAAGTGACCGTGTACAGGAGGCATGTCTTTGTCTTGTTAAGCCTTTGTTGTGTATTAAATCCTGAGGGCTTTCACCATAATCTGCTGCACTCACAAGCTTTACAAATCCTGCCCTTGCTCGAAGAGCTGTGGGCATTAGACCCAGTAGATATTTTTTTTCCTGATCATTTTTATTTCTGGAATTTGGTCTAATTGGAGAACTGTTGCTGGAAATGGATGAGAATGCAGGTACAGCCTTTCAGAAGGGAATACAGGGCTCTGTCTTTGCAACTGATTCCACCCATATTGTGCTTTCTTTGCCCAAAGGTGCTGCGTTTTGTTGTAATGCACCAGCACAGGGGTCACCTGGGGCAGGAGTGACAGGGGGACAGGGGCTCTGCTGCCCCCAGGGCAAACAATCCCAGTTCCCTGTGCATGGCAATGGTGCCTGGCAGGACCAGCCCTGAGAACTGGGGGGTTCAGGTGTTAATGGCACTCAAAAGGTAACCAAAGAGCCCAAGTGCTCTTGGCAGAGATAACTCGCTATCGAGGGTCTGAAATGGTGCTGGAGTGACATGGTGACCCTTCCTGCTGCGATTCAGATCCTTCTTTAGCTCCAAAGCTCAAATTGGGACCTTTTGAGGGTCAGTGGTGAAGCGATGGGAGGCTGTCAAGGGTAGTGGTTTTATGGGAAGGGAAGGATGTGAGGGGATGAACTCTCCTTTAGCCGAGGGAGCCACGAGTGAGAAATCCACGGTAAATGTATTTAGTGCTCCAAGGCATTCCCTTTGCATGGACACAGGCAGATATTCCCTGCTGGAGGTGTGGCTGCATCCCTGGAAGTCCCTTGGACCTGGGACAGCTCCAGAACCAACACCCAGCAATGAACACCCTCCCTTCTGCTGCAAGTGGCACCTTATTTACTCCCCAGGTAAAGCCTGCTGTGTCAGGCTCAGTCTGAGCCCAGCAGGGCACAGCCTCCCTGCCTATTACCAAAATCATGCCTTAATTTGAGCTCGTTTCTTTTGTTGAAATGCAAAACTAATTATATTTAACTACAGATGAACAGGAAGTTGCATTAGCAAATTTTTTTTTTCCCCCAATCAATGGGGAATTATTCAGCATTATTTGGGGGCTGGGGAACTTTGTAACCAGATAAAAGATATGGGGGAGGGCAGAGCTATAAAAAGTGTTATTGTGTGATTATGAAGAGGCCTTTTAATGCAGTTATTATGTGATGCTAAAAAGGCCTTTATTGCTTGAAGTTGGAAGCGGAATACAAATGGGCTCCCAGTGTCTATTAAATGAAGAGTGGAAAAAATAGTCTCCGTTTCCCTGAACTGCAAAGCAAAAATACCGATTAAATAGTGATTAAAACCCGTGGCAGTGCGGGGCTTGGTCGTATTCTGAGCAGTAAACTTTAGCGAGCAGGGAGCAATTGTTTGTGTAATTCCAGGCACAGTTCATTGTTCTGATGAACCTGTTTATCCAGGTTATGGTGTCAGCAAATGGCTCTGCTGGTAAAGGCTGGTTGAGGCAATTAGGGCTGAATTCTCCCTGGTGTCAGATCAGCACAGATGAGCTCGCTGTGAGTCATTCCGAGGAGCCTTTATAGCTGATTTCCAGTTACCTTCGTGCCCCTGGCTGGGGCTGCTGGACACACACAGCTGGGCTCTTTTGTGCCCCATTCCATCTCCAGGGATCTGGCCATTTGGAGGACAAAGCCTGAACACTGTTTGCAAACACACTGAGAACAAAACCCAGGGCTGCAGCCTGTCCAATCTCCTGCACAGAACCACCATCAGAAGACACCAATGACTTTAAAAAAGCCAGGTAGAATTTTGCTCCTCGACATCTCGGGCAGAATGGAAATGTTGAGGGTTTTCAGAGGGTGTTTTGTACCTTTAATAAGTACTCTCAGTGTGTTTCTGCATAGATGAGCACTGGGAATTTCCTCTCCCAATAGAAACTGGAGCAAAACAGCACTTGAAACAGCACTCAGGTTTTGATCTACCTCGGGGTACTGGAGCATCTTGTTCCTGGATTCAATTCAAGGAGCTGAAGTGTGGTGTGAGGTGGATTTGTTAATCCTGGCTCTCTGGTTCCTGCTGCTCCCCAGGTCACAGTTCCTGTCTCTTGGCAATTTCTGGGGTTGGAATTGCCTTTCTGGAGTCAGGAATAACACAGGAGGTTCCCCCTGTGCCTCCCTCCCTTCATGGCTGAAGGGACTCTGCTGACAGACAGGCTTGGGGAAGGAATTGCTGCCCCTCTGCACAACCTTTCCAGAAATGCTGTTTCACAGGGTAGTAATGATGAGATTTAATGGTAACTTTGCATCTGCTGGAGCAGAGGGAGCCCTGACTGAGGCATAACTGGGGATGTCCTTCCTTTGCTCCTTCCTAGGACTCCAAAGAGTTTTGCCTTCCCTGTGTCCCTGGGGTGGTTTCTAGGTTTCATTCTCCTGAAAATCTTGAATGCACCGAAGGAGCTGAGCCCTTGGAAGAACATAAGGGAAAATGTTGAGAGCTGGGTGTTGTTGCCTGGGCTCAGATCTCTTGCCTGGCCCTTTTGGCTGTAATTACAGTAAGATATTCCCTGGCTGTGTGATTTCCTCCAGTTCTTTGCATCTGCTGTGCCACAGACGTGCCTAAAAAAAGATGTAAGGTAGAGCCCAGATGCTGAATTCGGGGGTGATGAAAAGTTCAGTGCTTTACACTGAGCCTTTTTTTCTCCTTTCTAGCTGTAACAGAAAGCACCTGAGAATGGAATGAAAGGCATTAATAACCCCAGCCTGTGCCAGTGCCTTCCCAGCATGCAGCAACTCTCACAAGTGTAGAAGAGGGCCAGTGGTGTATTTATATAGCGTAGTGTGACAAAAAAAGAAAAGGGGTATGAATTTGCATTAGATCTCAATTAGCTCAAAGCCATTTTACCAGCACCCCATGGTTTGATAGCAGTGCCTGCCTGAGGAGAAGGCAAGCTGATGGCTGGTCTAAAAGCCCTTCCTTGGGCTCCTCTGGTTCCCCAAGGCAGTTCTATGGAGAATTCAATCACAACTTCATTGTGTGCCAGCTGCTAAAAAGTGCAGGGCTCAGAAGGGTGTCTTGGACAGGCCAGGAGGGGCTGTAATAAGCCCTTTGCTGTTCCTCAGGACATCCAGGGGGGCTTGCATGTCCCCCCTTCTGAAAGGCTCTGGCTGGGCAGGACGTGCAGCCGCCCATGTGAGTGTGGCCAGAACTGGAGCACACAGTGCTCCCAGGCTCTGCTTTCAATTGAGTCTTGGCTGGGCTGTGTCTGTTTGCTGCTGTATCCCAGCCTTTCGGGCTGCAATAGCAGCTTTTATCAGCACAGCCTGCTGAAATCCAGGCAGAGTAAAAGCAGAAACGTGGCCTGGACCTTGCACTGTGATAATCCTTTGCAGGGCTCCACTGGGTCCCATGAAGTGCTTCCAGTTTGCCTGGGAAGAGAATTGCTGTGTCAGTGGTGGTTGGCTGCAGGAATGTGCTCAGAAAATCCTGGTGCTTGTGTCCTTTCCTAATGAGGGCAGGCAGTGCCCCTTCAGCTGTGTGTAGCTACAGGCTTAATGCCTAACCCCCCAGTCCATATGTTTCCCAGGTACTTTAAGGAATGTTGCCATTGGCACATACAGTCAGGTTTTAATTTCTGAAGCAGTGCATGTTCCTTAAAAACCTAGGTGTGTTTGGCAGCTCAAATAACACCTCTGTGGTTTGGAGGTAAAATTAGCTGCTCTGGGAGAGGGATTTCCGTGTACTACAGCGTGAAAACATGGGAAGGGGGGTGTTTTTGAAAGAACACCTATTCATTTTGGCGTCCTCACATTCAACTTGACCTGGACCCAACTTGTTAGGCCGCAGATTTGCAGTGGAATTAAGCTATAGCTGGAGCAAAGCCAGAATCCAATTACATTTTCTGCCTAATGGGTCATAATTTATGCAGTGGAGAAGGCAGGGGTACTGCTGGGGGAGAAGGGCACGGGGCATGCGTGGGTCTGCACTGGGCAGGGCTGCTTGTACATGGGCATGAAAATGGGGAGCTGTGCTGTCCTTCCCATGGCTCAGTGCCAGTGTAATGCAGACCAGGAAACAAGGGTTACACTGGACTCTGCTTTGGGGATTGGAAGGGCTGTTTTGCTGAAGACCCCTCCTGTTGTTTAACCATCCCCTGTGTGCTCTTTTCTGTTCCA
>JAWWEW010000065.1:5716226-5789633 GCA_035583185.1 Anabacerthia variegaticeps
CAAGTGGACATTGTTCCAAGTCAGGGGGAGATCAGCGTTGGAGAATCCAAGTTCTTCTTATGTCAAGGTGAGCGATGTCTCGAGGCATCGGTTGTGTCAGGCTGGGTTTGATTTGCCTATGGCAGTGCTTTCAGAGTGGAAGTGCCCTCTGAGTGCTGCCCTTTGCTGTGATGGCATTTACCCCAGCTAGCAAAGGCGAGGAAGGCAGCGTTGGGCTGGTTTCAGTGTGCTGCTCTCCCCTCTTGCCCCCAGTCGCAGGGGAGGCCAAGTTCAAGGACATCTCGTGGTTCTCCCCGAACGGGGAGAAGCTGACGCCGAACCAGCAGCGCATCTCGGTGGTGAGGAACGATGACTTCTCCTCCACCCTCACCATCTACAACGCCAACATTGACGACGCCGGCATCTACAAGTGCGTGGTCAGCAGCGTGGAGGAGGGAGACTCCGAGGCCACGGTCAACGTCAAGATCTTCCGTAAGGCAGCAGCCCCAGGGCTCTTTTCTGCTCTGCTTTGGATGAGGTGACATCAGGGAGGAAGCGTGTCCCCTTCCTGGTTTCAGAGGGGAGGGAGGAGGGTGAAGGGAAAGGGGGTGTTGAGAAGATGCAGCCTTCTCCTTTCTGGGTGTTGTGGGGTAAGTGGGGAAAAGGCCCATTGCCAGCATGTCTGCTGCTTAAGCTCTTCAGAAAGACAGGAGAGCAAGGGGTGGAAGGAGAAGATTGTGGCACTTCCTAAGAGTCTGGGAGGAGTAACCAGAGGGGACAGATGTTGTGGGTGACAGCACTGGGGCTGAGTGAAGAGGCCCACACGTGCAGGAGGTTTATAATAAGCCATCAGCGTGTTGTCCAGCAGAGCCATGAGAAGCTGTGAAGCTGAGCAGTTCCAAGTTCACATTTTACAGTGTGGGTTATTTGGAGCATGGATTGGGCCCACTGATAAGCCTGGGGGACAGGGCTGGAAAGGGGGTTCCTGTGGGGGAGCACGTTCAGTCAGACACAACTTTATTGTCCCCTCAGAAACAAGATTTCCAGGGCTTTTGGGGTCCTCTGGGGTTTCTTTGCTTCCCTCAGCCTTGAGTCAGGAGCGCAGCTCAAGGTGTGCTGAGAAAGCTGCAGTGACTTTCTCCTTCCACTGTTTCCAGAAAAGCTGATGTTCAAGAATGCTCCCACCCCCCAGGAGTTCAAGGAAGGGGATGATGCTGTCATTGTGTGTGATGTGGTCAGCTCACTGCCTCCTACCATCATCTGGAAGCACAAAGGCAGGGATGTTATCCTAAAGAAAGATGGTAAGGTCTTGGTGCTCGTCCATTCAGGGGTCAAATGTCCATCTCCCATCAGGGCTCAGATCAGGCTCGCACACAAAATGGGTGGTGGGTACCAGGGAAAGGAGGAGCAATTTGTACCTGGCACTAGGTCAAAGGATGTGAATTTAGTTATTCCAGGAGCTGTGGTTTGACAATGACAAGGCAATAACATTCCCACAGAAACGACCATCAGACTGGAATAACCCAGGAATGCTAGAAAGAAAACAGTCAGATAAAAGAAGTGCCACCAGACAGAAAAGCTGAATGTTTTGACACTCTCCAGCCTTCCTGAGGAAAAGGGGCTAAAAGGTCCTTGCAAGAACCTTTCCCTTTCTTTCACAATGTTGGAGCCAGCCATGCCCAGAGGAGCACTTTGCTGGCAGAGGGGACTCCAAAGCCCTGATTGCAGCTGTACCTCAGCTGGATTTCTCACACCTACTTGCTGCAGGCACACAGGTAGTAGGGCAGTAAAGCCTTGAGCTCTGCCCCCCTTGGGCAAGAGGGGTGAGTCTCAAATTGCATATTACCTGCTCTAATTCAATGTAAATGTGTGTCTGTGTATCATCCCTCTGAGAAACCCAGCACTTGGCTGGGTTTCTTTCTTGGCAGTGTCAGATCCAGTTGCAGCATCTCCCTTTTATGGTGGGAAGGGAAGTTTCATTCCACTAATCCTTGTCTCAGCCCCAAAGGGGTGAGGAGAGGAGCAGAATCTGCAGTGAGCTTCCCTGAGGATCCAAGGGTCAACCTCCCT
This sequence comes from Anabacerthia variegaticeps, assembly GCA_035583185.1. Taxonomy (NCBI): domain Eukaryota; kingdom Metazoa; phylum Chordata; class Aves; order Passeriformes; family Furnariidae; genus Anabacerthia; species Anabacerthia variegaticeps. The sequence goes on from JAWWEW010000065.1 coordinate 5,718,276, forward strand.
TTTGTCTCTTCCAGTGCGATTCATAGTCCTGTCCAACAACTACCTGCAGATCCGGGGCATCAAGAAGACAGATGAGGGGACGTACAGGTGTGAGGGGAGGATCTTGGCTCGTGGGGAGATCAACTTCAAAGACATCCAGGTCATCGTGAACGGTGAGAGCTCAGAGAAGGCTGGGCCAGAGCAGGGCGTGAGAACCTCACTGTATGGAGTTCTCATCTCATGGAAATGTTACTTCAGATTCACGCTCAGGATTTACCATCAGCATTCTCTGCTGAGCCAAATAAAAGTGTCCATGAAAAGGAGTGAGTCCAGGTGTTTACAGGAAAAGAACATGTCAGGGGAAACCTGAAGTGTCCCATGACTTAGAGAGAGGAATTGATCTCGTTGAGACTCACAAGTGCTTTTGTCCACCACACTGCTTTGGGTTTTCTTGCATGTCCCTACCCCCTGCCCTTTGTCCCCTGTGCTGGTTGCTTTGGAGGGCTCCTGCATCAAAGCTGTTGATTGGAACCTGTAGGTGATGGTGGAAGGGTTTGAGTTACTGGTGACATCTGTGGTTGTTGCAGAGATGGATGGGGAGCTTCCCAGGGCTCCCTCTTGCTCACATCTTCTGTCCTTTCTGACTCAGATGTGGATTTCTTCTCTTCTAGTACCTCCTTCTGTGCGTGCCAGGCAGAGCACTATGAATGCCACTGCCAACCTCAGCCAGTCTGTCACCCTGGCATGTGATGCTGATGGTTTTCCTGAGCCAACCGTGACGTGGACAAAGTAAGATGCTGTGTGCAAGTGTCCTGGGGGGTGTGAGCAGGGCTGATTGCCCAAGGCCTGGAAAACCAGACTGGAGGGGAAGAAACGTTTTAACTGGAATAAAATTAATGGATTTTTTTTCACAAGAGTGGACTCATCATGGAACTGAAGTTAGATTGTGCTGTGGGTTATCCCTGGTAGGCAGATACGTACCACACAGACCACTCTGTGGCAGTGGGATGGGGAGGAGAATGAGAAGGGTAAAAAAACTTACTGGTCTAGTTAAAGACAGTTTAATAGATAAAGCAAAAGCAAACCAAGGAATTCATTCAGTGGTTCCCACTGGCAGGCAGGTGTTCAGTCAGGTCAATTTGTGTGGCTGTGTCCCCTCCCAACCTTGCATTTCAGTGTCAGGCACACTGTCCCTGGGATTGAGTGGCCTTTGGTGAAGGTGACGAGGACAAGTTGTCACACTGGAAGAGCTGATGGCAGCTTGGAATGCTGCCTTGATGTGCCAGGACACAAACCACCCTCAGTGGGGTTACAGCTCTGTGGTGTGTCAGGAGGTGAAAGGTTGAGCTGCCAAGAGCCCTAAGGCAGGAGGGATTGGGAAAAGATGCAAAGGGGAGCTTTTTTTCAGGAAAATGTGCTGATCCCTCTCAGCACGAGGAGTTTCAGTATGAAAGCAGTTCTAGCATTAACAAGAAGCCCAAGCCAAGCAGCCTTTGACTGCTGCTCCCCCCACAGCCTGTGTGTTTTGTGCCCCAAGGGATGGAGAGCCAGTGGAGGAGGCTGATGATGAGGAGAAATACAGTTTTAACTACGACGGGTCCGAGCTCGTCATCAAGAAGGTGGATAAGAGCGACGAGGCCGAGTACATCTGCATCGCTGAGAACAAGGCAGGGGAGGCAGATGCCACCATCCACCTCAAAGTCTTTGGTAAACATGCTCTTACCATCCCCCTTTCCAGTCCAGTGGGTGTTGGGAGCTCACTAGTGCAAGCTGGAAGTAACCTACTTATCCCAGTTAATGCCTGATGTGGCTTATCCAGGGCTGCTGCTTCCCCAAGCACTGCTGTGCTCCTCTGCCATCTGTGTGTGTGTGTCTGAAACACATCCCAGCTCCATTCTGCTTCCCCTCTGAGAAAAGAGATCCAGTCCTGGGCAGGGGTGCTGGCATGAGACTCACATGTTACCTGAAATATCATCCAGGCCCAGAGAGCTGAATCCTGATCCTCCCAAAGCTCCTTTATCACTTCAGTGGGACTTCCTCTAACCTGGACAGGGAGGTGAACTCCACCCCACCCCTGTGTGAGTGACCTCAAGCTTGGAGGGATGAATCAGCAGCTTTGCTGCCTTCCATGAATCTGGGAGTGTCAAAGAATATAGTTCTCCCTGTCCCATTTGCAGCCCCTTGGCAAAGCTGCTTATCAAAAGTCTGATTTGTGGCTGAGAAAGTAGAAAGGGAGGTGGAAGACTGAGCTGGTAATCCCTGGGACTGATGATTTGTACACTGCAAAACGGGTTCTACTTCACATGTTCTCCCTTTTAGTCCTCTCTTAGAAGCCTCAGCTGTCAACATGAGTAAAGAAGTTCTAGCCCTGCAAGGAGGTGCCTCTTCTCAAATCCCACTCTGCTCCTTCCCTGCATGGCAGTGAACTTGTCACAATTCCAAAGCCTTTTCCCCCAGTGCTGCCTCTTGCAGACATCACAGTTGGCAGATGAGCTTCATCCTGAGCCCCAAGTGAATGAGAGTTGCTTTTCCTTCCCAGCAAAACCCAAAATCACGTACGTGGAGAACAAAACAGCCATGGAGCTGGAGGATCAGATCACCCTGACCTGCGAGGCCTCCGGGGACCCCATCCCTTCCATCACCTGGAGAACCTCCACCCGCAACATCAGCAACGAGGAGAAGGTACAGCCCTTCCCAAAGCCGTGCTCTGGGTGGTGGGATCAGCACAGCCTGTGTCTGCCTGCTCTGCTGGCCTGGGGTGCATGAGCTGCACGTGGATGCACGTGGAATTCCCAGGGATTCCCTCTCTGGGGAGAACACATGCACACACTGTCCCCCAAAGGGTCAGCTCCACAGTGGAGCAATGAATGCCACGGGTGTCCTTTTGGAAAGAGCCACCTCAGTTTAACAGAGCTGAGGAGATGGTTTTAACTCCCGCTGTGGCACTCCAAGTTGAATGAACGTGGAGAGCAGGAGCCCCTAAACCCTCTTCAGAGGAGTTTCCTAAGGGACCTACAGTTGCAGGAAGCTTGTGAAAGGGTTTTCCCCTCCTGTTTCCAGGCTGGGAATGAGCACCCTGGTTGCAGTGTTGTCCATGCTGCCCTCAGGGTGTGACTGGGAAGGTGGCAGGGGTGGTGGTGTGGGGTGTCACCTCTCAAAGGTGCAGTGGACCAAAATGAGCCTGTTCATTCCCTCTCGCCCTTCTGTGTTGTACTCTGGTACTGCACATTCCTCAAGCACAAAAGCCTGCCTGCCTTTGTGCTCACCTGTTCTGTTGATCACATCAATGCCATTTTGTTCTTAAAAGGCAAAAATAATTAGCAGTTTTTCTTTCTTCTCAGAAGAGAGTGCTGGTGGTGTTATTGGCTACAATTCCTTTAATTAGACAAGATTAGGATGTGCTGCTTTACTGTAGATGTTTCATAATAGTTGCATAAGTGATCAGAAGGCATAATTTGGAGCTAAAGAAAGCTTAGATAAAAGCTGGAGTGAGGAGTTGTTGCTTATTAATAATCTTCTAATAACAGGATGCTTCAGGGCTCAGCTGCCTTGGCCATGCCAGGGGTTCTGGCTCAGTGTGAAGGCAGCAGGGGACAGACTATGAAAGTCTGGGAGCAACAGAGGTGTCCACTGTCACTTGTCCCCACAGCTGCCATCCTGCACTGGAGCTCCTAAAAGAGCTTTTTTACTTGCCCCCATGACATCAGCTCTCCCCCACGTTGTTCGTGTGTAACTTATTAATCAGAGTGCCAAAGTTTTCCAGCTTCAGTTCTTTTTCATCTTTGGGGTTTGGGGGCTGGTGTGAATCCCTGCAATGTTTAGAATGGTTTCCAGGGCCTTCAGAAGCTGTTGGCTTGTCACTGCAGTGACTGGGGGACCTGTTTGCACAGGATAAGGTTATTTATTCATGGTCTTGTCTCTGCCTAGGAGAGCCCTGGGAGGAGCCGGGGCTCCAGAGCTGCTGGCCCTCGAGTCAGGGTTACAGCCATGGAAAGAGCTTTGTCAGGAAGGAGAATGTAAAAACTAAACAAAGACTAAACCAAGTTGGAGGGGGTAGGAGAGCCTGTTTGCAGAACCCCCTCAGTCCAGCCCAGTTAAACCAACAAGATGTCAGTGGCAAAACTGCTAACTAATTTTTGCTCATTTTTGAGACTCATATATCCTGCTTGATGCTGTTGGTGATCAGTAGTAGTGTTGATTCTCTGATACTTTCCTGCATAGACAGGGGGAAAATCCAAGGTTTGAGGTACTGCCATGTGTCTCATGTACTGATTCAAACCTTCAGGACAAACATTTTTTGATCATATACCATGCACTTTCTAGGCTGGGTTATTTTATTTTCTATGTGTGTTTTGTTTGGGTTTGTCTTATACTTTTCCCACTCTCTCTCTTGTGCTGGAAGTTTAGGTGAATGACACAAATATGCAGAAAATCCTCAGGCCAGAATAGCTCTGATTAACCTTCTACCACATGCACAACCAAGTGCATGTATTCAGTTTGCTCTCCCCTTGCTGTCTCTGGGACAGCACAGGGAAATGGATGGTCTTTGGTGCAGGACAAACAATACTGATTTTGGAATGATGAAGCCCTATTTCTGAATATTCTGTAGGTACTTGGATGCTTCTGTCTTGCTTCCTGCTGTTTACTCTTGTGATCATACTTCAGTCTAGATTTTTAGAGGTATAGATGTGCCTTAACTCCCATTAATGTCTTGTACTTCAGAAAAACCTCCCCAAACCCCCAAATAAGCAAAACCCCACCCTCTCTGGCTTAGAGATTTCCCCCCCTTCAGTCTCTGTCCAAAACCAGGGACAGTCTGATGTATGGATGTGCATTTCAGCCCCTTGAAGAGCCACCTTTCTCTTACTCCTCTAGCACAAAACTAACTGTGACTCAGGAGATAAGTCTTGATGTGCTGCAATTGCTGCAAGAGGTTTTTCAGTTTGAGTTCAGATTTTTGGGTGACACAGTCTCTGACTGTGCACACAGTTCTGTGGAGCAGTGGTGGAGCCAGTCCTGGGCAGGGGAGCAGGTCTTTTGTCATCTTGTCAGGGCTGACACAAGGTGTATCTGCAGTTCAGGATCTCATTCCCTTGCACAGCTCACACCAGGTCAAGTTATCAGTGAAGTAATTAAAAAAACCCAACAAACTAAAAGAAAATTGTGTGCCATAGAGAGGAGTCACATCCTCTGAAGAGACAGGTGAGCATTGTTGCAGTACCTTCAGCAAAGAGCTTCTAGATGGGATGCAGCAGATTTAACATTTCAAATTTAACTTAATGGAAGCTTAATTTCCTGATTCTATTAGTTTTTTTTCCTTCTAAGTGGGCAATACACCTTGAATACAACTCCCTGTCTTAAATTAGTGCTGTGCTTTGCATCTCACGAGGTGTCTGTGGGACTGTCTTTGGGTTTAATGACCCGGGGAGTGAATTACATTGGCAGTTCCCAGGAACTCCTTTGTCACTGAGGATTCCCATCGAACAACTTGTTTCCAAAGGGAGGGGGAGATGCAGGAGGCTCTTGATTCCCCCCTATTCCCTGCCTGGTGCTGAGTAGAGCTTCTCTATCTCTCTGTCTTGGGGAGGGACAGTTAGTCTGGAACTCTCCAGGATGGAGAATGTGCTTCTGCCTCTTTCCTCACATTCCTGAGAGCCATTACAAAGAAACAGCAAACTCTAGTGGTGTGGGAAGAGGCTTTTTTCCTTGTTCATGTTCCTTTAGGCTGACAGGCACTGAACACCAAAGGATAAAAAGACCCCCCTGTGCTGACACTGCAGGGACTCAGTGAAGAGGACTGGAAAGTCCCTGGCCAACCTGACCTGCTCTGGTCCAGAGAATGATTGGGGCAGCAAGAAGGGATTATTCTGGATAATTAGACTGCCTGTCCATCTTTCAAGGACCTTGTGCACAACAGGATATATAAACACAGAAATGATCAGGTCTGGGGAGTGTCCTACCCCATGCAGGTGTTGGGAAGCTTCACCTCAGGCTTCTAGTTACAAGCAAATAATTTGCTTTCATCCAAGACATTGTAAAACCAGGCTGTCTGTCCCATCTGTTAGTATTTTAAGTCTCACAATGTTCACTAGAAGCCCTGTGGAAACAGTAGTGTGTTTTTTATTGCCATTTCCTGAGCCTCCATCTCCATTGCTGTCACCTGTGTGTGCGCTGTGATACTCACGCTCCTGCCTCACATCCAGCCATGCCATCGTGGCTGGGACATTAGCAGGTGATTTTGGGCTCCTGAACTGAAGTGGATCAAGGTGCAATTGAAATAGAGACCAGAGGGTGTTTGAAATGTAAATTATAGGGGTGGAAAATGGGACCCAGCAACTTTGGTCTTGGTGAACCGCAGGGAATACGGTCCACACTGCTGGTGGCTTTCTCTGAATGGGAAATATGTGCTTGGAATATGTGCTTTAATGCAAGCTCTGTGCATGTTTCACTGTTGCTGGGCTGTCCCAAGCCCAGGCAGGGCTGGGTGCTCCCATCCCTGAGCACAGGGAGCTGGGTAGGACCAGCTGCAGGCACAGGGTCCTGCTGTGCCCTGTGTGGGGTGTCCCACTGTCCCAGCAGCTCGAGGTCTCCTCCTCCTGGCACAGAATGCATGGAAATACAGTCCCCAGTGCATGACCACGTTAATGAGTGTTAATGTCAATCAGTGTGTGTGTGGGTGGCAAAGGAAGCAGGCTGAGAAAACCAGTTCTGTGACTTATCTCTGCAATTCAGTGACCCCAGTCAGCAGGGGCACTTCCCCAGTGCCTGGGAACAGGAGTCTAGAAAAGGTGAGGTGTGCCAAGGGAAACAGGTCCTGGATGTGCACAAACAGGAGAAGCTTTAGGTGTCATTACCCTTCCCTTGGTAATTGTAAGACCAATTGCTAGGATATGGAATTCTGAATGCCAATCTAAATTGAGGTTGTGTTGGGAAATGGAAAGTGTGATCACCCCACACACAGGAGATGCTCAACTTGGAGCCTGCATGTGCACAGCACACAATGTGGTGCATACACTGATACCTAAAAGCAACCTTTGATAAACTTTTATTGCTTTTTTTCTGTTGTTGTTGTGTTCTATATCTGTTCTCTCCAGGCTTCGTGGACCCGGCCCGAGAAACAAGAGGTATAAGATTACCAGACCTTTAGCGAACTTCTTAGGTTTTTGGTTTTGGTTTTTCTTTAAGCATTACAGATTAACAAACCTCTAGTCCAGTAACCACGCCAACTAAACGAGCATTAATATGAACAAATTCAATATGATACCTAAGAGAAACAGCTTCTAGAGTTAGAAGTTGCTTGGCATGTAGAAATGCATTCTTGGATGAGCAAACTGGCTGTGTTGGGAGTGAGTAACTCTGGTTGTCACTTTAAAAGAAAAAAAAAAAGACAAAAGTAAAAGCAAATGTAAAATCTGACAGAACCTGCTTTCACCATTTTTTCCTCTGCTCCCAGTGTGAATCATAGCTCTCTTTTGGAGACTGAAGATTAGCAACAGCATGTGTTCTGGGGAAGTATTTTTCCCTCAAGATTATTCTCCTCTGCTCCAGCCAACTCACCTCTTTGCTCATGGTACTCCTGAAGTTTGACCTTCTCGTAAAGGACAACTGCATCATGTTCCATTTCCAAATCAATGCAGATATATCTCTCAGGAGGTGTATTTCTCCAGGAAATGCTCCAAATTGCTAAATTATTATTTGTCTTTGATTTGCAAGGGTCAGTGAGGGGGTGGGATAATGTAGAAACTGGGGCTGGTGCAAACAGGGTGTGCTGCTTTTAATTTCACATTCAGTGCTGTACTGTAAAAATAATGATAATAATGAGAATAACCTTCCTTTATGTGCACCTGATTTGTAACACTTGCTTCAAAATGGACCAGAAAATGTTTCCAAGAAAATAACAGTGGTCAGGTAGAGAACGAAATCAACTATCAGAACCAGGGGGCTGATATTTGTATTTTTAGGATCAACTTTGTGGAGGCTCTGGGTACCCTGAGTTTTTTCAACTATTTTTGAGCCATCTCAAACCACAGAGACTGCTGTGGCCTAAACAAAGTAAACCTGTAATTGAAGCACCATCCACCTGTGATTCGTATGGGGCTGAGAAGATCCTGCCCGTTCTTCCTTCCAAAGAATCTGTTGCAATAGTTGTATTGTGGCAAGTGAAGGCATCAGATATTCAGACCACTTTTGCATTGAAGAATTTGGAATCTGAGTAGTTGCATCTCTTCAGGACTCGTGTTAATTCCTCTGACAGTTGTCTCTGTCTCCCCTTGCCCCCAGGGTTTTCTCTGGGCTCTCTCTCTCCAGCTTTTGATTAACAAGAGCACTAACACTATTAAGCTTTTCTGTCTCTACATTCCTTACTGCCTCTGTGTCTTAAAATATCCAGGTGGGGTTTGGTGAGAATGTTGGTGAAGGTTGTCACTGCAGCTTGTGGAGGAGATCTCTTTAAAATTGCTTTAAAATTCCATGGCAGTGTGTTCCAGCAGCAGGAATTCAGGGCTGGGGAAGTGGAGGGAATACTTGGCATGGAGTGTTTCACTCTTCCCAAGGGTGAAGGAATCAGTCATAGCAGCGTAACCTCAGTCACACCACGGCTGGTGATGCCTTTGTGGTCACTGGGAATTAGTGCAACCTTACAGATCTGAAATGGGGTAGATGATTTTGGTTAGGGCAGTGCCAGCAGAGAGCCAGGAGAGACCTCTCCTCTTCCTTCCCTGGAATTAGGACCTGTGGGCAGGATTTCCAGGTGATTTGTGATCATGTCCATCGTGCAGAAAGTGGGTGAGGGAAAGATGTGACTGTGTGAAATTGAGTCATAGATACTTGTTTGTGACCATAAACCTAAATTACAAACCATTACCACTAATTGCCACAACACCATATTACCCCTAGCACTAACCCTAACCCTAATGCTAATAACCACTACCCCTAATTTCCCCTACCTCTAATAACCATACCCATAATTACCACTATCACTAATTACCACAACTACATATTACCCCTACCCCTAACCCTAAACCTACCCCTCATTACCACTACCCCTCATTACTACAACCACATATTACCCCTAACACTACCCTAACCCTAACCCTTGTGAAAGCACTGAAAACTCCAGAAGGTGGAAGGAAGGGGATAAATGCATTTTACTTGTCTCTCCTCTTCCCCTTTGGCACTGGGGTATTGAGACCTGGGCCAGCTGTGTGCACAGTGACTGTGTGCCCCAGGGATGGTCAGAATTTGGGGATAAGCACCTCGTGTATCTCAGGAGAAGCTGCAGTAATTGGCAATACAGAGAACCATCATGCCCTGCTCTGTGGCAGCTGCTGTGGCAGGAATTACTGCCTGTGTCCCTTAGGATGTCTCCACATTACTAGGATGCATTTTGCTATCCAAAATCCTTGAAATCAGGGAGACAAGGGATTACAGGTGTCTGCATCTGGCTCACAAGTTCCTCCTTGTCCTGCCTCTAACAGTCAGGAGTTGTTGGCATCTGATGGGCTGAAATAGGAATGAAGAGAACTAGTCATGTGCTATCTTGGGCAGACATTTTTCTCTTCTTTAGGGTATTTTTTTCTTGACCTTTCTTTTGCTTTTCTTGTGCCTTTTGCATTAAGAGACAGAGCTTCATCTTCAGAATCAGTTGCACTCCTTGTGAAGTTATCCCTTGATTGTGACTGCCTGGCACTCTTGTCTGTGTTAGATCTTGAGGAAGTGGGGAAAAGGCAGGGGACACTGGGATATAAAATTGCCTTTTGTAATGTTTTGGTTTCAGAACTGAGCTGGGTTTTGGAGTCACATCACAAAGTCAGACAGAAGGATAACAGTATAGTCAGTGGAGAAAGAGAAAAGCAGGATTTACTTGTGTGATAGCACAGTGGGCACAATGTGTTGTCAAGGTTCTAGGAGATGATGCCCAAAGCAGCAGGTGTACATGGAATAACTGTTCCCTCAGCAGAGGGATGGAGTCTGTGGCTTTGGTCAGGGATTGCAGGAGACCTGTGTGCAGGGTAGGAGACAAAAAGACCCACGTATAACTGGTTTTGTGTCATCAAGGGGTCCTGTTTTTGTGCATGTGAAACTGGACTGGCTCAAGTGAACTGATAGTAGAACTAACAGAGGTAACAAATCACATTTGCCTTAGAAACTTTGTCAGTCTCAGAGACTGAGACCACGAGCTCAGCACAGAAAGAGGCTTCAGGCCCAGGGGCTCTGATCACCTGAGATACCAGAGAGGTACTTTGTGCTTTTGGCAGGGTCCTCCTCATAATCTCAGTGCTTGTGCTGTGTCTTCCAAGCAAACAAATGCTCTTGGAGCATGAGTTGCATTAGGAGTGGAGGCTGCAGCAGCAGGCACAGCCAGGAGGGGACCACATTTATTCCCCTGTGCCACTCTGGAAATTGGATGAGAGAGCTGGTGCTTTAAAGTTACCAGGGTGGAGAGAAGAGTCCATGGCCTTGTGTGCTTCAAGTATGAACAGAGCACTTGAGCTTTGGTCCAGAATTGGAGAGGAAAGCAAACCCAGCCTGCTGTGGGTGGGTGCAGTCCCTTGGAGCAGAGGGTAGCCTGGATTTTACATTCCTGGTCTCCCTGTCCGTGACATCCCCACACTTTCTCACATATGGGAGGTGGTTCCAGAACTTTCTTGAAGCACCACAAGGCCTTGAAGCAGGGCTGTCTCTGGCAGGGTCATGCAGCTTTCTTGCCTTTATCTCTCTTCCCGTGCCTCTCTGCACTATTCTCTGTTCGTGTGCCATGTTCAGATGAAAGTCTGACCTTCTTTTTTGCACTATTCGACTCTGATTCTGGATCTGTTCTTACTAATGCCATTGCAAGGACACTGAAATAAATCCAGTATTGGTGAGAGAACAGGAGGGGCTGAATTCTTTGTGTGGAAGCACAGTAGCCTTCGGGGAGGTTTCTTTTGGTGTTTTGCATGCTGGCAAAAGTCTTTAACCAGAGCTGGATCTCTGCAGTTCTCATTCTGGGGAGAAGCTTGACTTTGGCTGTCCTCAGACACATAGTAGCATCTGATATTTTGGTCCTTCATCTCCTTTCCCCCCCCCCTTCTCCTGAGTGCTCCAAATCACTGCAGTGAGCCCTGTGTGACCAGGAGCCTCCTTGTTGCTTTTGGAGGTGCCTCTGGGTGCCCTCTGGCCTCGGGTGACCCCCTCCCAAGCACTGAGCACTGCAGGGTTGGCGTGGGGTAGACTTGCACTTGTTGCCATCCCTTTAGTGTGCAGCCCAGGCTCGGGGCTCAGGCTCTGACTGTGTTCTCCCTCCCTGCCAGACCCTGGACGGGCGGATCATTGTCCGCAGCCATGCCCGGGTGTCGTCCCTGACCCTCAAGGAGATCCAGTACACGGACGCCGGGGAATATGTTTGCACGGCCAGCAACACCATCGGGCAGGACTCCCAGGCCATGTACCTGGAAGTGCAGTGTAAGAAGGGGAGGATGGGCTGGGCAGGGGGTGTGGAGGGGGGATTGTTTGGATTCCTTTCCCTGTGGTGAGACTGAGGGACCTCCAGCTCGGGATGTGCCTGATGTTGAGGGTGTGGGAAGCAGCTCAGTCTGAACAGAGGTAGCAGGAGACACGATGCTGGGTGCCTTCTTGGAGGTGTTTGCACCTTGGGGAGGTTGTGGGGCCACGAATCTGCTGCAGTCCCATTTGGTGGGGGCAGCAGAGTTCTTCCCTGGAAAAACTTCCTGGCGTAATTTCCCAGTTGTATCATGCTGTCTGCTCCTCCCACACTGCTCAGGAGCAGCTTGGGGATTGAGGAGGTCTCCTCCCTATGTCGTCCAACAAAAGACACTCCCCATCCCCCCAGATGAGAGGACAGTTCCCATTTCCAATATTAGATTCCCTTTCCCGCATCAAAGTGGACTCCAGCCAAGGCATCCTTAACGTGAGGCTGCCTGGGCTGCTCTAGGAGATTGGCTGCCTCCAATTGCCTTCACCACTGTGTGTGTGTGTGTGTTCCAGATGCCCCCAAGCTGCAGGGCCCCGTGGCCGTGTATACCTGGGAAGGAAACCAAGTGAACATCACCTGTGAGGTGTTTGCTTACCCCAGTGCTGTCATCTCCTGGTTCCGGGATGGGCAGCTGCTCCCCAGCTCCAACTACAGCAACATCAAGATCTACAACACTCCCTCAGCAAGTTACCTGGAGGTGAGGAGAACCGAGGAGGGGACAAGGCACGTGCAGCCAGGGAGGCTGAAATGATTGGTGTTCCCGATGCTGAAGGAGTTAAGTCTTTTGCAAGAGCACCCTCTTGGTAGAAATGGAGTTGTGTGATGTTTCTGGCACGTCAGTGCTGAGAAAATCAGGCTACAGAAGACACAACCTCCTCTTTGCCTTTGATTTTTGCCCGCTGCAGTTCTCCCCTGTGGACAGCACTCTGAGTGTGAATGCCTGGACTTCATTGTAGGGTCTCTCCAGATAGATGTAGAGTGAAAAGGGTTTTCTGATCCGAGCATGAGCCTTCGTTCCTCCCACAGGTGACACCAGACTCGGAGAATGACTTTGGGAACTACAACTGCACTGCTGTGAACCGCATCGGCCAGGAGTCCTCCGAGTTCATCCTGGTGCAGGCAGGTGAGCACCCCAGCCAGGGGACCAGGGAATGTGGGTGCAGCATTGAACTGCTTTCTTTTCTAGTTGGAGAGTCAACTCCTGCTCTCAGAGAGGCTGTTAGAGATTTTGTGTTGGGTTGTAGATGCTCAGTATCTCTGTTTCCTTGTTTCTGAAGGGTCTCATTCTTTCCTGTGCTCCCAGCACGCTTGACAGAGCTGTGATCTTTAATTTCTGACACACATTGCACGTGTGTGCACAGAGGCTTCTCAGAATCATCAAAATAGCCCTAATAGTACAGGTAGTGCATGATTCAAACCTCAGAGCTGTGCCAGCTCAAGAGGCCCTGTGTCTGGCTGCAGGACAGCCTGGGAGGGTCTCTGGGTGCCAGGGAGGCAGATTTAGGAATGGTCCAGCTCTGTGTTGCAGCACCCCATGGAAGGGACTGCAGGGACAGAACAGCATCCAGGATCCTTTTGCTACACTGCTCTGGTTGTCCTCACTTAGAGAAGGGACTGGGGGTCTCCAGCCTCATAGAGAGGAGGCAAGATGAAGGTGTCTGCACTAATTACATTGTAAAAGCTGCCTGAACAGTCTCCCCACTCTGAGAGGAGCCTCAAGCCCACCCTCCTCCTCTCCTTTGTGAAGCCTTCCTGAGGGTGTGGGTGATGTGCCCAGTTTGCTGCTTTCTTTGCTACTGGAGCTTGTTTCCTGATCCCTCCTGTATCTCTGGTTGTTTTCCCTTGTTCCCACAGACACTCCATCCTCTCCTTCCATCGACAGAGTGGAGCCCTATTCCAGCACTGCCCAGGTGGAGTTTGATGAGCCTGAAGCCACTGGTGGGGTCCCCATCCTCAAGTACAAGGCAGAGTGGAGGGCCCTGGGCGAGGGAGAGTGGCATTCCAGGTTGTATGATGCAAAAGAAGGTAGGGCAACACAGCAAGGTGGTTCCTCCCCCACCTGAACCTCAACAGACCTACTTTCCTTTAGGGAAAAGCCAGAGTGGAGGGTTCCACAGCTTTGCAGTTTCACCTCCTGTCATTAATAAGGCCCAAAAAAGGTTGTTAAACGTTTGCTGTACAGTGACAGGATGTGTTTTCGCTTGGAAATGAGTGTGCTGAGGGCTGTAAGGTGTGACAGAGCACACAGGGTGTGGTCAGTGCTGTTTTTGTCTCTACCCTTTCCTTGTTCACACCGTCCTCTCTGAATAAGGTGAAGAACCCTGTGTTTGCAGTCAGATGAGTTTTCCCTTGCTGACTGGGGAGTGTCTGTGTGCTTCCCACAGAAGGCTTTTCAGGCCTCCTCTGCCAGCCCCTCAGTTCCCCCAGGAAAATAAACCCTCCTTTTCCAGCAATAAAGCTGCCTCTGGCACTTCTCAGTGCTTAAAATGGATCTGTAAGTCAACTGAACCAAAATAGTTCTGATTTGGGAGGACTAGAGATGAGCTCAGTTGGCTAGAGCCTGGTGCTAATAATGCCAAGGTTGTGGGTTCAGTCCTTGTATGGGCCTTTCACTTAAGAGTTGGAGTTGATGATCCTTGTGGGTCCCTTCCAATTCAGAATTTGCTGTGGTTCTCTGACTATGAAGAGTTCTATTCCAGAGCTGAATCTTCACCCCCAACCCTGTCTGGAACTCAGATCTTTCTGTTAGGTCCCCACTGGAGTGATGTGATCACACAGAGTCACATTTATTGTTCTCTTTCCTCCCTTGTGTCTGTGCAGGATATAAAGAGCTTATTTCTTCCTTCATATCACAATATGCCCTGAGCTTTTCTTTTTGCTTTTCCTTCCCTTGTTTCTGCCCCAGCCAACGTGGAGGGCACCATCACCATCACTGGCCTGAAGCCTGAGACCACCTACTCAGTGAGGCTGTCTGCAGTCAATGGCAAAGGCGTGGGGGAGATCAGCCTGCCCTCCGAGTTCAAGACACAGCCAGTTCGTAAGTAAAGCCCAGCCCTCGCTCTGCCCTTCTGGTCACCTTGCCTTGACTCTTTCCAGGGGATCTCTGCCATGCATGGATGACACCTCCTGCTCCTGCAGGCCTGGCTGCACCCCTTGTTCTTGGGCTGGGTTCAGATTGTAGTGGATTTCCTTGCTAATTAAAAATCTTCTCTGAGGGGAGGAGGCAGAGGAACTGTTTTATTTGGTGCCTTGGGTTGCCAGTTTAAACTTGGTGTTGCCAAGGGAGGATTTAAATAAGAAAAAGCAGTTGGGAAGGGCACTGGTGCTGGGGACTGTGAGGTCACTGTCACAAGGCAGATGTTCTTTGCAAATCAGAAGTTAAGATGTTCACCACATCATGGCCATGAGCTGGGGGAGGAAGGGGAGGGAAGGAGGTTTCTCTTTTCTGCACATCCCTGCTCTAAGGTGCCCATCCACGGGGGGATTCCACAGCCTCTTCTGTGCAGTACTGGGGTCATCTTCCAGTCCAGCCACAGAATGTGGCCCAACACTGTCCCTCAAGGATTATAAAAGAGAGTTACTCAGGATGGGAGGGAGAGGAGGAAAAAGCAAAGGAATAGAGTGGGTTGGGGAGATGTGACAACAGCAGGAGGCAGGAGGGAGGTGGTTCTTCTGTGATTCTTCTTTCCCATTCCCTGCATTCAGATCTTCAGCCTGTTCTTCCTCCCACCACCACACCCAGACCTCTGTACCTGTTCTGTAGCTCTTCTCAAACTGCTCTGCAGGGCCCTCTCCTGGGTGCAGAGCAATTCCCAGCCCATCAGATGCATGTTTGGAGGCCCCTGAGCTGTGCATGGTCCTGGTTTTTGTGTGCCAACCTCTCCCTCACCAGAATTGCTGAGCAGAGCCGTGTGGGGCAGGACACGTGTGGTATTTTGATTTTCCAGCTCCATGTTCTCTGTCTCCTCTTCTCACATCTTCTACATTTTTTTTTTGTGTCTATCTCTGTCTTTTTATTTTTTTTGGTCTGTGTTCCATCCATGGATAAACTGCAGGCATCCCTCACCCACGTAAGTGCTCTCTGCATTTCCTTCACTCTCTTTTTATGTTTCTAGAGTGTTCCTCTAACATACAGAGCATTAGCTTTTAATTTAGTGCCTTTTTCCTCTCAGGATTTCTAGGAATGGAGTAACTGGTAGTGTCCATTTCCTAACAAGACTGACACTAGAATAGTCACCCTGCTGTGGGTGATACTGCTCTTTTTAGAACAGAATTAGGGCTTAACATCTTTGTCATTAGTGTAAAGCATGCCATTGAAATATTTAACGTAGTGATTGTCTAATAATAATAGTAGATAGTGTGTTGACTACAGAGTGGAGTAATGGAAGGCTTCATATTTATGAATCAATTAAAAATTGTTACATTTTAATGGAATATAGGTAATTCAGGGAAAGCAAAGAGGAAGAAGTTTTAGCTGAATTGTAGGTCTGGTTTAGACCAAATATTTCAAAATTTTGAATATCTTTGCAATTTTGAAAGCAAAAGCTTCAAGAAAAAAATTATCATTTTTTGCCTCTTCTCATTAATCATATTTACCATTAGTAAGTCTTTGGGACAGTCTTCCAGCACTTATGTAGATTGTGTGCTTAAATAAATAAACCTCATACTAAATAAAAAAAAATATGCATGTTTGCCCCTTCCCAATGCAGAGTGAGTCAGAATATGTGATGGATATGTTTAATTGTCAGTGAATCATTGGGTGCTCCATAGCTTTGTGCTGTTCCAACCAGAGCTAATCAATGGAGCTAAAAGAAACCTCTTCATCTCAGGGAACATTATTGTCCTTAGTAATGTGTCCTTGTGGTGGACTGCTGTGATTCCCAAAGATGGCATGGACAAGCTTGGGGAATCTGCTGTCCCATCCTTGGAGATTTCTGAAGCTGCAGTTTAAAAACAGGAAAGAGTTTTCTATTTTATTTTATTTTAACACACATTCCAGTGCTTTAAATCATGCCCCTGCTATTTTGCCTTAAAAACTGTATTATACAAAAGCTTGGACTTCTTGGAGCAGTAAGAGGATGGATGGCTTGCCAGTCAGGATGGATGAATGAAAGGACAGATGGACAGACAATTGCAGATTGCAGCAGTTAGGGAGTCACCTGGGAGACATTTTCAGAACATATGTGCAGTCTGGGGCCTCAAATTGTTTGGAGCCTGTTAATTCCAGCAGAAGTAATTATATCCCTTCTAGGAAGGTAATCATGGGTAGTGTTACAGCTCTCAGGGTCTGGGGGGGCCCTTCGGAGCTGGGCATATCAATGATGCCCAAGGGAGGTCAGGGTACATCAGTACTGCAGGAAGAGGGAAAAAATCCAATTAAGAAGAGAGGAAAAAGAACATTAAAAGCTTTGTTTCAGCCACATCGTCAGATCTGTCTGCCAGGCCTCGTGTCCATCACTTGGGGACAGGTACGTGGCTTTGAACAGCATCAAATCACCTTTGTTGTAGAGTCTTTTGCTGGTTTTTAATGTGGCTGTCAGTCAATCCACAGTCCCCAACTCTGCTCCCTTGTAGGGTCACTTCCAGTTCTTCTTCCTTCTTTGTGGGCTAAACCAGATTGTTCATTTGCAAAGCCCATGCTGCTCTTCCAAGCACATTCCCAGCTGGAGCACTGGGTTCTCCTCTGTGTGGGTTTGATACCAGAATATCTTGGGTGTACAAAAACCCAACCCAACAAATCAACACTGAAATAATCCCCAAATCCCAAATCTTTTAATCTTCTCCCTGTTGGCAGTGTTTGACAGGAATCACCTCCCCTCCTCACCTGCCTTTCTCTTCCTTTAGCCAGTCCTGCTGCTCCCACCTCCCGTTTAGCAGCGAGTGAGTATGGCAGAAAGGGCTGGGTTTGCTCCACTTTGCTCTGCATGGTCTCCTCACTGGGTGTGGTGCAGTGTGCCTAACATCTCTGGGTGGGTTTTTTTCCTGCTTTTCTGTGTTTTTTCCCCCCAGATCTCTTTCCATGGGGCTGCTCTCCAGCCTCTCACGGCATCTGATTTACCCCTCTCTGTCTCTGTAGTTCTTGGGGGCTTGGAGACATAACACTGATAATTCTTTTGATTTTAAAGATTTTATGGGGAATAGCAGAGAAATCCCTCCCAGCTCCTGTGTCTCCTGCTTTGTTCTTCCCAGGATTTTTGGAAGTAAAGACGTTTTTTGTCTTTCTACCCTGGAAATTCCCATATCAGTGCTCGTCCAGCCTGGGGAGTGCAGTGCTCTGCAGGCTGTCAGCTGCTCTCAGAGCTCCCTCCTTCCCCAGGAGCTCTCACTTTTTAGGGCTGTTAGTCCTTTTTCCTCCTTTCTGCATGGTCCCTGGATGTAGTGCATGGAGGTGGGACAGAACAGTGGAGTCCTTTCCCTGTCCAGGGGGGTTGGAGAACCTCAGCGGGGCACCTGTCCTGCAGCCCCTTTAGCTAGCACACCCCTGCCACAAGGATTCAGAGGATTCTCACTCTCATTAAACCTCCTCTCTCTCCTTTCTGTCCCCCCTGCCCCTGCCTCTTTCCCCTTATTTCCATGGTGTGCTTCACCTTGACTTGTCCTGTCCATCCTTCATGTTTCCATAGCAACTCAGCCTCCTGCTGAATCCCAAAGCCCAGAGCCACCGAGTGAGTAGCTGGGAACTGCTCCCCTTGCTCTGGAGTGCTGTTTGTTGTGCTGCAGCCCTTTCTGGAAGGGATTAAAGTGCTATATTGCATTATTTTGCTGTCTGTTGACCAACAATGTGGCATTAATGTGTGGTGTGAGCATGCTGAGATCTCAGCATGGTGCCACTCTGCCTCCTCTTCCCATCCTTCTAGCAAGCATGTGCTAAAAAATGGAATTAAAAGATTTAGAAGGAACATAGAGAGGGAAGCAGGTGGGGGAAGAAGAAATCTAAATTACCACTTTCAAAGGGAGTATTTTCCTTTCATGTTTCCCGCTAGTGATAATGTTAAAGCTGCCTTTGCAAAAGGGATGTGGATTAAATAATCTTCTTGTTTCCCTGCCTTGCTCTGTTTTCTTTGAATACAGGGAGATACAGGTGATATTAAAGCTATGGGTGTTGGATGCTGAAAGAAGATGCAAGAGAGGAGATAGTATCTTACAGAGAGAGGGAGCTTGGCCCCATCTTAACCACCAGTGCCCTGCTTGCCTTTAAAGAGGTCTAAACTTCCCAAGGAATCCATGTGTGAGAGGGGACTGGATTCAGATCCCCTCAGTTCTTGCCCAGTCCCTTGCTGGCTGGGTACCCATTCCTGCTGAGGCTGGGCCAGGGGAGCAGGTTCTCCCATGCTGGATCTGAGCAGTCCAAGGGAAAACAGCTAAAGAAGTTGCATGAGTTGATTTGTAGCCAAAATAACCATTTGGAAATGTGTGGTTTGGACTGTTTGGAGTTCAGGGACACACCTGCCTGAGACTGTCACCTGTGTCACTTTACTCCCTGCTTGTAGGAGATTCACAGTCAGTCCCATATCAATACAGAAGCCAAGAAAATATTTGCAACAGAGTCATGAAAGAAACAAAAAACCACTTAGGGAGGGAAAACCCAGGTTTCCATGGTGCATATGTGTGTTTGGAGCAACTAATCATTTCTGCAAAGCCAAATGCTCCTCTTGTGCTTTGCAATAATCCAGTGTCTGTGGGCATGGTCTCTAAGGTGAAGACCTGCAGTGGGTTCGAAATGGGTCATTGCTTCTGAATGGAAAATACTAAATGCATGAAGTATGTGATGATTCTGGGGGTTGGGAGGGATAATATGGCCAGTACAAGGGATTAAAAACCTCATAATTATTACTGCATTTATGACTGGCACATTTTGTGGTCTTACTCATGTCCTTTATCTGCCAGTGACCACAACCAGCGAGTTCCTTCTTGCAGTATATTTTATTTATCCAAAGTGCCAAACCCCAGTTCCTGATCCACTGGAGTGTTAGTGGTCCTGAATTGCTGAGGAGACCTCTTAATTCTCCTCAGACCTGGAGGATGGGGAGGAGAGGGCAAAGGGCAGTCTGCTAATAATCCTTTATTCCTGAGGAGGCAGAGTCTCTGCTCTGGCTGTTCCTGTGTGGGCTCCCCTTGGAGGGAAAGTGTTGGGTTAATGCTCTGCAGAACATTTGGTTCCCTGAAAGGAATCTTTACCCAGAAAAGATGCTGAGAGCTAATCCATGATAAACATTTTCCACACTTGTTTTTGGTTTGGGGGCAAGGGGGCTGTGTGTGGAGGAGGAGGGAGGGATGTGGGGTTTTTAAGGATAAAGGTTTCCATTTTCACCCACGTTGGAGTTCAGCTTTTTCTCCTGACCAGAAGCAGATCTGACCTCTCCCTGGCATTTGGGCATACACTCAATTTATGCAAACTGCAGCCACATTGGTATGCTGGGCTGTTCTGCAGCATGGCAGTGTGTGATACTCAGCTGCAGAAAAAGAGCATTGGCACAGGGCAGATGCTCTTATAACTTTGCATCATTTAATTACTGCTGCTGCTGCTGAATGATCTTGTGCTTTACCCTGCCCTGACCCCAGTGGTTCAGTGAATGAAACCAAGAGCAATTAGAGAATGAGAGTTGCTGGGTGGCATCACGAAGTCAAGATTGGAAACCTAATGAAGCTGAAGAGAGTTTCCTCACTGGCTTTAGTGAGTTTTTGGCTTGATGTGATCAGTAGCATATGGGAGATATCTATAGTCATGTTAGGAGGTTAAGGAACATGTATCTCCTTGGAATTAATCCTCTGAGGTTGCTCCAGGAAATAGTTCTGTACCAGTGGCAGTAATGAAGTTTTTCTTGCAGCTCTCTCCACTGAGGAATCTGCTCTGCCTTGCAGTGTTTGAACTCCCTTGAAAAAGTGGACTGTTTTTCAGATGAGGCACTAACATGAATGTTTCTTCTGTCTAGTCTCCTGGCTTTCCAGAATCTGTAGGAGCTGCTGTCACATTTACTAAGTAGTGGCCAAGAAGTTCAATTTGCAGGATCAGAGAGGTGGAGGACACTGAGCAAGAGACATTCAGGTGGAAAGCTAAGTGGGATTTTCCTATAAAGTCTGTGTTATGTTTCACAGTCAGTTCAGAATAGGCTGCAGTCTTGGGAAAAGCATTCCAGGGAGCTGGTGACTCTTGCTTTGGAATTTATTTCCCCAAGAAATGGGCCTGTCCACCAAGTATTAGTTGTGATAAGACAAACCTATGTGTGGGAAGCCTTTTTATCTAAAATGCAAGTTTGATAACAGGTGTCCATTAATTCATTTGTCTTTCATGCTCCTTTTCTTTTTCCTTTCCCTTCCACCCTTTCCAGATTTACCAGGAAGTTCAGCTGTTTATTTTCTGTGTGCAGCTGGAATGCAGGAGCTGCCCTTGCAGTGCCTCAAGGCAGACAGTGCTGAGGTGCCTTTCTGCACAGCAATTTCACCCTCAGGGCCAGCTCTGATGTCAGGTGTAGTTAGCTGGGGGCTTAGGGAGAAGCATTTTCATGAACAGACACAACTGCCTCTCTCCATCCTTTTTAAAAACTATGATCTGCAACTAAGCTGGCCACTGGTCCCTGTCTCTTAACAAGCCCTGGTAGCAACAGTAGCTATAAATGACATTTTTAGCAGGTTCTTTGGTCCAGTGGCTCTGAGAGAGACTGGAAGGCCTTGTGTGTTTTCAGATTCCCAGAATTAGAGCCCCTGAAGAGAGCTCTGTGTGTCCCAGGGCCTCATTCCTCTTGCAGTCTGTTCTGACTGCCTGACTTGCACTCATAGCAGTGGGATGATTGCAGGGTTTTAAACTAAAGACAGTGTTTCCAAATGTCTTCTGTGTCCTAGAAGCTTTTGGTTATGGATCAGGGCCAGGCTGGACAGGGCTTGGAGCAACCTGTGCTAGTGGAAGGGAGTTGGAATAGGATGAGCTTTAGGGTTCCTTCCAACCCAAGCCTTTTAATGATATTTATGCTGCTAATTCTGCCTTTCATTTGTAACTAAAGCTTTCTCTCATGAGGAGGTGATTTGAGAGGCAACCTCTCCTGCCTGTCTTGAAATATCCTGTTATATTAACCTTACTGGAGATTTGGAAATATGGTTTTTTATGACCAGAAGACACTCATTGCCTTTCCAGGCAATCTCACAGCAACTCTTAAACTTCCCTCCTTCAGGGTGCACCTGCCTGGAGCTGAGTGAGTCTGTATTTATAACCAGAGAGAATGGATTGAGAGCTTCGTTGTAACAAATGGATTTTACATTTCGTGCCATCAGTTTTTTTCCCCGGTAATGGTGTGTCCTTAATCTTGTCAGAGACAAGCACCCAAAAGATTAAGGGTTTAATTCTCTATACATCAAATTAACAGGGAAGTACCAGAGCACTGTGAAGTAGCCTCATTAAGATGAGACAGAGGGCTGAGCATGAAAAATGCAAGTTATAAAGTAGAGAGTAATTTAGGAGGGGAAGTGGAGCAGGAGTCGGTGGTGTGCTCCACTGTGACACCTGATGTGCCATTCCCCTGTCACACACTGCACACTTTCTCATCTCCTCCAGCCCCTGCTGCCTTCCTTGGGCCATCTTTGTCATTAATTTCCAGGGCAGAGCCCTTCATCCCTCTCCACTGACAGAAGCTCCCCCTGCACACCCAGAGCCCTCAATGGCCAGGCTGTGGGGCAGAGCTCCGGCACCCAGTGGAGGCTCTCACTGACCAAATCCCAGTTGCAGCTCCTTGATGGAAAGCTCTGTCCTTGGAAATGTTCACACACAGCAGGTTTTTCTCTCTCACAGTTGTTGTTGTTGTTATTTAGGAAGACATTTGTTCTGCAGTGTGGGATGCCAAGGTTTGTCCTCACTGGGGGCTGATTTTGGCCCTCTCACCTTTGCTGCCTCCGCTGTTTCTGAGTAACAATATTCCCTTTTTCTTTCCAACAGTCTTGCGGATTCCTTCAGCAGTTCTGGCACACACTCTGCAATAATTTTTGTTCCTTTTGTTCCTTGACGTGGTATCACTAAGCAGCAACGCAGCTGTGCCTAACCCAGGTCATAACTCGGTGCTTTCTGTGGTTTAATATTCTTATTTTCCAGGCGGTTTTACTGTCTCCCCAGTGTTTCTGATATATACTGGCTAATTTAATTTTGCTCCTATTTTATTTAGTCTGTAATTCTGTTGTTGATTTTTTTCCCTTGCCCATTGTTTACATCAGTTTTTTAATTTTTTGTATTTTCCATGTGACCTCCTCCACTTTCCTTTCAACCAAATCATGTGCGTGCGTATCATGTGACTTTGTCATGTGGCTTGCATGGTGCTGATGATGTCGTCCTCGCTGGTGAACAGAAGGTAAACCACTTTGTTCTGATTGGTTGCCTAGATTTGGGGTGAGGATTCCCCTGGGCTCCAAATTCCATCACTTCCAAAAATCCTCCCACGAGCCCTTTTGGAGAAGTTGCTCATCACTTGGCTGCATGTGAAGGACTCGACTCCTGCATTAACTCCACTTCAGTCTCCTGCACTGAGCTTGGGGAAAAACCTGAAGGGAAAACCAAAAAAACAAGGCAAAAATCACGTGGCTCAGTCATTTGCTTCTTCACTCTCACAGTCCAGCAAGGAGCTACCCCAGGAACGTTCCAGAACACCCTCTGGCATGAACACCCGTGGCCAGAATCCTTCTGCCTCTCAGTGTGCCAACCACAGACTGGTATTTGATGGGGGATTGTGGCTCAGGCCCTGGGGACACCATCTCTCCTGTTGCTTTAGCAGCATTTTGACCCTATCCAATATACATTTATATAGATATATATGTGTATACACACATTAACACTGTACATGTTTAGTAGCCTTTCAAAAGAATTCCAAATTCTTCATCTCTGAAATCTTATTGGGAATACCTGTCACATTGTGATTTAGGAAGTAATTTTTTCTATTGGGAGTAAAACTTAGCTGGAGTGGGAGCTATACTATAAAATATTTATACTGTAATGCATATATAATGCCATATATAGTATATATCCTATAAAACAACACACACAGTTCATGGTGGGAGCTCCACCTCACCCAGTTTCCGTCTGAGGTGCTGCTGCAGCTTCTGTGCCAGAGCTGCTCATTCCCCCCCGGAGTATTTGGGAGCCTGGCAAGGCTTTACCCTGAACTCAGGTTACAGGAGGGGCTGATCTCCATGACATCCAGAAGCAAATGACTGACCCTTGGTGGAGAAGGAATCAGTGAAACAATTTCTGCAGCGCTGTGATTTTTACATTTACATTTTCACTTAATCATCTAAGGGGGGAGGGAGGGAAACTCTGCTGCTGCCCCAGCTCAACAAGGAATTGTGAAAACCAGGGAGCAATTGGCTCTTTCCAACCTGTGAATTCTGAAATCACCTCATTGTCCTCAACCACGACCAGGAAAGGTTTGGGGTTTGCCAGGAAAACAAAACTAACACCAGTAACCTTCCCACATGACTGCATGCACAGAGGAAACCCCTCTTCCCCGGGTCTCTCCCCTCCCTGGTCCAAATCCAGGAGGGTTGAAGACTTGGTTGTCTCGTTTTTGCATGTTTTTTGTTCCTTATTTTTGACTGTTGGTGTTTGCTTCTCTTGTGTGCATTCTGCAACCTCCCAACCTGTTCTTTCTCAGTGTATTTACCGCTCGTGGAGACTTTCCCTGATGTCTCTTTCCACTTGTGACTCTGTAGGTCACAATCTAGTCCTATTTACATGATGGGCAAAGATTGCAGAAATCAGCTCGTTCCTTTTGCAGAAATTACCCATCAATAGCAGTTTGTACTCTCTAAGCACAGCAAGGATGCAGGACCTTTCCTTGGTGCCAGGATTTAAGCTCAGTCTAAAGTGCTGCAGTGTCTGGTAACCAGCTCAAGCTGCTTTCAAAGGTAGGCAGAGCAGAGATGTGCTGAAAGGTCTCTCACCTGCAGTGCTGTCACTTCTGGGACCAGGGAAAAGTTTGTGCTGATTTTTTTGATATTCTCTCCCACCTGAAGTTTTCCCTCTGGCTGCATCTCCTCCTGGTGCTTGTGGCACCCTCTGAAAACCAGGTAATAAAAACAGCTTCTGAAATGCAGCTACATCAGACTGGTGTTGGGTCAGGGAAGCACTGAATATAAACTGAACAGTGCAAGGATCCCAGGAACCATTTACTGCTGCCCTGCAGCACGAGATTATTGTGTTCATGGCTTAGCAGGAGTGGGTGAAAAGCCATTTGAAAATGGGCTGGCTCAGAGCACTGTCCTCAGCTCCCCTCACACCATGTGTGGCAGCCTGCAGGCAGTGATTCAGCCTTTGGGAGCCTGCAGGAAAGTTCTTATTCCATGTCCAGCGGATCAGATTCATTCTGAGTCGCATCTGGAGCCCGAGGAAGGGATGTGTGGGCTTCCCACTGCATTGCCAGGGGGGTGTGCCCTGCCAGGGCAGTGCCAGCATCAGTCACACTTCATGCAGGGGCTGTCCTGCTTCCTCAGCAGAGCAAAGCACTGGCTGGTTCCTTTCCCAAAGTTCAACCTGGTTGCTGGGAGAGGAAGACACATCTGTTGGCTTCTCTCATAAGTACTGCACCTATTTGGATTACTCTTTCCCTGAAGAGTGTGCTGTGGGTGAAGTTTCAGTCTGGTTTAGGGTAAATCCCCCAGCACAAGGTCCTGCATCCTTGCTCCTGCAGATCTTTGTAAAGAAGTCTGGCATGTGTGGAGCTGTTTGCTCCCCCTAAGCCAAGCATCACGGGGGGTTCTTTAAGGAGCCCACCTTTTATGGAACATCAAGGCTGGAAACTGGCTCTGAGAAGGGAGGAAGGGGCAGATTTCTGCAGAGTGCCCAGGGAGCTCGGTGTAAATGGGAGATGCCCAGGCATGAGGCACCCCCTGTAATGCTCTTTGCTTTTCAGCCCCGTGCTGTAGGGAGGATGCATGTCTGTGAGCATGAGCTGCTTCTCTAACCTCCTGGTGACAACCTTCTCTCTTCAGCTACTGACATTTTCACTCATTATAGGGCTGCTGATTCTGCTGGACTAAACTTTTCCCACTAAACTTCTTCCTCCTTTGTTTGACACACTAACCCATTTTTAATTTTACAGCCCTGTTATCTGGATTACACCCACCTGCTTAAGAGAAATTAAATGCCATGTAATGATGGAGGGAGAACTCAAGTGTTTTCACCAAGGCTTGCACTGCTCCACCTGTTGGGTTTGAACTGATTGTTTCTCAGAGCAGAAGTGAATTTAAGTATTGGGGAAGGAAGGAAGCAAGAGCTAGAAACCAGATAATTCAAAGTGAAGGAAAGTTTCAGCAGGGAAGGTAATTAATTGGGGCAATGGCTGTGTCTGAAGTCCAGCAGCATCTCTGACATTTAAAATCAGGAGCAAGCATCTTTTCAAAGGATGTTTCTGTTAGTCTTGGTGCTCAATCACTGGGGAAAAATCTAACCTGTGTTAGATAAAAGGTCAGATTCTTTAAGTACAGTGCTCCCATATCACTTCAAATCCTCTCCTTATTGCTAATTATCTCTCTGAGGGGAGGATGGGGAAGAGGTGTCAGTGATCTGTTCCTCACATTCGGCACAAACACGACAGGAGTTCAGCTTTGCTCCTTGGAAAGGTTTCTGCAGGGGCTCAGGGTCCAGCCAGACCAGTGGCCATGAATTCCCTGTTCCCAGCTGTTACTGGGAACTGGCTTCTGGTGGCAAAAATTACTGAACCAGACATTTGCTTCTGGGTTTTTTTCCTTAGTGGTGAATAATCTCTGTTATTGCTGAACAGCTTATTCAACTCAACAGCCAAAACCAGTAAATTTGTGGTGATGTTTCTCTTTTAGGATTGAGGAAAGAAAAAACTATAAATTGTTTGGTTAATCTGATATATCCCAGGGTGGAATCCAGCTCTGGAGTGTCCAGCTTGTGTGTGGGAGCCTTGTAATGAGGATACAGGCAGAGCAAGGATTTGGAAAAGGATAATAAAACCTGGAAAAAGGAGTGTTGCCTCTGTACATCCTTAAGAGCAGTTAGTGTGCTGTGAAACACAAACGTGTGTGTCTCATATCTGGGTGTCCATGGGTGGTAATTACCTTCTTGGAACAGCTTGGGATAGTGTGCAAGAAAATGGAATTAATCCCAAATTACTGTGTCAGCCCAAGTCTTGCAGTTTTCTCATTGCTATTTCACCAAAGAAAATGTGCTCAAGTTCTTTCTTTAGGCAGGAAAGAGGAGGGAGAAGGGCTTCAGATTACTAATGCACATCAACTTTTGAGTTATATTGCAAGCTGAGCCTTTCTCTGGCCAGTCAGAAATGCATGTGTTTTCCATTAGTAGCTGAATGCAAATCCAGACAGAACAGATTTAGAATTGAGGATGTTTTTTGGGTTGATTTTAGTACTACTGGCTTATTATTTCCTTACCTGTAAAGAAATTGGGCAGGATAGCCCAGCTCCAAAGGGGGAGGAGGGGTGTAAATATGGGCTCACACAACCTGTGGATGGGACTTGGTTAGCAGGGCTGTTATAGCAGAGGGGCAAGGAGGAAGTGCTGGGACTGGGGAACCTTCCATTGCTTGTCCTTCTGGAGGAGTTGGACTAAAAAAGCAGTTTGGGAGCTGTGGGTTGCAAGGATGTGGTTGTAAATCAGTGTGTCCTGCAAAAGAAAATGACATTTCCACTTCCTGCTGATGGCAGGGGTGCAAACTGGGAAATGAGAGCTTTTTTTGGTTTTATTTTAAAAATGGTTATTGCAGAAGAGTGAAGGTGTCTGGTTCTCTGCAGCCTGTGATAGTTACACCAGAGCTGAGGGACGTGTGCTGTGGGATTCTGCTCTGTTTTTTCCACACTGATCTAAGTGAGTCTCTGGTCCAGCAACTCTTAAAACCTGAAGAGCTTTCAAAGTGCAAACACAGACCTGCATGAGAGGAATAATGCCCCTTTTCAGTGATGCTCTTTACATCCACATTCCCCAGGAGCAGCCTGTTTGCCACACGCCCCACCTTGATGTTTTCCAGGTGTTGCACATCAGTTTGTACAACAAAAATAGAGAGGAACTGGTTATTGTCCCAGGGTATTCTTGGGGAAGGGAGGGCTCTTTTTCCCTCAGC
This sequence comes from Anabacerthia variegaticeps, assembly GCA_035583185.1. NCBI lineage: Eukaryota > Metazoa > Chordata > Aves > Passeriformes > Furnariidae > Anabacerthia > Anabacerthia variegaticeps. The sequence continues at coordinate 5,745,801 of JAWWEW010000065.1, forward strand.
CTCTGACTCCAGCACACACAAAAATGGGAACTTGTGATGGTGAAACAAACTACCAAATGCAAGAAATCCTTGGGTCTGGCAAATACTTGTGCCCCAGACACAATGTCCTCTGTGCCTGGGGGAGGATGGTGCTGATACCTGGAGTGTAATGAAGTGGTTTTCTGGTTTTGTTGAGTGCTTTATCCCTGATTCATTTGGCTTTAAACAAATAAACCTGAATGCCCCGTTGTTTCAGGGGAACCCAGCGCACCCAAACTGGAAGGTCACATAGGAGAGGATGGGAACTCCATCAAAGTGAACGTGATCAAGCAGGATGATGGTGGCTCCCCAATCAGGCACTACCTGATCAAGTACAAAGCTGTAAGTAGGACACCCCCCAGCCTGTTCCATGCTCACTGTGCAGGCACACAGCCCTAAAGCTGAGACCTTCTAGGCCAGACCTGTGTTAAGAGGTAAATCTTTGTCACTCAGATGATTCAAGTTTGACATATTAAGATATCTAAGAACACACTTAAAGTGTTTTATAAGGCACAGAGGTAGTATAGTTGCAGCTTTTTCCCTCTGAAAGCGGTCCAGTGGTGGGGGCAAAGATGAGAGGAGGAATGAGGGGTTTTCTTCAGGTGTGCTATTGCAGAAAACAGGATTCTGAGCAGGAGAGAGGCTGCTTTGGTATCCTTGTCCCCTCCACTTAGAGCCAACAGCACGTGGTGTTTTCACTGAATAGTTGGGGTTGGAAGGGGCCCATCCAGTGCAAGGCAGGGTCACCTGGAGCAGGTGACACAGGAACACGTCCAGGTGGGTCTGGAATGTCTCCAGAGAGGGAGACTCCACGCCCTCCCTGGGCAGCTGCTCCAGTGCTCTGCCCTCCTCCATGGGAAGAAGTTCTTCCTCACATGGAGGTGGAACTCCTTGTGGTTAATTTCTGGCCACTGCTCCTCATGCTGTTGCTGGGCATCACCAAAAAGAGTCTGAGAACATCCTCTGACACCCCTTGGAGATAGCTGTACAGATTGGTAGGATCCACATGTGCTGCTCTGCATGAGCTGAGGGCTGTGTGCTGGTGCTGAAGCCTCCCCATGTCCCAGCACCAGCCATTTGGAGCCCTCCAGGCTGGCTCCTCATGCTGTGCTGTGTTCCCTCCCTGCCTGTCCCTGCCCTGCAGAAACACTCCTCCGAGTGGAAGCCGGAGATCAGGCTCCCGTCCGGCAGCGACCACGTCATGCTCAAGTCCCTGGACTGGAATGCTGACTACGAGGTCTATGTGATAGCAGAGAACCAGCAGGGCAAATCCAAGCCTGCCCACTACGCCTTCAGGACGTCTGCCCAGCCCACTGTCATCCCAGGTACGCCTGGCAGCAGCTTTTCCATTGGTTTCTGCTTCTGATTAATGCAACAGTGCTGCATCCTTTAATGTGCCTGAGTAACCCTGACAACTTGCTTGCTTAAAGCCCATTTATCACGGTTGGTTCCCCATCCAAAGCTTAGTTCTGGCCTAAGTGTACATACCTGTGGTCCGTGTTACAGTATGTACAGCATCAGCAGGGCTGTTGGGAGTGCTCCTGGCAAACCCCTGTCTCACTGTTGCCAGGGAATGTTGGCTTTTTGGGGCAGGATCGCCACTCAGAAAGTGGGATTCCCATTTTAAACTCGTTAGGTATGTGGGGCAATCTGTAATCACAGTGCAGATTTCCCTCCCAAATCTGCTCTGGGCTTGCTTTTACTGCTTGTTTGTCCATCCAGCTCAGCCTTTGGAGAAATAAAGGCATAAGGAGTTTGCTAGTGGTTGGCAAAGGAGACAGCGAAACTCTTTCTCTGAAGGTTGTTTTAATTAAATGAAATGCAGACTGAATTATCCAATTACAGTAGTTTTTGAACAGCACTGTTTAATGTTGAGGAGGGCATTAGGAAAAATAACTAACAAGCATTAGAGTGCTGCTGGAAGTTCTTGTTTAAGACAGACTTTGCTTACTAGTGTGCTTCAAAAGTGAGGTTTAAGGATGATTGCTACAAAACCCAAGCAGAACCATCATCTGAGATGCAGGAGTTGAGTAATTCACTGCAAGGTGTTGAAAGGCCAGTCAGTATTTCTTTTCTACATGTGGACATTTTTTAAAAAAAAAAGGGTGGGGGAAATCCACACCAAGAAAACCTCAGGATGAAATTGCTGGGCTACCTGTACCTGAAAGTTGTGCTGGTTGAAGATCTGATGAGTCAGTCGGGTCGTCACTGCACAGCCACAGTGGGGCACGTTCATGCCAGGGTTGGTGCTGACAGTCCATATTGAGGGGCCTGATTTGGTTTCATTCTGTCTTCTGGGTTGACTCAGTCTCGTGCTTTTTCTTCAGAACAACTGTTTTCTTTCCCTTGCCCTGAGAATTCAGCCCTTGCTCTGCCCCCCCTTTGCCCACTCCCTCCCTGGCTGAAGGAGACCTTGTGCAGTGTGAATGCTGAAATCCCACTGGGTGAAGGCAGATCGTGATTTGTTAAGCATACAAATGAGTGACCTAGTTGGGCTGGGCTTGGGAAGTGTGGATGGTAGGGAGGAGGAGGGAAACAGGGAAAAACAGAGGCTGGGGGGGTGGTGTTTGAACAAGGCTGTAGTTTTGGGTGGAAGAACCCTCAGTAACTTCATTAAGCAACTTACTCTCTGATTCTCATTTTCAACAGCTCTAATGCTTACTCCCCTCACACATTTGAAGGACAACTGTGGCTGATGTGGCAGCAGAAAGTGAGGGTCATTTGGCACAGGGTGCCCTGGGGTCAGTTCAGAGCTGAGCAGCCAAACACCGAGGCTGGAAACAGCAGCAAGTGGTTCCTTTGCACTGGGATGTGTCTCCCCAGTTAAGTTACAAGCACTGCTGAGTCTTTTTTTGTTCCACCACGGTCCTTTGTGTGCAGCCACTGTTGGTTTCTTGTGCTGGTGTTTTATTTTGGCCTCTGTCACACCCCCATGGGACAACAAAGCTACTGGCACAAAGCTGGGAGGTCTTGCACGGGTGTATCAGCAAAGTTTGGGAATGCTGTTGCCTCTGGAATACACAGTGATCATGCTGTGGTCCATGGCAATGGGAGGGCTGAGCCCAGAGGCCACTGAGCCCTTTAAATCCAGCAGTGACATGGGCAGGGACCCTCTGAAACCTGGGCAGAAAAGCCCACTTTGTCATCAAAGGTGAAACCTTTTGTCCTCTCTGGAGTTATCCCTCCCTTAGTCTGCTTTGGAGCACAGGAGGAACCAGGAGCTGAGGTTGCCACTCAGATGTTGCACTTGGAAAAGCAGTTTTTGGGAGTGCAGATGTGCTGCAGGATGGACCCAACAGCTGGATATGCAGCTGGGTCTCAGAAGGTGCTGGTAGAGCCCTGGGCAGGGACACGATTAGTGCTGGGGTTGTGGCTGTTTCTCTTGGGTTTTTGTCATTTTGGCCCTCCAGGGTGATTCCAGAGCCTTTGGTTCCCTGAGCTGATCCCCAAGCTAGTTACATGGAGGAAGATATTTTCAGGGGGCAGGATTTTTCCTGCCATGCATCCCAGGGGCTCTCGTGCCAAACTGCAGCAGGGAAGAGGCTCTGTGTGTTCCTTTCCTTCCCTTCAGCACCTCTTGTTGATTTAGGGGCATTTTGCTTTTCCATTTTGGGTTCAAAAGGAGCTACACAGGGGAGGTCAGAGCCAGTGCCTCTAACAGGGCATTGACAGCAATAGCTGGGAATTCCCTGCAGACAAAGTGTGTGTTTATCACGTGGAGTCTTTTGTTACCTTCATCTGTACAGTGTCCTCAGAGTGGCTGGAAGGAGAAGGGTGTTGTTTTCAGTAATAATAATAATAATAATGATGGCATTGGAGTAGTTTAAAAGCAGCTGAAGGGAAAAGTCAGTGCATTCCTGAGACCTTGGTGCTTCTTCAGGGTTTTAGTCACCTGGATCTGTGTCCAAGTCCAGGCTTTGGGGCAGGGCTTGTCCAGGTGGATTGTCTGCTTTTCTTTTCTCTGGTTTCTGTATGTAAAAGGCAGTGTTGTCCCTTCAAATACCAGATAACCATTTTCTTGTGTTTCTCGCTGAGCCTTCTGTTCCATCATTTTTAATCTCATTTGCTTGCAAACCCCCTCAACCCTGCCTTGGTCCCTGCTCTGCAGCTTTGGGCTTTGCTGAGCTTCTGACCCAGCCCTTTTGTTGTGAATGTGCTGACCCTTGAACCCCTGAGCCATTTTAATTTACGAAATTAAATAGACCTTGGATTCTTATGTTTTCTATATTTATGACCTAATTTTTTTTGTCTATTTTTCTCTCTTTCTCTCTCTCTCTTTCTTTCTTTTTTTCTTCCTCCTCCTTTCTTCCCTCCCCTCTCCCTTTTTTTCCCCCTTACCCTTTCCTATGTCTGTCGTCATACATGTCACCTTGGATCTCACGGGACACATCCACGCTTGCCACATGCACCAAATTTGTTTTTAAACAACCATATTTTCCCCTCCTGGGAACCATTGTCTGGCACCTGCAGCGACCTTGGGAAGTCCATCAGCGTCGTCCTCCTTTGTTTCATTGCTTCTCTCTGCAGTGACTCTGCTTTTGCTCTGTTAGAAACTTACAAACAAACAAACAAACAAATAAAATAAAGCAATATTTGCTTGAAAAGGTCCCACCACGGTGTGAAAGCAGATAACTTTGCTTCAGAGGATCATGTCAGTTCAGAGAAAGAAAAAAAAGAAACAAACACAGAACACTTAAAAAAAAAAAAAATGTTTAATTTGAAAGAGTCAGTATTTTGTAACAAGGAAAAAAAAGGTTTAAGCCGAGTTTTTTCTCTTTAACGTTTTTTTGTTACTTGTAATGAATTTGCCCTTTTTAATGGATGTAAAGAAAGAATTTTTTTGTGTTGTTTGCTTGCTGTTTTCATCAAAGGAAGGTGAAATGGTGAAAGCCTGTAAGAGTCTGCTTTTTCCTGATTTCTCTGCACATCTGGTGCTGATCATCACTGTCTTGTGCAAAAGCTTTCTAAAGCCCCAGCCACCAGTCTGAACCCACAGACTCTAAAAAGAAAAAGAAGACTTTTCAGAGACCATCCTGCTGATTGCCCAAGTGTCTCTGGGGGCTTTTGCATGTGGATTCAAATTCCTGGCCATGGGAAGGTTCTCCTGATGTGCTGGGCTGACTAGAACCATCTGGTGGGGATTGCACTGAAGAGATTCCTGTTCTCCCTTCCCTGGGGCTGAATCCCTGTGACTCCCTTGGCCCCTGGGGTGCAGTCAGGCATCTCCTGGCCCTCAGTGGGGCTGGGCATGGGGCAGCCCCTGAACACACAACTTTGCACTGGATGCTTGGCTAACATCTCCTGGTTTCCCCACTGCTGTGTGACCAACTGCACAGAGATCCCTTCCCTTGCCATTTTAACGGAAAAGCTTAGCTTGGATGGAGTTACCTGAGCAGCTAAATTATTATTGCTACTGATCCTTAATAATATTCCTGGTTAACTGTGCATGTGACACCACCAGGCAGGATTAATCCATGGTGTAAACTGCTGCATCTTCCTTACCAACCTCTGTGTGTTGCGTTTCATTGAACAGATTTCGGCTGACTTTTTTCTTTCCTTCTTGCTTAACAAAACACAAAACAACCCACAACACCCCTCCTCCCCCCAAAAAAAATAAAAAACAACCAAAACCCACACCAAAAAACCTCCAAGAACAAACCCAGTGCCCCTCATGAATCTTCTTTGTGGTAGGAAATCCCTTTGGCTCTGATGCTCTTCTGTAAATGGGGTCTCTCCCCTTTGGGTCTCTCTTTTCTGAGTGGGCCTGAGGTTGCCAGAGATGAAATTGTTGACTCAGTTGTTGAACTGCCTGTGCAGAATGTCTCAAATCCTCTCACTTGGATGGGATTAATCCTTATAACAAAATTCCAGTAGGCACAAACCAACCCCTGCCCTCAGTCGTGTCTAACTCTGCGTTTCATGCTCTGCACATAAATCTCTGCTGTGTTTATTCAGACCTTGTTCATGATGATCTGTGAACTGCTTTTCTATCTAAATTATAAACAAAAACTTGGTGCAGGCGTCGCACATAAAAGCCTGTGGATTTCTCTTTTTTTTTAAAAACCCCTCATTTCCAGTGTTTCAGAGGGTAGAAAATGTGTTAGATCTTTTGAGTTACACCTTAGTGGTACTGAAAAGTAAATCACTGCCAAGTGATTACAACAGCAAAGTAATCAGAATGTTCCAAACCAGTGTGATTTCCCCTATAACAGAATGAAGTGCATTTGTAGATCTGTATCAGCTTTTTGTGGGCTTCCCCTAATGCCCAGAGGGAGGTATTAGCTGAGGCTGAGATACAGCTCACCCACATCACAGTTATTAAAATTGTCTTGATAAATATGACTTTACAGTGTGGAGTGGAGAGAGAGCAGCACCTGTGGAGGTTGTTCTGTCCTAGGAGAGGTGCCTTAGGGCAGGGGAGGTTTGAGGGGCTCCTCTACCAGACAAGTTGGTGAGAGACCATTTGAAAATTAATTTAAAATGAATCCCACACTCAACAGCAAACAGGAATCTGGTCAGCATGGGATATATTCAAAAAAGGGCTTGTGTTTGGAAAAATAAGCAGCATAACTGAATTTTCACCACTAATTGATGGAGATTTGTCATATACCACATTGTAGAAAGAGGTTGGATCCTTGAGCTCTGAGAGCCCATGCTGGACAAGGCCTTGTTCTTGACAGAAGTAAAGCAAAATGAAGTTAGCAGAGGAGCCAGCTCTCTTTTCTGTGCTCAGAGGGGAGACACATGTTCAGGTCTGGAACCAGGAGATGCTCTCACAGTCAGATTTCCATGCCAGATGCCCCTGCTCCATGGGAACAAGTCACTCCTTGGAGCCTCAGCCCTTAGCAAAGGTGTTTCCACGTGGGTGTGATGGGCTGCAGAGCCTTGCAGGACCGTGGCATTCCAGGAGCTGAACCCCACTCTGCTCAGGGCCCACATTTTAACCCTAACCCTAAAAGCTCTCCTTTGGTAACATCCTGCTCCACCAGGGTCAGCTGCAGTTGTCCACACACCCCCCACCTTCCAGGCTCTGCTAGTTAAAAAGAAGTTTTTGTCTAAAAATCTTTCCAAAAGACTCTCTCCTGACTCTTGGAGCTGGTGGGGAGGGAGGAGCATTGCAGAAGTCAGATTTAGAGTCTGTTTGATTCCTCAAAAGAGAATTTTTATGTCACTCTTTCCTGTTCGCATCCAGCCAGGAAAATTGAGGGGTTTAGGGTGACCTAATGGTGGCCTTCCAGTACCTGAGGGGGCTGCAGGAAGGATGGAGAGGGGCCTGGAGTAGCAGGACAAGGGGGAATGGCTTCCCACTGCCACAGGGCAGAGATAGAGGGATATTGGGAAGAAATCCTTCACTGTGAGTTTGCCCAGAGAAGCTGTGGCTGCCCCATCCTTGAAAGTGTCCAATGCCAGGTTGGACAGGGCTTGGAGTAACCTGGGCTAGTGGAAGATGTCCCTGCCCATGGCAGGGGGTGGGAAGGAATGAACTCTAAGGTCCCTTCCCACCCAACCCATCCTGGGATTCTGTGATCCAGTGATATTCCCTTTCTCGTCCTTGGGAAAGGAGTCAGTCATAGGGAAGGCTCAGAGCACTGTCCCTGAGGTCCCATTCCAGCAGGATTCAGGGGTAGTTTGGGAAGCATCCCTGGTCCTGGAAGGGCTCCCAGCTCTGTGTTTGTGCTGCTCAGCTGAGGGCACACACCAAGTGTCACCCTCAGTGTGTGTCCCTGGCAGAGCTGCTGTCACTGGCAGCACCTTCCTTCCCCCTCCTCTGCACAAAACCTGTCACCCTTATTCCAAAGGAACTTGGAACTATTTGCAAATTAGAGCTGTTGGCATCCCCTGAGAACAAAGAGCTTCCCTCCTGGGTTTTGTTTTGGGGGTTTTTTTTGTTTTTTTTCTCATGCATGAAATTAATTTTTGTTTTGTTTGTTCTTTCTTTTGCCAAATATTGTGGGACCTTTGAAATGCCTGGAATCAGACCTGCTCCTGTCCATCCCTTTTTGTCTCTCTGTCTGCCTGTGCCTGAACATTCCCTAGCTGAGACCCCCCCTAGGAAGACACAGCTGAGCTCTCTCTGACAGGGCACATGTCTGTACAACTGAGCTGCAGAAAGTCAAATCCACGGGTCATTTTGTTGTACACTGTAAAATAAGGGTGTTAGCAAAGCCACTCTTGCAGGAAGCTCATTTTCCATTGGAAAAAAAAAAATAATTTGTAATTAATAAATTCTTCACTTCTTTAGAATTGAGGACTCCAGAAGTTCTTCAATGTTTTGTGTTTCCTTGTTTAACTTGTGGAAATCTTATTGCTCTTAGTCCTAAGAATAGCAAAAGGGGATTAATGGAAAGGTTGAATGTTCTCTGGATCAGGTCAGAATTGTCCAATATCTATTTATTACATGTCCTCTCATACACCCAGTGTGAGCAGCTGGTGCTCAACAGCCTATTTATTTATACATTTCTTTTCTACACAGAATTACTTTAGACCCCAACAAACTCTTTAGGGGTGTCTTAGTATTAGTTTCATTAAATACAACATAAATTCTGCTATGGGATGGAGTGAATAGTTCCTGAAGTATTTGTACATCAATTTAATTTAATCAGATGTGACAGTCTGTGGAAATGAACGATACACCACATGCTTTCTGCACTTTATAGCAATAGCCAAATTCCTGTGCAAAATATATACAGGAGAAAGAAATGCAGCAGCAACAGCCTCCAAGTTCAGGGGGTCATGAAGCATTCTTATATTATTCTTCCTTATTGCTGGGCTCTGAAGGATTTGGAATATCAATTCATGTCATGAATTAGAATTTATAAAACCACAAGTAGTGGAAGAGGTTTGGAAGTTACTGAAAATTGCAGGGCTTTGTTACTAGCCCAGAAAAAACAAATTGCAGGCAATTACCTTGGCCCAGTTTGATTGTCTGAAATGGAAAATCAGAATAGCACAAACCCAAGGGCATTTCTCTGCAGATTTGCCCTGGATCTCCCCAACTCCATCCTCTTCCTCCTGGGGCAGAGCAGGGAAGAGATGGGGGGACAAGGAGGGGGGGTTTGTACCTGTTCAGTAGCTCTGCTTTGGGTGTTCAGAGAGAACTGGGTTGTCTTGTGGCACAGTCACTGTAACTGGGTGCTCTTGGCAATGTTGTGGATAAAATTCCATACATTATTCCTCTCCTGAGCTCACCCACCCTCTGCTTCCAGCTTTAGAACCTTGTCTCTTCGCTCAAATAAAGTGCCTTTATTCTCAGTGCTGTTGTGCTGCACATGGGGCTGCAGTGCCCCCTAATTCATCCCTTTCTGAAGTTACCCTGAGTTTCCAAGAATTCAGTACTTTAATTCCTCCCCCACGACTGTGATGTTTCCCTGATTCATCTGTGAGTCACGGACGAGGTGTGGGCAATACACAAAAAGTACAAGGCTCTTGATGTGGTTTGTGCCACGGATCATTCCTGCCTTCAAGGGGCTTTTGGCTGACACTGCCAGCTCTTCTGAGAGCTGCTGGGGAGAGGCAGCAAAGAGCAGGATGGAATTTTCCAGAAGATGTTTTCTGGCACATGGGAAGATTCCAGTTGTCCCAGGATGAAATATTTTGCCTCCCTCCAGCTCTGGTGTCTGGGGTGAGGTGTGATTTGGAGGCACACAAGGGACTATTGCCCTGTAATCCTGCCTGGGCTTATTTCCTTAGTGCACCTTTAGGAGCCTGCCAAGGAGCTCCTTCCCAGGCAGGTGGTGTAGATGAGACGTTTGACACATCTTCAGCTTTTCCTCCAGGAGCTGATGGGAACAGGAACACGTTAATTATTGAATAATTCACACGAGAATCCTGAATACATTAGAAGAGGGAAAACCCATGACCTCCTCGCTCCCTGCACAGATCAGAGGGTGATTAATTCATTTAATTATGCAGGTTGCTGCACGATGCTGGCAGGGGTCTGGGCTGTGGGACACATGTTCTGCTGGGCAGGAAAGGGACTCGTGATCCCAGTGGCAGAGTGGCTTTTAGACACTTCCCTCTTGGAGTCTGTGTTCCTTGATGCATCTCAGGGTCACAGAACGAAGCAGCACCTCCCTGCCTCAGGCTAAGGGTGTCCTGTCTGCTCTTTTGAAGCAGGAAAATGTGTGGCAGGGGCTCTGGCTCTGAGCCCTGGGAAGGATCTTTCCACCTGTCAAAGTCAACATAAATCAGGGTGAGGGGAAAGAGGTGCTTTGCTGGGCATTTCTGCAAAGAAAAGAGCGCAGGGGTTTGGGGGTTGTGACATCCAGCTGTGAAAAAACTGCAGTAGAGATGACTAGAATTGCATCTTAATTGAAAGGAAACCCAAAATACGCCTATGGATGGTGACAAGCATGATGCTCTTGTCCAGCTGTGTCAGGAACCATCAGCTCTGTGCGAGGCACAAGCCTTAGCTGAGGGCACAGCCCCGCTTTGAGAGGTAAATTAAGTGATGGCTGAGCCTGACTAACAGGTTTTGGTCCCTCTAAACAGGTGTTGAACTGTATGAGCCACCAACCAAATGCTCTGCCTGCAGATGAGCAGCTTGGCAAGAATTATTCTGAATAAAACAAAGGGAACCAAAAGTGCCTGGAGTTCAGGGTGTGATAGTAAGAGCTTGGGGGAAGCTGCAGCTGTGCCTGCTGCCTTTGTGGTGATCAGAGGCCTTGACAGGATCAGCTGATGTGTTTTTCCACTCCCTGTGTCTAAGGAAACAGCAGTTTAGGAGCAGGTAGGAAGGTAAAGGCACGTCCCCTGGAGTTAGTGCTGTGTGGGCAGCCCCATAAAGTGCGTTTCCTGGGCCTCCAGCACCACCTCTCACCTGCTGTCCCTTTGTCTCCTGGAAAAGACAAGGTGTTTTTTTCTGTTCTGAAGCTGGGGAGAGGTGTAGGTTGGGTGTGGAGGAACAGGGAGCTGCTGGGGCCAGGCCAGTGGCAGCAGAGTGGCAGATCTGCTTGTCTTTGCCACCTCCTGCCTCAGAAGGCTCTTGGGTTGCCTGTACCTCAGCCAAAACACTGCTGAGCACTCACTGGTGAGCTCAGGTGCCTCTGGGTGAGCCATGGACAGTGTTCCCTCTCCAGTTCTGCAGAGCTGAGTCTTACTGAGCTACGGGAGGGGGTTTAACTCCTTTTGTGTCACCACATAAGATGCTCATCAGCTCTGAGGCTCCACAGGCATCACCCAGTGTTTTGTATCCCACCTGGGCAAGTCCTACTGTAGTCTGGGCTTCACTTCCACTGGCTGGCAGTGCCAAAGTCACTGTGAAGCCCAGACACAGCCTGTTGAGGAGGGGTGGAGGGAAGCAGGAGCCCTTCAGAGTCCCACCGGGGTGTGTGTCACAGCAGAAGAGGTTTCTGCTGTTTGCTTTCCAGGCTTCATCCCAACTGAGATGGGAAAAGCCCCATTAGGACCACAGGAATCCATGCTCTCAGGTAGACTGTCCTGCCTGTCTGTAGGGTAAAGCATTGGTTATGACACAAGGCTGCTGGAGACAGGGTGAACTTCCTGAGAGCTTCCCGTGCTCGTAACCTTAAGTGTAGCCAAATGTGAGCCCTAACTCATCTTTTAACCACAACACCTTCTCTTCTTCTCTCTTTGGTCTCTGAAGCCAGCACCAGCCCTACCTCAGGCCTGGGCACTGCTGCCATCATTGGCATCCTGGTCGTGGTGTTCGTGGCACTGCTGGTGGCCGTGGATGTCACCTGCTACTTCCTGAACAAGTGTGGGCTCCTCATGTGCATCGCTGTCAACCTGTGTGGGAAATCTGGCCCCGGGGCCAAGGGCAAGGACATGGAAGAGGGAAAAGCTGCCTTCTCGTGAGTACTGCCCCTCCCACCGCTCCTGCCCTCAGCACCTTCGAGACAGAAGCTGTGCCAGGGAGCTCTGGGTTCCTCAGCTCTGGTTGGGAGGGTGCTGGGGAGACCTGGGGTCCTGCTGCTTCTGCTTTTGTGCTTCCAGGAAGGTGTTTCTGCAGTTGTTCCTCTGGTTTTGTCTCGTTCCTGTTGGTAGCCATCACATAGGTGGCCCGGTGGACATCCCAGTGCTGGACGGAGCTGTGGGGAAGGAGATGTGACCCCGTGTTTAGCCCGTGTTTGTCACTCACTGGGGGCGTTTGCAGCGTGTCTTTGCAGGATGGTCCTGGCCTGAGTGGGATCCAATCTCGGTGCACTTCCCTCGTTGCAGGAAAGATGAGTCCAAGGAGCCCATCGTGGAGGTGCGGACGGAGGAGGAGCGGACCCCCAACCACGACGGGGGCAAACACACGGAGCCCAACGAGACCACCCCGCTGACAGAGCCCGAGTATGTTGGCATTAGCCAGTCCTAGCCCAGGGGCACAGCTGCCCCAATCCCTGGTGTGTCATGAGCACGGTTTAGGGCAGGAAGAGAGGAAGAAAGGTACAATCTCCACATTGCATTTGGGACGTGCCAAGTGAGGAAGTGCCTCCTCTCAAGAAGCAGTGACTCCTGGTGCCAGCACTGGAAGGGCGAGGGGAATGGAGCAGTGTGTCCTGAAAGGCCTCTGTGTGCCAGCCCTGCCCGGTGTGGAGATCAAACAGCTGTCCAGGCCCACTGCAAAGGATCCAGAGCAGAGCCAGCCCCAGCTGGCACCGAGTCCTGCGTGAGCTCTGCCCAGCAGTGCTGGCTGAGAGCCTGAACAGCCCCTGGGAGAGCATCCTCGGAGAGCAGCAGAGTAGCTGGGCTCTGCATGTGGAGGAGGCAGAGCGAGGCTGAGCGTTCTGAGAGAGGGCTGAGAGCTACCTGTGAGCTTTGCTTACACCAGAGAACTGAGCTGGGGCCTGAGTCTGTATCACATGCGTGTGTGAGACAAGGAAATGTATTCTGTGTGGCTTGAGGAGGGCCTTGCAGGCAGGACAGGGCTGAGGTGAGGGGCTGCACTGTCGTGGTGACAGATGGCACAGGGCTGAGGCTCACCTTGGGAGCTCAGGGGGAAGAGCTGAGAGCAAAGTTAGGCTCAGAGAGGAGAGTCTCTGCAAGTTCAGAGGTTTCCATTTGCCTCAGACCTGAACCAAAAATCTGCGTGAACAAGCCATTCCTGCAGGTCGTGTCCTCTTTGCTTTATTTCTCTTCCTGGTTATCCTCACTCATCCCTTGCTCCCTTTGCATGTTTGACCTCTGAAAGTCTCTGCTCCTCTTGAGTCCCTCTCCATGTTGTGTGTGTGTGTGTGTTGTAACTAGCTGGTGCTGCACCACCTCCTCATCCTCTCCCTCTCTGCCCCCATTTCCTTGCTGTCATTTAGGGGCTTCATTGTCTCTATTTCTCTTCTGCCCCTGTCCCCCTCGCAGGCACCCCGCCGACACTGCAGCCACCGTGGAGGACATGCTGCCTTCTGTCACCACGGGCACCACTAACTCTGACACTATCACTGAAACCTTTGCCACTGCTCAGAACAGCCCCACCAGCGAGACCACCACGCTGACCTCCAGCATTGCCCCTCCAGCCGCGGCCGCCCCCGACTCAAACTCCGTGTCACCCAGCCAGGCCACCCCGGCCAAAGGGGCAGCCGCCGCCCCGGTGTCGTCACCACCACCCTCCTCCACCCCCAAAGTGGCCCCTCTTGTTGACCTCAGCGACACCCCGAGCTCTTCTCCAGCCACTAATAATTTGTCTCCAAGTGTCCTGTCCGGCCAGGGCGCGGTGCTCAGCCCCAGCGCTGTGGCCAGCACGGCCGAGGTCTCCAAAGCAGCAGCTGGGAACAAGCCAGCTGCCCCCAGCCCTGCAAACCTCACGAGCCCTCCAGCTCCATCAGAGCCCAAGCAGGAGGTCTCCAGCACCAAGAGCCCCGAGAAGGAGCCTGTGCAGCCCAGCACAGTGAAGAGCCCGACAGAGACACCCAAGAACCCGAGCAATGTGAAGAGCGAGGCTGCTTCGGGCAGCACCACAAACCCCTCCCAGAACGAGGACTTTAAAATGGACGAAGGGACCTTCAAGACACCAGACATTGATCTTGCAAAGGATGTTTTTGCAGCTCTTGGCACTGCCCCTGCCAGTGTGGCTGGTGGGCAAGCTCATGAGCCTGCTCCTTCCACTGCAGACAGCTCTGTACCTGCTGCGCCTGCAAAGACCGAGTACGGCTGCCTTTACTCTTGTGTTGGTTGTGTGCTGTGTCTCTTGTGCCCTGGTGCTCGTGCTGTGTCCTCGTTGGGTGTTCTCTTAACTAATCTCATTGTTTCCTTAGCGAACTAACTCACCACTGAACCGACAGGGCTTGGCTTGAAAGGTCCAGGAGGAAAGCAGGAATAGGCTGTGCCAGGGAAGCAGAGAAAGGAAACCTGGGAATTTGTTGTGAATGTGTTACTCTTCAGGCTTTTATGCAGCTTTGTCTGTCGAGGGTTATCCTTTTAGGGAAGAGAGCAGAAATAGTTCAGTTTGGTGCAAAGGAAGAGCTTTCCTCAGAGGTGCTGAGGTCCTGCAGGTCAGTGAGCACAACCACCCAAATTCCATTTGCTGACAGATCAGTGGAAACTCAGAACTTACTCAGTGTAAGGCTGGGCAGAGCCACATGGAACTGGGACAGCAAGAAACCTCTGGACTAGTCCCTAACCTGGCAGAAGGATGAGGCAATGTGGTCCTGTCTGAGAGAAGGGAGAGTGGGGTCAGGATAACTTGGCAGAGTGTTGGATTAGGGATGAGTCTCCATCAGCTGTGCCAGGTCTCCTTTCTACCCAGCTGATTTATTCCCATCCCTAGGCAGGACAACCCCAGGGCCCTTTGGAGCCTTGTGCTGTCTGGAGAGGATCCACATCCCTCAGCTGAGAGGAGTCTGCCCCTTGTGTTTGGCAGGAGAGTGAAAACAGCAGGAGAACCTGCCCTGGGAGGCTGGGGGAGGGTCCCCAGCTGTGGTGCAGGTGTTGGACAAGAACGCTGGTGCTGGCGTGGTGTTTGGGCTGTCAGCTGCTGGCAGAGCCTGTGGAGATGGTCACCTCCCTCACACTTGGGGAAATCTGTTTGGCAAAATTCCCCTCTGCCGTGTTTCCCTTCCTGCAACACACTGGGAAATTCTGGGACTGGCTTCCTGGAGGAAAACAAGGTTTTCTGCTGAAAACACAGCCTGTTTGACCAGGGCATGTGGGTGCTAAAGTCACGTTCCTTTGCAGCTGTGTGAGTTTCCTTGTGCTCCTCTTTGCTCACCTCGACACTCCTCATGCCCCTGCAGCTGAGCCCCTGTCCTGCCATGTGTTAGCCCAGGGCAGGAGGAGCAAAAACCATGAATCTGGAGCTAAGGGAAACTGGGGTGGGACGCAGGAGTTTGGTTTTTACTCATTTCTGCATCAAGAAGTGCTCATTTTGCTCTCCCAAAGCGATGTGTTGGTGCCTGAAAAGATATTCTTAATGGCTAACTCAGCAAGAGCCTGTATTTCTGTGCCTCTAAACTGTGCCATTTTGGTGATTGTTCCCCAGGAAAATCCCAGTAGAAGACAAATCCGAAGTGCAGGTGACGGACAGGAAGAGCCCTCCAGCAGAAGTGAAGACGGTCCCCAACGAAGCCACACAAACAAATGAGAACGAGAGCAAAGCATGATCAGCACCGGGAGAGACAACGACAGAGCATTGAAATCACAGCCCACACACCCATCTCATCCCTCTAGTGTCTGTTGCCTTTTTTTAAAAACAAAAAAAAAAAACAAAACAGACAATGCATAAATGGGGGCAGGGGGGACTGTCTCTTTTTTCTTTTATTTTCTTCTCTTTTTGTTTTGTTTCTTTTTTTCTTTTTTGTTTTTTTTTTCTTTTAAAGATTTCTAGAAAGGTTCTATTCGTTGTGCACTTGCTTTTAAAAAGTAATACATGTTAAAAACAGGGTTAAACCCGTAACCAAATCAGGGCTTGGCTGACCCTGTGTATATTCAGAGAAGCAAAAAGTTGCAATACCGTTTGCAATGTGGTTGGGAAGCTCAGAATCAACTAGTCCTAGACAAAAAAAAAAACATAAAAAAGACAAAAAAAAAATCAAAGAGACCCTGTTGTTTCCTTTGTTAGTATAGCAGATATAACCTCTGTGCTGCTGGGCACAGCTGGTACTTAAAGAACAAAGTCCACAATTTATTTTTATACTTTTCAGTCGAGTTTGAAATATGTAAAGCCTCATAAATAAGTTATAATTTCTGTTCACCTTGTATTTGTTCAGTATGCAAAGTGTCTCGAGCCCTTTGTGACTGAATTCTGTTTGCCACGTTAGACATTTATTTGGGGTTTATTATGACCTATTTTTTAGGAAGAATGCCAAAATTGCAGCTTCGGGGGATGTATTTCAATTTGCAGTATTCAGACTCTACATTTCTTTCCATTTTATGTTAATTTTTTTTTTGCCAACTTTTGTTCTTTCCAGTGTTTACAATTGACAAATATTTTTTTAACTTTTGTTGTGTTGAAATGGATGTGTAAAATAGCTGCCTTTTCTTTTGTTTGGAAGTCAATCCAGTCTCTAGACACTAGGGTTAGCAGCATGCTTGCTTTGCAAAGGGAGACATTTTCAAACATGGATGTTTACAGTAGTCGTTTCCCCTTTATCTTTTCTTAATTATTGTTATTATTATTATTATTGTTATTATTATTATTATTATTTCTTACTGGAGTAAGAAGAAAAGCAATGCTGGGGTTTGGTTTGGGATTGTTTTGGGGGGTGGGGGGTATTCAAACCACTTGTCACCAGTCAAGGTCTTTATCCAGCAATCCACATAAACACAGGCTCTCCTTGGAATGAGGGAATTGCTGGAGAAAGCCCTTCTATTCTTAAATTTAGTTTAAGTCCCTTGCTGGACCTGGGCCTGACTGCATAAGAGAAATATCATCTCTGCTTTTTTAGGACATTCTCCCCTTTCCTTCACGGAACCCTCCCGGAGCTTCGAGGAGCAGAAGGGAGATTGTACAGTTTGGGCTGGTCTGGTCTCACATGTTGGGCTACATCAGGTCCTCCTTATGATGTCAGGAAATCCCAGTTTCAGGAAATCCCAAGTCCTTTGGCCCTGGAAAGCAGATTTAAAAGCGATGGGTTTTTGCCCAAAGGTGCTGAGCAGGTGCCAGACCCCGTCCTGTCCTGTCCCACCCCACTGTGTGTGCTGAGTCTGAGCTCTGCTGAACCAAAAACACAAAATCAGGAGCAAGTGCTTGGAAATTCGTGCCAGGGGTGCCAGGGGTGCCACTTGGCATCGTGTCTGAGGAGCTGGGAAAGGGGGTGATGTTGCACATGTGTTAAATCATGGAGGGGGCAGCTGATAATGGCATTTCTCTTTGGGAATCATGGAGTAACACTGAGATTTGGGGCTGAAAAGGAGGTTTGAGCAGAAGGAAGGCAGGAATGTGTAGGGAGAGACCAGCCCATTGTATAGAGATGTTCCTTCTGTTGGGGTTTTGGGGTTTTTTTTCCCCCCCTTTTTTTTTTGCTTTTTGGTTTCTTTTGGTTTCTTTTTTTATTCTACTTTAGATCTGCAAGCTTGTGCACTGTGGGTGCGTGACTATTTTAGTGTGAACCGTGTTTTTTGTCATAGTATTGAAATAATAAAAGCTTCAACATAGTTTGGATGTGGAAGGTGTAGCGCTAGTTCAGATTTGAAGAAAAAACAAAAATATTCAGGAACAAAATTTAAAAAAAAAAAAAAAAGGAAAGAAAAACAAAAAAGAGAACAACTCTTACGAAGAACAGAAGCCTTTAAAATGAGAAAACCAACCCGAGCTGAGTGTGGTGTACATTGTGTGGTGAGGAGCAGGAGGCTGAGGGGGGTTTGTAGACTGCAGGGGGCTCAGGTCAGTGGAGCCGTGTTCATCTGTGTGTCCTTGGGAGTAAAGCAGTCTGTTCCAGCAGCATCACATCACTTCCACCCGTGGGAAATAATGGTCTTGTCATTTGCTAAGTGTGGGGTTTTCTGCATTTTTTTCCTCAGCTCCTGGGATGCACGAGGGGGATGGCTGGAAGTGCAGGCACAGGCACTCGTGCAGGACCCATCCTGGTGGGATTTGGGGGCAGGCTGGGGTCTCACCCCAAAGCCCTGTCTCAAATCCCACCCTTGCACGGGCTGTCACAGCAGTGTCGGTGTAGCTGGGGGAAAGTTTGGCTCACAGTCCTTGGGATTGATTTGATTTCCTAAAAATTCCCTCCCTACAATGCAGCACAAAAAGCTGCCGTGGTCTGTGTGCAGCTGGGGAGCTCTGAGGCAGCCCTGGGGACCTCCATTCCTGTGGGTGAGCTGAGTTTATCTTATTCCTGCAAAGTTTTGGCTGGTTTTGTCACCTGTGTGTTGTACCCCCTGAGTCCTAACCCCCGAAAGCTGAGCTGGCAGGGGACATTAATGCCCAGAAACCTGCCTGGTGCCAACCCTCAGCACCTCTCGGGTGAGAACTGGGGGAAATCCCACCTGGATTGGCATTTTTGTTACAAAAAGGTGACCAGCTCAGAGCCCAGCCAGGCACAGAGCGCGTTTGGCACTGGGGGAGCTTTGGGGTCCCTTCCAACCCAAACCACTCCATGGATGGAGCGAGCACCATTCCCAGGCAGGAGCGTCCACCAGCTCCTTCCTCCCTCCCAGCTCCTCCTGATGCTTGAGGGAGGGTAATTTATTTGACTTCAGAACTTCCCCATTCCCGAGGTAGCTCAGACTGCCCTGCTTTGGTTTTTACCCCTGGCGAGGGAGCAGCCCAGCCCGTGGGCACTGTGTGTGTGGGTCTGTGCCCAGCCAGGTCCCCGTGGCCGTGCAGAGGGACCAGCATCACCAGGAGTGGTGACATTGTGCTGCCCATACGTGAAGGTGACGACAGTGCATCCCGTCCTTCAGCTTTTGAGAGTGGAGTTTTATTTTCACACTTTTCTATGGAGCCTTCGAAACCCCACATTTTTCACACGTAGGCTGTTTTGATAGTTGTTCTCAGCCCCTCCATTGCCATCCTTCCCCAGCATTCCCTACTTTTGGGGGCCTTCTCTCTTGTTAAAAAAAGAAAAAAACAAAAAATCTTTTTACCAAGTGAAACATCGAGTCCACCTTTATTCCCATTCTCACTGGTGTAAATACTGATACTAACTGAGGATTTTGACTTTGCATTCTGTCAGAATACTGTGTTCAAATAAAAATTACAAAAAAAAAAAAAAAAAAAAGCTGATTGCCTACAGTCTGCCCTTCTTTAGCTGCTCTGCCAGGTCCCACTGCCAGGCTTGTCCCACCTCTTTGAGTGTCCTAAACAATGTTTTAAAGTTTCTTTCCCTGTCCCACTGTGTTTATTTATTTATTTCCCTGAGATAACAAACACACAAATGCAGTTTCGTGGCTTCTGTGAAGCAGGGACACCTTCTTTCCCCCCCAAAAAAGGCACTTCTGTGTTGCCTGGCTATGGGAAATGTGTGTGAGCTTTGGCTTTAAAAGTTCTCCTTAACTCATCATGAATTGGGTGCCCGAACTTGACTGATGTGCGTTGACTCTTAATTTCTTTAATTAATTAATCAAATTCTACTAAGAGTCTTTATCTTCTTTTTCCTAAATTTTAACAAAAACCCTGCCAAAAAAGCCCAAGTTTAATTTTTCCACTCGGGGGGCTGCAAGGGGTGGGATGTCTGTGTAAGAATATTTTCACAAATTCTGAGTAATTTCACACAGAAGTTTGGCTGGAAAAGACCCATTTTTTTTTTTCTTTCCCCTTCACCACCTAACCTTTTGATATAAAAAATGACTTCTAGGTGGGGGAACACTGACCCAAGTCCCTGGTTGTGTTTGAGGGGAGGGCTCTGGGCTTGCCTTTTGTGTTCCTGGCTTTAGCAGCTGCTTCCCTGAGTGCCACCAGTGCCTGCTGTGCATCGTGCCGGGTGCCTGGAACCTCTTCCCTGGGTTTGCCTCCTTTCCTGCTGCATCTCCTTAACCTTGAGGAGCTCAGGTAATTTTCCTTCTTCTCCCAGGGGTAACAGAGGGCCCTGGAGCCTCATTTACTGTCACTGCAGAGCACGTGTTCTTGGGTGGAAAGTGATTTTAATTCCCCTGGATTTGGGGTGCTGCTCCGTGACAAACAATTGACGAATTCTTTACCAGATCTTTGCATTTCTTCAGACATTTTTCAGTCTCCAGACATGCCTTTTAATTTCAATTTTAACCTTTAACTCATCTCTCCCTCTGTTAAGGCAGTGGCACCTGACTGGCAAAGTCACCTTGGCTGAGTGTGGCTCTTTACCCCAGTCTGGACTGAATTTGGGGTAAGTAATTAGTAATTTGGGGTAATAAGAGCAGGGCTGGGGGTGTTAAAGGAGATGAATGGAGATGTTTGTGCTACCAACAGCTTTCTCTTGTTCTTCCTAGACGTTCTAATTAGTTGGCTTGTAATGAGATATAAATTATGAATATCATGCATGTGCTTCAGGGCATCATTTTAAGTGCTTTTGTGTGGAAACAGAGACCTGGACACCTTTCAGTAAAGGTGTGTCTCCCCTGTGCAGATTTGCTGCACCAGCACAGCGTGGCTTTGTTCCAGATTTTCTGGAATAACAAATAATAAACCAGATTTCTGAGCGTGCCAGTGCCAGAGTTATCACCTCGTGGGTGTTTTTAATTGGCCCCCACGGACACTGGGCTGGAAACAGCTTCATTAGAGGGGGAAAAACACCTTTGGGATGGAGAGTGACGTGGGCAGAGCTGATGGCAGCGAGAGGAGGGAGGTGTTTGGGTTTGGGGCATGGGGGGGAAAAGGTTTGAAGGGATTTTGTGGCTATCCCAGCAGCAGAGGGGGTGGAAGGGGCAGGAGATGTGGTGCCTGTGGAGTCAGCTCAGCATCCATTTGGCTCCCGTGGTGTCCGTGTCGCTGTGGCTGGAACGGGAACATCCCGGAGCAGCAGCGGGAGATGCTCAGCGATGCTCGGGCTCCCTTTGGTGGCCGGCAGCTTCCATGACTGCCACCTCCAGCGCTCCGGCTCCGGCATACACGGCCCTGGAGCGTCTCCTGACGGGTGATTGTTAATAATCGTAATAATAAAGAATTTATCCATGGAAATGGTTGATAAACATTGCTGCGCGGGGAGGTTTGGAGTGCGAATCGCGGGGGGGTGTCCAAGGAGCGACTGGACGTGGCACTCGGGGACAGGGTGGGGATGGCTCACAGGTCGCACTGGGTGATCCCGGGGGGCTTTTCCAGCCGAATTTATCCCGATATTCCCCTCTCCCGACATCCCGGGACCCCCACCGTTTTCCCGCGAAACAGCGCGGCTCATTTGCATAACTCAGCCTCTCATTTGCATAGCCACGCCCTCTCATTTACATACCGGCATTACGTCACCGGACGCGTCTCCCCCGGCAACGCCGCGGGTTCGAGTCCCGGCCCCGCCGGGTCCCCTCGGTGTCCCCTTTGTGTCCCCTCCCTGTCCCTTCCCTGTCCCCTTTGTGTCCCCTCCCTGTCCCCCCGGCCATGCTTCGCGACGAGGACACCGAGGCGGATTTCCAGCGCTTCCTGCGCCGCGTGGACGATGTCAGTGAGTGTCCCGGGCCGAGCAGTCCCGGCCCCTCCGGGGGGGGAATGGGGATTAATGGGGATTAATGGGGATTAATGGGAAAGAGGGGCATTCCTGCCCCTCTCGGCTTGGGGTTGGTTGGTTCGAGGTCTCGCCTTGGATTAGGGGGGCTCTCCATGGATTTAGGGGTCTCCCTATGGATTTAGAGGTATCCCCATGGATCCTGGGGTCTCCCCGTCGATTTAGGGATCTCCCTATGGATTTTGGGGTCTCCCCATGGATTTTGGGATCTCCCTATGGATTTAGAGGTATTCCCATGGATTTGGGGGTCTCCCTGTGGATTTAGGGGGTCTCCCCATGGATTTAGGGGTATCCCTATGGATTCTGGAATCTCCCCATGGATTCTGGAATCTCCCCATGGATTTGGGGGTCTCTCTATGGATTTAGGGGTCTCCCTATGGATTTAGAGGTATCCCTATGGATTCTGGGGTCTCTCCATGGATTTGGGGGTCTCCCCATGGCCCAGGTGTGTTGATGCTTTGAGGATGTTGACAGCTGCTTTCTTCCATACATATATATATATATCTATGTATGTATTTATTTATAAATAAAGTTGGTTGTTTATTTGTTTTTGTGGTGCAGTGGGCGGCATCCCGAAAGTGACGTGAAATTGAGTTTGTGAATGTTTGTGTGTATAAAAGTGCCCCTGGCCAGGCTGGATGGGGCTCGGAGCATCCTGGTCCATAGAAGGTGTCCCTGCAATGACCTTTAAGGTCCCTTCCAACCCAAAATAGTCTGTAATTCTGTAATAAAATCCATCCTGGTCAGCAGCTCAAAAGCAGGTGCCATCTGAGCTCCTGGTCCCTCCTGGATCAATGGATCCTGTGTGTGTGTATTTATTTATTTTCCACTTTTCTTTTTAGCCAATTTGCTGCAAGGTCTGAACTCCCCCGATGTGGCTGTCAAGGAAAAAGCCATTGCTGAGGCAGAGGAAAAGCTGAGGGATGGAGGAACCAGCACAGAGGAGGAAACCAGGACCACAGTGAACAGAACAGTCATCAACACACGGGCCCCTGTAAGGGCTTGGCCTCTGGAATTAAAGCTGGGGGCACTTCAGCTCTTTTAAAGAGCACCAAATAATAATATAATAAAACAGCTCTTTTAAATAGCACCAAATCACACCCCTTGCTCAGGAGAGGGAGGTTTAATCCATCCCTCCAACTATGGGCTGAATGTGGGTTCATTTATGTCAGTAGTTCCCCCACTGGGAAGCACCTGATGTCGGGTTATCTTTGTGTTAAGATTGTTGATAGCACAGTGGATTTCCCTTGGATTTATCCAAGTTGGATGCAGGCAGTGATGTGCCAAAATTTATAGCTTTTACCTGCACTGAGGTGCCAAAATTTATAGCTTTTACCTGCACTGAAGTTCCTTAATTTACAGCTTTTATTTGCACTTCAGGAGCTTGAGCAAAACTAGTTGAAGACACACAAGTCTCATTGTTAATTAGGTTTTGATTCCTGCAGCGGGGTTTGGATTTTGGTGACTTGCCTCGTTAAAGGCACAAATAGAAGCTTTCCAGTGATGTCAAAACTTATTAAACACCCTGTGCTGTGTTTTCTCTTTTTAGGGCACAGCAGAGGCAGAGAATGCAGGTAGGACAGTGCTCTGTAACATCCCCTCAACCACTTTTAGCAGAGGTGCTTCATGCAAAACCTAATTCCACTCCTGCCACAGTCAAAGCTGACTTCTCTAGTAAAAAGAATCCAAATGTTAAGTAAAACCAGTTTAAATTTAATTTTAAAATTAATAAAATACCTAAACTTTATTGTAAAATCAATAAGTACTATTCATGAAATAAAATGTATAGTAACATTTTAATCATAGTTCAGTCAGGTCTAGGAATTCACTCAGGAGTTTTACCAGCATATCTATACTTTTCATAGGTTGGTGTAGTTACTCTGTTCTGGTCTCTCATCTAAAAACTTTGTATTCTGAATGGAAAAGGAAACATGTTTATCTCCAGAGATGAGCTACAGCAAGGCAGGTGTGCCCGTGCTGAGTGGGGGCATCATCATTATCTGTGATGGCTTGTCATTCACGTTCCACTTTAATTGTTGAAATGTCCCCTTAGGATCTTTTTTACTGAGAAATGACTCAGAAATACCCCAGAAAACATTTTTTTTCTCATCTGTGTAGATTGATTTTAATGAAATCTTCTCTCCTTTTTTTTTCCCTCCCTGACTAAAATGCCACCAACTCCCCTGGCTCCAAGATGCTTTCCTGGCAATGCTGGAAAAGGATGCAAAAGAACGAGCTAAACAGAGGAAGAGAAACGAGCAGTTGGCAAATGGTAATTGCTAAAAGGATTTCTGGATAATTCAGCAATGACTGGGTGGGGACTGGGGAGCCACTGCTTTGGCTGCCTGAGCCCAAGAGTGTGTCCCCAGCAGGGCTGAGCTGGTTCCAACAGGGGTAGGGACTTCACAGGGCTGTTCTTCTCCTTTATTATGTGGGTTTGGGATGGAGGGAGCCAGTTTGGGCATCTCAGAGACATTTGGCCCTATTAAAGAGGAATTTGTGCCCTGAAAGCTCCAAAGTCTCTTGCAAACAGAGGCTGGTGGGGCTGGCCTGGAATTCTCCTGGTTACCCCAACAGGATAATAAACAGTTTCTATTCCCTCAGTCAGCATTTGGGGAGTTAAAGGCGTTGTTTTGAAGGTGCCTGTTGTCGTGCAGCTCTGAAGGAGAAGGGCAATGATGCCTTCAGGAGGGGAGACTTTGCCAGGGCCATCCAGAGGTACACGGAGGGGCTGGAGAGGCTGCGGGACAAGCAGGAGCTCTACACAAACAGGGCCCAGGTCAGTGGCTCCCCGACCTGCCTCGGGCTCATTTTGGTGTTCCTGTGCCAGGACAGAACCCGAAAGGATCATTCTGTAAGCCAGGTCCTTCCTGGGGCAGTGCTCAGGGCTCTGGGATGTGGCACATGCTCCTGAATGCGTTGTTTCCTTTAAATATACTGATTTTTTTTATTATTGATTCTTTTTTAGAGAGCAATTTTATAACTGTGAAAGGCAACGTTTGCTTTGCATTCTCTATTTGCCTTGTAAAATCCATGTGTGTGTGTTGAATTTTGTGTCTTTGAATTTATTCTGAATTACTAACTCCAAGGAGATGGCAGACAAGTTAAGAACCAGATGGCAATTGTCCTGTAAAATCAATGGCCAGGCAAACCAGCAGCCTAATTTTATTCTTTTTAATTAGCTGGTGTTTATACAACAGTTAGCAGAAGTTGTTGGAAGGATTCTAATTCTGCCTGGACTTTTTCTGGGTTTATTTCAGGCCTACCTGAAGATCCAGGAGTATGAGAAAGCCATTGGTGACTGTGAATGGGCACTAAAGGTGATTTCAGGATTGGGTTTGTGTGTGATTGAGGATATGGAGAGACCTGGCTGATGGAAATGAGGGAATGTGCCCAAATTCCTGCACCCTGAGTTAATCTGAACAGCATAAAACACTCAATATTTCAATGTTCCCCATGGGCAGAAGCTTTTCTGGCTCTTAAGAGTGTTTAATTAAAAAGTTTGGGGTGATAATAAGCTCTTAAGTGCACACATTGGCACACAGGATTTTGCCCAGCCTTCCAAAAGGGGTCTCTTGGAGCTCATAAAAAGTAAATATGAAGATCATATCAAATGCCAAAGAGCTGAATCCCCATCCAGTTGTGTTCCATCAGTGATGCCCATGACTCAAACACAATTAACAGATTATTAATCAGAGAATCATGAAACTGTTAAGGTTGGAAAAGACCTATAAATATAATATAATTAACACTGACAGCATAATTTAAATAAATCAGTATTTTTGACACACAACTGACCTGAAAAAGATGATGCTTTGGAAACCCTTCTTTCCACCTTAAACCAAAGCTCGTGTTCCTTGCCAAGGGGAGGAAAGTTGGTCCCTGGAGCACTTTCAGCACAGAAGCTTTAAACACCTCTAACAGAAGGTATGAATACCTTCTTCCTTGATTACAGTTCATTTGGGCAGATACAACTGTTAATCAGAAGGCTGGAAAAAGTATTAAAAGGCTAAAAATACCTAAACAAGTAATTAATAATTTCTTTTTTTTACTGCAGTGCAATGAAAGGTGTATTAAAGCCTATTTTCTGATGGGGAAGGCTCACCTGGCACTTAAGCACTACACTGAGGTAAACCTTGTGGCCATGGGACCATGTTTTGTTCTGGGTTTGATGTCATGGTGTGGCTGAGAGGGAGAAAATTGAATGGTGTGCCTCCTTTTCTGCTTTCTCCCTGGAATGCTGGGGTTCTGTTCCCACCAATACACTCCTGGGTTTTACTGGAAAATCTGCTTTTAATCTGAAATAGCTGGTGGATGTAGGGACTGGGAATAATAAACAGCTTACACTTTGAAGTAGGAAAGTTTTGACTTGTGTTGTCTCCGTAAGTTTTATTTCTCACATTTATTAAGGTGTGTGGCCCAAAAACCTTTGAGCTTAAACAGGATGACTCTGACTTAGTTATCATTTTAGTATCTTAAACTGAGAGCCCATTTCTTTTCTCTGCTCAGTCCAGGCAGTGCTATGAGAAGATCCTACAAATTGATCCCCAGAAGGAAAGCCTGTTTAAAGGTGAGAAATAGATATTGTCCCAGTGTCCTCCCTTGTTTTCTGATGAAGGTGGAGCTCAACAGAAACCGCTGCTTTGCTTTTGAGGACTTGGGATGGGTCTGTGCAGGCAGCTTGTGTTGCTGGTCCTTTCTTTGAGCTGGGCAGTGTGAGCACAAGGCAGAGCTCTCTCTGCCAGGGGCTCAACTTCATTTTCACTTGAGACTTCACTGTATCAAACCATCTCCCTGCCATGCTTTGTTTTCTTTGGACCTCCAAGACTGTGTGAACGAGGTGAACTTGGAGGAGAAGAGGGTGAGGGATGAAGAGAGAGCAATGGAGGAAGTTCAGGCTGGAAATGTTGCTGCCCTGTCCGTAAAGGAGCTGCTGCAGAGACTTGGTGCCCCTGGCCAGGATATCCTGTTCTACACTGGAGGCATCAGGATTTTGGCAGAAGTCATGAAAGACTGTAAGTATTTGAGGCAAAAGTTGTTAATCCTGGGACCTGTAATCCAAGCAGGTGAGTACAAGGGAGCAGTTTTTAAAGGAGCAGGATAACTATTCCCATATTCCCATATTTAAAACATAAAATTGGCAATGTTTGATGTTTCAGTGTGGCCAGTAGATATTTACATCATTTTTTATAGAACTAGACTGGTGGTGTAGCTGCAGAGACTTTGCAGGGATTGGGGTCCCTTGAGAGCTGTTTCATTTGTTTAGAAATATTTGTAATTCTCTGTTAAAACAGACTGATTTGCAAAGCCAGTTTCGTGTTTCAGCCTTCCCGAGGAGTCTGGAACTCGAAGTCAATTGTTCCTTACAGCTCCTGGCATGAATTCCAGTGCTCTTTACCTTGGAAGCTGCTCCTAATTCATCCATTCCAGGAGTTTCCCCCTGTTTTAATGATGTTCTTCCCCCAGGGCTGTTGATCCAGTGACCTTTTCTTTTAGCACAGGAGAACAGGAGTGTGCCCTGAGTGTTCCACCAGGCAGGTGGATCACAGAGCTCATCTGTTCATCTCTGCATTTTTCAGGCACTGGGCAAACATTATTTAGAACAAACAATGGCTTCAGTATCCTCGCAGACAACGAGGCTGTTCGAGGGTGAGAGCTCTGCAGAGGGGAACAGTGGGGGGTTCCAGCAGGAGGAAATGAGAATACTGCTCTCAAGAAACACAATCACCTCTTGAAATGCGGATGAAATGGTCAAAAGGGAATGTAATAACAGATTGTAATGTCTGAATGGAGTGACTTATGTCTGACTTACACAAACAGTGCTCTCTTGGATGCAGTGAGGAGGAATAATTAATTTCTGCTTCTGTCTCCTCTCTGGGGACAGTTATTCTATCTCTTATGGTGAGAGCAGGGTTCTGAAAAAGGAACCTTAATATAAAAGAACATCTGAAAGCACTAAGTTACTTTAAATACCCCTGGCTGGACTCGCTGCTGCTGTGAATTGCCATCAGTAAATATTTGGGCTTATACAACCTGTGGAACTCTCTGGGGTGAAGGAAGAGGAGAATCTCCGGGGACCTGCAGCACGGGGACTTCTTTGGGGTTCATCAGTACTGGGGGGGTGTCTGGAAACAGAGCTGAGAGGTGAAGCAGTTCCAGATCTGCTCAGGGGTTTTTATGCCCTGGATGTTCACAGTTGTCTCAGTGCAGAGCTGGATTTATCCCCTTTTTTGGAGCTGTGTAGTGCTCAGGCAGGGTCTGAGGGTGCTGGGGGCAGAGTAGAGCTGGGAGATCATAAACCTGGCCCCAGGGAAGGTCCTCTGGAGAAATCTGGTAGTCCTAAAAATGCTGAACCAGAGAAGGGTTTAGAGCTGATGAGTTCAAGTGCTCTTGTGGCACGTCCTCATCTCGAGGGGGCTTTGCTGATTCCCCACCCAGAGTGCCAGTGGTTTGGTGTGTCCTTTGCTCTTTTTACCAGCTGACATTTCTAATTTAGGGCCTTCTGTGCAGAGAGGAAAACCCCTGCTGAAGTGGAGCTGTGTGTGTCTCTCCTCCTCCTGTGGCAGGCTGTGTGTGCTGGGAATGGTAAAGCCATGGCATCAACATGACTCGTGCTCAATGTACCCTTAGTAAGGCATTGCTTGGCAGGGGCATCACTCTCCCAGAGCACTTGGCCCTGGACCTGATTGTAAACCCAGTTTTACAGGTCACATGCAGGTGTTGGATATACCCAGACACAGTTTGGGCAGCCCTGTGCATCCTGAGAGGAAACTTCCACTCTGTTTCTGAGCATTTTAAATCTGCCCAAGGGGTGGGAAGTAAATTCCCCATGATTATTGCTGCTCTTAAGATAATATCACTTGCATAATTTTGTCTTTTTTAGAAGTTATACCTGCAAAAAAAGCAGAGTTTTCTGGAAGAGCCATTAGAGAAGAATTCCTTTAGCATTAACAGTCAGTAGTCTTTGGGCAGGTATCCCTTGCCCCTGTTTTTAGGGAATACACATGTGGATGAGAAATGGGCTGGGGTGGGTGGTAAAGTGGTGCAGGTCCCACAAAGGGAAACACAGAATGCTTGGTGTCCCTGCTGACCTGTGGGATGCAGCTCAAGCCAAATCAAATACTCAGGCTGCAAAATCAGAATATGGGGCTGCCACTGTGGGACATTGCTCTGAGATGCTCTCTCTTTATTCCAGAGGAGAACCAGCGTCTCCTCCTGACTCAGCCCCATGTGAGTGCCCAGCTGCCAGAGCTGCTTTCCTCTGGGGAACTGGACATCCAAAGGGAGACACTGGCACTGATTGCTCTTTACTCAGAGAAGGAGAGTGGGAGGAAGCTGCTGGTCAGGCACCAGGACCTGACCAGGTAAGGAGCAGCAGTGTAGCTCAGGCAATGCCCTCAGTGCCTGGGCAGTGTTTGCCCAGCACTGAGGAGCTCCCACTCTTGGCTCTGCTGGCTCCTGTTTCCAGCTGAGAGTCTCTCCTCATTTCACATTTGCTATTTGTGGCTATTTAGTGTTGCCAGGGCTCACTGAGTGGAGACAGAAACACCATTCTATTACCTTTATCCTCTCATCCTGCTCTTTCCATCCAGAGTTAACCAGAGGAGGGATTTCAATTTGCTGCTTTGCACTACATGGTTTGAAGTAATAATGGATGAACACAAAAGATTCTTTAGCAGCTGCACACACTTCACCATATTCTAGACAACATTAATCCAGAGGCTTTTTTCCTCGGGAGGAAAGGTTAAAGAAATGAGCCACATCTGAGAGGATGCTTAAAAAAGGCAGATGTAACTGTGGCTTGACATACCAGGAGTCTGAAAAAACAGAATTTTGATCCTTAATAATTAAAGCGAAGTTGACACCATTTTTTTTTTTGGGGTTTTTCTTTTTTTCCTTTTTAATAACAGATGGCTGCAGATCTTGATGGCATTTGTCAAGTGCAGTGATGCCAGGGCTGGCAGTGCCATGAACATACTGTCTGATTTAATTGGAGAGAAAAGGTAATTTAAATCTTTCTTTCTCTTTTATGAAGTTGTACTTTGAGATGTACTAATGAGCCAGTGACAGAGGGAGCTGGCCTTGCTGTGAGAATACATTGCTGGCTGATGTTTATTGTCTTTATGTTGCTCTTGTGTTGCCTTTATCTGTGATTTTTGTTCTGAAAGTGTTTCTTTGTTCCCAACAGGTTCAAAGCCCAGTGTGGGGTCCTGCTTTCCACAAGTGTTTTACCTTTATTCACCCAGCTCCTGGTATGAAAGATCTTTTTCTCTATTTGTTTGTGTAACCTGCCCTGTGACTGCTCAGCCTGGGGTAAAACTACAGCAATTACTGGGTCTGTATTTCTATAGGTGTAAAAAATCCAGTTCTGGGATACACCCTCCTTATTCTCCAGTACCTCATCCTACACAGCCCTGGTTTGATATTCAGTAAAAGCTCTGCATTTGGCTGCAGGTTCCCATGGGAATCTGTCAGGCCAGGATTCCACCTTCAGCTTGTGTTATACTCTTTTTCATGGGACTTTAATCCACTGTCACCAACTGGGTTGAATGGTGACTTTTCTGTATCTTGAATAGTGATATCTTTCTGTTTCTTTCTGACCTGAGAGATGGGGGTGAGGAGATGACTTTATGTCCCAAGGGACAGATGTTTAGTGGTTCAGATCCCTTTCCTGGGCATCCTTTATTTAAACATTAGACTTAAAATACCTTGGTGCAGAAACCTGTCCTCAGGAAGAGGGAAGGTGATGGGAGAGCTGCTTGTGTTGCAGAATGGCAGGTGCAGCTGGGAAATAAAACACTTCCACTTCTCCACGTGGGCACCAAGACAATAATTACACAGCTTTGCCATTGCTTGGTGCTGTTCCTTATTGAACATCCCTGACTGGAATTACAGCTGCAGCAGCTGTTCTGGGCCCTGAGTAGGAAATGTTCAGAGCCTGAGGTTTGGGAACACAGAATCATCATCCCTTTTCCCCCAGGACTCCTGAAACACCTTCAGGAGATTCACTGGGAAAACGAGGGTCAGACTTGGGACAGTTGGGATTGAATTGATTCTGCAGCCACATTTCCCATCGTCAGAGGGATGGCAGCACATGGTTGTGGTCTCTTTGCCATCTGTTCTGAATTTGCCCTCCCACCCTTGTGTTTGCAGGTCTCTGCCAGGCTGGTGAACCAGGCAGCCCTGGCCTGTGCCATTGGCACCATGGGCAGCCTGTGTGCAGAGCCAGGGCTTCGAGTGAGGATGGCTGAGAGCAGGGAGTGCTGGCAGGGCTGCCTAAAGCTGCTGGTAAAGGGGTCTGAGGGGTGTTGGCAGCTGTGGAAATGTCTGTTTGAATGTCTCCCCTCTGAGCTTTGAACCCTGGACTGGGATCTTTCACATCTGGAGGTCTCAGAGCAGCTCGTTGTAAACAGGGGTTGGGTTTGATGGGTGGGTGGAGGGGAGTTTGGCCCCTTGAAATTGTCCCTTTCAGGGTAAGGTTGTGGTATGAACCCAGTCTCAGAAATTAAAGAATGCAGAGAGTGGGAAAAGATGTTGTTAAGTGCCCAACAATCAGAAATTTGGAGTGTGCAGCTTTAGATACCAGAGTGAAACAAACACCAGAACAAATCCCTATTAAAAGGGGTCACTCACTCTGGTTCTCACAGGACTTTATCCTCCTTCCAAGTCCTTTGGAAGTTCCCAGAAGGCTGAGAAAGCACATTCTGCCCCTCTGAACTGATTGCTCCCCTTCTTCCCTCTGCACACAGGATGAAGGCCCTGATGGCAGCACACCCAGCTACCAGGAGTGTGTGTTTGCAGTGCTGGGCCTGATGATGAACTTGCTGCTTGAATCCAATGGGATCATCCAGGTATACAAGATCTGGGAATTGAAAAAAATAAAATGTGGTGTTTCAGGTTGTTATTAAGAGTAGTTGACAATTTAAGCAAGCTAAAAAGTCAAAAAATTTACAAATTTTCTCCTTCACCACCCGTTTTTTGTATATACACAATTAAGAGAAAAACCCAGTGTAAAGACATGTGGTGTCTTCCCATGGGGGTGTAAATGTTTTGTTTGGAATCACTCTCCAGTTGGGTGGTATTTTGAGACACTGGGCACATTTCAAAATCATTCAAAACTCAGGATTCCCTCAAGAAGGAAGAATTTCCTAAGTTCAGTGACTCACTGGGGGGTGTTCCCCAATCCCCACTGGGTTCTTTGTTGTGGAGAACTTTGTCTGAGACCCCATTTGTGCTCTAACCCTTCCCAGCAAGTGAGTTCTCCATGTTGTTGTTGCAGCACTTTGCTGTGGACATCAGTGGCAGGTGCCTGGCTCTGCTCAGCCACCAGGATGGGAGGATTGTCACAGTAAGTCACCACAAAACATGGTTTTAGCTGACCTCACACATCAGAGCAAACTTCTGCCTGGTACAACAAAACATCCTGAATATATTCTTAATTAGATCCTGTGGTCTGTGATTCTCCTAATTTCTGTGAATTTCTCCTTTTAGCACTTTAATTACTTTGGGGTTTTTTTTTCTGCTAAACAAAATAATTTGAGATTTCATTTCCTTTTGCTTCTCTCTCTTTCTTCCCTCATTCAGAGAGCCATTGGGGTGCTGAGCCGTGTCCTGCCAGCATCTCCCTCAGCAGTGGAAGAAGTAGTGAAAGCAGGAGTGGTGAAGAAAATGATCAAATTCCTGAAAGTAAGTTCAACTCTCTTTATTCCTGCTCATATTGGGCTCCAGAGGTTCAGGGCAGTTGGTTTGTTTGTTGCTGGCAGGAAATTGATGGGGTTTGTGTCATTTTTAGTCTGTGTGTTCCTCTTGAGATGTATGCTCTCTAAAGGTTTTAATTTGGTATTTGGGCTCAGGCAGAAGGAATAACCTGAGTATCTCCATCCTGGAACCTTGAGCAAGGTGGGCATGAACTGTTAATGTGCTTTAATCCAATTAGGCTGGAGGGCAGCTCACAACCACTTATGGCATAAAGACCCTTGGCATCTGCACCAAGAGCAACAGGCAAGCTCAGGAAGAGCTGGTGAAGGCAGATAAGGGTAAGTGGAACTCCACCCATTGGAGGCTGAATGCAGAGCTGGAACCTCACCCAGTTCCCCCCTTGCCCTCCAGAATGGAACTGAACCCTGGGTTTTACTCTTGCAGGAATTCAGCCACATTTCCTGAGTAATGTGCAGTTTCACCTCCTGAACTGATGTTGATGAGCCTTGGTTCTGTGTGTGGATGGAAATGGGCACATCAGATCAGGAGCCTGATTTAGGGAAACTGCTCTTTGCTCCTGTGGCATGGCTTGGTAGGCTTTGTCAGGGCCACAAGTGTTTGTATTCTGAAAAAAGTGCCTGTAAACTGTAACTGAATCGGGTTGTATTTTATGAAGTTAGTGACTAAAATGAGAAACTTCTGATTTCCAGGGGGTGAGGCTATTTTATAGTGTCCTCCCTGGGGATCTTTGGCCTTCTATTAAAACAAAATGGATATAGAGACAGAGTGATGGTACAAGGCCAGGTGTCAGGGTGTTTGAGAGCATATTTGCTCTAGTCATGTGGTATAACACTGCTCAGATTGCTTCAAAATCCAGCTTCAATTAATGCTAATGTAACTACAACAGAGAATACTTAAATTTTCTCTAAATGGTTGAACCTGTCAAGAAACTGTCAGCGTGTGTAGTTCAACTTGAACCCCAAGGATTTCCACTCATTAAAAGCCTCTGAGAGCATCATCTTCCCTTTGTACAGCCCAGATGAGTTTCACTGTCATCTGCAGATGGAGCTTTCATTTCCTCAAATTAGCAGGAACACTTCACTCTCATTCTTCCCACCAAAGCTCTGGGTTTTCATCCTGTGAGAAGTCACTGTTTCTTATTTTTGTCAGCTCTGTTTGCCAACCCAGACATTGGAATCAATCCCATGACATTAAATTGCATTTCTGGGCTGCTTAATTTACCTCCTGCCCCAGCCACACCAGCAATGTCTTTCCAGGAGAGATTCCTGCAGCATCAAAGGTGGGATGTGATCTGGAAGAAGGACCATGGAACATCCTCTGCTGTCCAGTGGCTTCCAGAGGTGGATGAGGACGTACAGGAAGATTTTCCATGTTCCTTCCTTCAGCTCTTCTTTCCACCACAGCATTTCTGTCTTCACACATTGAACTTGGCTCTCCAAGTGCTCTGTGCCTGCCCTGCCAGGAGGGTGGGGTGAGAGGCCACTGGAAGGTGCCAAGGTGGCACATCCAGTTCCAGCTCCTTTGTGAGGAAACACCTGAAGCACCATCCTGAGCCTGGCCATGAAATTCCCTTGCTCCCCCAGGTTTTCCAGAAAGATTCCTGCCACAAAACTCAGCCCCTGGGAGTTCATGGAAGGCAGGAGGCAATCCCAGTGCTCCTTGAGTGTTCCCTGCACAACCAACGTGTCCCCCTCACAGGGTTTGCTGTGCTGCTGAGGCTCCTGCAGTCAGAGGAGGAGATGGTTGTGGGAAATGCTGCTTTCTGCCTCAGCCAGTGCTTCGAGGTTCCTGGGGCAGGGACATCCCTGCTGAATTCCGACGTGGTGCTGCTGCTGCTGAGACTTGCTGGGGGTGATGCTGCCAGGACCTCTGTGCAGGAGAATGCAGCCATTGCCCTGGGCAAGCTGTGTGTGGCTGAGCCAAGGTACTGCCAAAAACTGCCCTGGTCTGCACCATTTGGTTGTTCTTGGGTGGTAATTCTTGGAAAACCAACCTGTGTGAGTCAGTTATAGGCACAGAGCAAGTAGATGATTAATTACAGATGATTAATTTATATAAATACCCTTCATCCAGCCAGAATTCCCACTGGTGGGGCTGGTGGGGCTCTCCCCAAAATCCTGATTTAGGGCTCCTGGGGTGTTAGTTCTCTGTCCTGACATGATTCAGGGAGTTCATTTGCCTGTGCTGGAAGAATAGGAGTGATGTTAGAAATCTGTTAGAAATCTGATGTTCTTGTGCATCCTGAACCGCTGCAGAAGGCTGGGGATAGTGCTGAGGTCCCAAAATTGACCTGCCTTGCTTCTCCTGAGATCCCAAATGAGCAATAAAGTGTCTGCTGGGAGATCTGTAACACACCAGAGATCTGAAAGGGAAACACCTCACTTTCTCAGTTGTGTTCCTCTGAAATGCCATCTGTTTGAAGAAGTGGGAGGTATTGTTTATTTTCTCAGGGAAACAGGAATGTAGAAACTCTGTTTCTCCTGCTGCTTCAGGAGGAATTTATTGCATATGGCACAACACATCCTTGCAGGTCTGGGCAGGGCTATGGCAGAGCAGGGACAGCTTAAAACCCCCTTTGTCAGTCACTGTGCATTCCCCAGCAACCCTTCTGTTGTCTTTCCAGGCACATTCATCAGCTGAGGAAGCTCAATGGCCTGGCCATTCTGAACTCCTCTATGAAATACGTGCACAGCAGCTGAACCCTTCGAGAGACCTTCCAAACGTGCTGTTAATACCACTTTTTGTTGAGTGTTCTTGTCTTTAATAAAACTAACTCAGAGCACATCAGCTTTTCAGTCCCTTTTTGGGGTGTTTGTGTCAGTGAAACAAGATCCGTAGCAGGAGAAAGAAGTTTATTATCTAGGCTACCAACTAAAAGAACAGCTTGCAGTAAGCTGTCTTTGCTTTAATAAATTACATAAATTCAATAAA
This sequence comes from Anabacerthia variegaticeps, assembly GCA_035583185.1. Lineage (NCBI taxonomy): Eukaryota > Metazoa > Chordata > Aves > Passeriformes > Furnariidae > Anabacerthia > Anabacerthia variegaticeps. The sequence goes on from JAWWEW010000065.1 coordinate 5,780,981, forward strand.
TGGCCCTACATCCTTTTTTTTTCCCCTTTGGTTTGAACACAGGAAAAAAAGAATACATTACATGTATATGAAGAAGCACAGGCCAGCCATGTTTGACTTTAAAATGGCTCTTCAGCTTCCCTCCATGACACCTGTGGGTGTCTATTCTGGGTGTAATCTTGTCCCTTCAGAACAGTGGCTGACAAATTATATATCATCTCCTTTTCAAAATAGCAGCTGAATCATCTTCCCACTTGAGGAGAAGGAAATTCTCTTGCACCTGGTTGTTCTCCCCTCGCAGTGAAAAGCATATAATTGATAATCTCAATTTAATAATCTGCCTCTTTTTTTAAGATCCTATCATTAAGCTACACCCTGCCTAGAGAAACCTGTAACAAACACTGTGCACATAAGCACAAACACCAAGGTTTCTTGGGAGTGTTTCATGCCTTGGATCAGGTGAGAGATGGCTCTGGGCAGGTTTGGGGGAGAGGCACTGACTGAATTGAGGGCTCTTGTGTGTCAGGTGCTGCACCAACGCCAAAAGTCAGGGGAATTTTCCCTCCCAGACAACTTTCAGAGTGGGGAAGAAGCTGAGGTGACCTGACCTTGGTTCCTCCATGGCATGGCTGGGGCTGGGACTGGTGTCTGTCAGCACCAGCTCTGCTGTGTTCTCCACCAGACTGCACTCTGGCAGTTTGCTGAAGGATGCAGAAAATGGTTTATTGTTGTTTCCTGCCCCAGCAATCCCCCCACCCTCGGTGTGTCTCGCAGTGCTTGCCCCAGCTGTCATTATGCTGCTTATCTGACCTGTGCTCATGTTTTTGCTGCACTCCCAGCAGCCAGGGCTGCGTGATGCTCTTCTCTCCTTTCCCCTCAGCCTGTCTCCAGGAGTTTGGCTCGCTGTGTGTGTGTTTGTGCAGGTGCCTGGCACTGAGAGATAACCTCTTTGTATCCTCAGGTGGAGATTTGCAAGGACTTGGGGGTTTTCTAGCTGAAGGTAAAAGGGTAATAGCTGTGACTTAGCCCAAGAAGCCTCTGGTCTCTTCTTTGGCTGTTATGAAAGTTTAAATTCTGGGCTTGTTCTTTCCCTGTGGGTCTCATTCCCCCTTCCCTAAAATGTCAGGTCAGGCTGCTCTGAGCCAGCTGGGGTTGGTCACTGTCACCTCCTCGAGGTGTGGTGGCTTTTCCCTGTGGCTCTTGAGTTGAGAACACACTTTGCCAATGCTCATAGCCCTGGGGATGGAAGGATCCAGGAGCTGGATGCCTTCTCTGGAGCCTCACCCTGCCTGGAAGGTCACAGGGAGACTGTCCCTCTCCTGGGCTCACAGAGCCAAACACCTACCTGAGTGGATTCCTTGAGTGATGTGTCTCCATGTGGGCTCCAGGCTGATCCCTGCATGTGTTTGTGTCAGCACAAACTGGAAAAACCTTCTGGCCCTTACTGGGGAGAATTTGGGACCTACAACATCCAGTCCAACTGCCTGAGCCCCTCAGGGCTAAACCACTGTCCAAGTGTGTTGTTAAGAGCATTATTCAAATGCCTCTCAAACACTGACACTTTGGGGTGTGGACCACCTCTCCTGGAAGCCTCTTCCAGTGTTTGACCACCCTCTTGGTAAAGACATTCTTCCTCACATCCAGTCTGAACCACTCCTGGTGCAGCTTTGAGCCATTCCCAGATGTCCTGGCACCAGATCCCAGGGGGAGAGCTCAGCACCTCCCCTTCCATATCCTCCACATCTCCATCCCCTCCCCAGGAAGCTGCAGAGAGCCAGGAGGTCACCCCTCAGCCTCCCTTTCTCCAAGCTGGACAAACCCAAAGCCCTCAGCCTCCCAGGATGTGCCTTCCAGCTCTGTTGTCCTCCCCTGAATGCATCCAAGCACCTTCCCATCCTTCCCACAGCAGCCCAGGCAGCATTTTAACTCTTTCCCCAGGGCTAGAGCTGCCTTGCACAAGCAGCCTCTCCTGTTTACAGTCACTTTGCCCATCTTTGGTTGGAGAGCACACATGAGCACACTCTCTTCTTTTGTTAAAAATCAATTGATTCCAATTGGTGCAGGGTTTTTTTTTTCTGGAACAGGTTATTGGTTGCTGTCTGGCCTAAGCTCTTATAAAGTAACCCAATACTCTGCCCTTCCAGAGCATCCAAATGCCCATTGCTGAGAGGCAGAGGTGACTCCTCAGGGAGCTGCTTCCTGTCGGGATATATTTTCTTGGGATGACTCAGATGTTGCTTCACGAGATGCAGGAAAAGCTCCCCATCTTCATTCTGATTGCAGCTGGACTTCTGGGTTTCTGTGGTGAGTGATGTGTTTTGTTCTAATCTCAGTTGCTGGGTTTCTGCCTCTTTTCCTCTGTTACCAGTAAGCACAGAAATGATGCTCAATATTGTGCCAACTCCAAGATGAAGGAGCAGCTTCCCTCTGTTTGTACAGCTCAAGATTTGGGCTGACTGGTTTCAGCTGGGAGGGTGTGAATGGCCCCAGTCAGGACATTGCTGTGCTGCTCACCTGAGCTCACACACAGGCCAGTCCCCAAAATACACATTTTCTCTTTAGGCTGGGGAAAGCAACGAAAAAAGTCCATTTTCCCAGAGTTGTTCCAAAGCATCTTGTTCAGAATCCCTTTTTCCAGGCACCGCAGCTCACCATGTCAAACCCAGGCTCCCCTCTGCATCAGTAACACGTTGTGCTGCAGCTCCCTTGGGAAGAGCTGTCCTGGAAGTATTTCTGAGAGCAGGAATTCAGTGAGGAGTTTGGGATGCTGCCTCCAAGGAGCTGGCAGGCAGGGCAGGGACCCAGCCCCAGGAGCATCCCTGGGAGTGGACACAAATCCTCTTGGCTGGGGAGAGCAGGTTTGTGTCCTCAGGAAAGAGTTCTCTTCAGGAAAGATAAACTTGAGGGTCCAGGGGGGGATGGCAAAGAATTCTCCACCTAATTAATAATTTTATTCTCTCTGTGGGTTTTGCTGTGGTCCTTTAAATTACCTTGTTCTGCAAGGTGTGTTTGTGGATATTGACACCAGTTATACAAGACCTCAGCTCACTAATGGCTTGACTTTATAGATGGATCATTTGTGTTGCTTTGCTGAGTTGGGGCTAATTAGTTGGAGTTATTTACACAAAACCACAATTTACAATGCTTTATAGATTTAACATACCAATCTCTATCACCTGTTAACTTCCATCCCTTTTTTTAGCAAGAAATCAGCTTTTTGGGTCCCCTCACATCAGCTCACCCTGCTCACTGCTGGCAGAAAGTAGTGCTGGTTCTCCAAATGCCCACAGACACACTGGAATCATTCCTTAGGGCACTACACCTGGGATTTAATCTGAAGTGGAACTGCTAAACCTTTGCCTTTGTCAAAACCACAATTTAAATGCATAACACTCACATGTATAATGACTTTATAGCTTTTGGATCAGTCTGTTTCCTGGCAGGTGCTTAAGGGAGGAAAGTGCAGTAATATTTTAATCGATGGTTTGGAAAGTATACTTGGGAATGTCAAACCTGCTGATGTGAAGACAAAAAAAGTAAAATGTGTGGATGAAAAAATAACCTTTTAAACCATGGGTCTGCCTTTTTAAATGGCAAAGTGTCTGCTTTTGATTAGTTAAAGTCACTGTGTTCTGTATGTGAGAAAAGGAGCAGTTTTGTCCTGCTGGTCACTCAGTGTGGATCAGGAAACTCCTCACAGGACTGGGATACTGGGGGAGCAAGAGTGCTAAAGGGGGCTGGGTGAGTGAGCTCATTCAGAGCTCTTTTAGTCCTGTTTTGCTATCAGAGCTCCCAGCCCGAGGGTTCCCTTCTCCCTGCATTTCACCTGCCATTTAGGTCCTTGTGCAGTGAAGGGGAAGGGTTCCTCTCTGGCTGGTTAATGCTTTGGGTCCTTCATCCATCAGATGGTGCTAATGGCACCAGCAGAGGGGCAGGTTTGCTGTGAGAATGGCAGTGCCAGAGCTGCCCATCATCCCTCCCCTGTGGCTCTGGGCAGAGGCAGCTGAACTGCTGGGAAGTGCTGCAAACTGTGTGAGGTTCTTGTACCACTGCAGGGGCCAAAGGCTTGTTTTCTGTTCTTTAGGAGCCTCCAGGAGTGAACGCGGTGTCAGTGACATGTGGAGCCTGAGCTTTCCTGGAGAGGTTCAGCCCAGGGCTGAGAGCAGCCCAGTGCCCAGCCAGGGGTTTCCCATCACAGAGGACAACTTGGAGGAGGTGACCTTCCCTTTCCAGAGCCCAGCAGCTGATCCCACCAAGGAAACCAGAGCTGCCTCCACCCCTGCTCACACAGAGAGAGCTGCAAACACAACAGCTCTGCTGCCTGGGCACTTGGCTGGGCACCGGGAGGTGTCTGAGCCCCTGCACGCAGAAACAGCAGCTTCAAAACTCCAGCATGGACACACTTTGCCTGGCAAGCTCTTGGGGAGCTCAAGCATCCCTGTCTCCACACAGGGACCACAGGCCACCACACCTCTGGAGCAGCCAGACAGGTCCCTGCAAAGAAAAGCAGGAGATGCTCCTGGGGCTGGTCTCAGCCCTCCCAGCTCTGGTGGGACACACCAGGACCCTCCCGAGCTCACAGCTCTCCCTTCCCTTTCTGTTCTCAAGCAGATGGAGGTGATGAGACCTAAAACTTCTCTTCTGCCTTCAACAGTCCATTTTCGTCCTCCAGGAAAAGAAACAACAGCATCTCCCCTTCCCACCGGGGTTAGGGTTGCTCTTGGAAATGCAGGGCTGGGCTGGTTACCCACAGGAATCCCTCCCATGAGCAAAAGGCCAAGGGACACAAGTGCCCAAGCCCAGCCTGGCAGCACATCAGGTGTGACCCCTGCTCACCTGAGGAAGACTCAGGGTATAGATTCTGGAGTTACAACTTCTGCAGTCCCACCAAAGCCAGGGCACCTGGATGGAGTCTATTCCAGAACAACACACACCAGGGCCGTTCAGTTTTCCCCTGGTCTGTCTCTGCAGCAAGAAACAACAGCCAGCAAAAGCAGAAATTCAACAGCAGCTGTGGCAAATGGTTCTGGACACCCAACCCAGCTGCCTGCTCTGCAGACACTCCCACCAGGCCATGGACATTCTTCTTCATTAGTGATGGAATCCCTGGTTCCCAGTGGATTCATTCCATCTCCATTTCAAGGGCCCCTTAGCACCACTGGAGGACAACAGCCCTCGGCTTTGTACAGGGCTCTCAACTGCACTAAACATGTTTCCCAGGAAAGCAACAGGAGCTCTCAAGAAACCACAGTTCCAGCTCTGCAAAGAGATACTGATCATGGGATGATGACAAGGAACCCTGGAAAATCTGTGTCCCCTGAGACCCCACAGTCTTCTGCTAATCCATCCTCATTGAGCCCATTGGTGATTTCCACATTAAAACTTTTCCAAACTACTAAAGAGCTAAAAGAAGTCACATCTGCACCTTCTCCAGGAATGTTTGCCTTTGAGAATGCAGACCTTCAGCCTTGGGATTCTGTTCATGAAGGGCTCCAGCCACCAGGTGCATCTTTCCCTGCTTGGGCTGTATCACAGCCCATGGGCACCCCCAGCCCTGCTGAGAGAAGACTTCACACACCAACATCTCCATCCACATCTACACATTCTGGGTCTTGGGCTCAGGGTGTTTCTGCACATCCTGTGTCTCAGGAAGCCTTTGCTGTGATGCTACAGCTGAGCACAGTGCAAGACTCCAAGAGAAGGAAAAGTCTCCCACAACAGGCAGGGGAAACTGGTTCTCCCCCAGTGAGCCCAGTCCCCAGCCCCTCTGCACCCCACGACTACAGGCACCACACAGTTCCCTCTCACAGCTTTGTCCCTCCAGCCTCCCAGACCCACCACACTGGCAGCCTGGCAGCTTCTGCTTCAGAAGTGTCCCCACCCCATGCATGGGGAAGGCAGTCCAGCCCAACCACGGCACATCCTGCTCCAGGGGTGCCCAGTGCTCCTGCAGAGGTCCCAGCAGAGCTGGCACAGGCTCTGCTGCAGCAGTTCAGGATGTCCCTGGATGCAGCCACCAGGAACCTCAGCACTGTCAGAGGGGACCCCCTCACCCTGCTGCCACCAGCCCCATACCTGTCCTTTCTGTTTAAGAGCACTAATGGCATGATATGCCTTCAACCCATGCAAGAGACCCCTCTACCCACGAAATTCCCAAATACCAGTGTTGGGGGTCTGGTTTCCACTCAGCAAATCCTGGCAGCATCCAATTCCTCAGGGCTGGACCTTGGGAACTTACAACATCTGAGTCCTTCTAGCTTGGTTCTGGTTAGGCCTGTGTTCATCCTGCTGCCCACAGACAGAGCAGATTCCCCCTTTCCTCAGGGTGAAGGTGACCACAAAACCACCCACCTGGTCACAAATGTGGGGACCCCTGAAAGCAGCCAGAGTTCCTCTTATCCCACCACTAGATCTGAAACTGCTCTGTCCGCTGTGTCCAACCAGCAGGCAGAGAGGACAAAAGGAACTTCTCAGCCACCTAATTCTAATTACACAGCCCTCATGGGCTTGTTCCAGGCTGTCACCTCAGCACCAGGTCCTTTGCTGGATGCAGGGATGGGGATGAGCAGCACAGCTCAGACCCTGCACCTGCACAGGATGCCAGAGGTGATGCCAGAGGTGATGCCAGAGGTGATGCAGATCCCTGCTCCCCATTCCCAGGAGGCCAAGGGCACTGATTTGCTTTTCCTGAGCAGGGTGTTGGCACAGCCTGGCACCCCCCCTGTGCCACCATCAGTGGTGCCCACGCAGCAGAGCCCACGCACTTCCCCCAAAGCTTTTTTCACCACTGAAAAGCCACGTTCTACAACCCCCTTACTGCCAGCAAAGGGTTTCCCAGTGCCAGCCCAGCCTCTGCCCACCAGCACAGGGGCTGCAGGTCATGCTCAGCACGGTGGGACACTGCAAAGTGCTGCCCATGGCCAGGGCTCAGGGAGCACCCCGAGCTCTGCCCCTGCTCCCTGCTCGGGGTGTTTCACCTCACGCTCAGCTGGAACCACAAAAACACCCTCAAAGGTGTTCACAAGCACCAAACCTCTGCAGGCCATGGCCCAGGGGCTCCCAAGGACCACATTGCTGCTGTCACCAGTGGTACCCAGCATGGCCTCAGCTTCCTCAGTGCTTCCAGCTGGGAAGGAGCACAGAGGTGATGCCCTGGGCAGCACAGCTCGTTCAGGAGGTGTCCCTGTGCCTGCTACAGCAGCACAAACCCACATCTCTTCTGCACAACCAGATCTCACTCAGGACCTAGAATTCACTCCCATGGTGCCCAAGCCCTTTGTGCCAACAGGGAGACCAACAGCACCTCCAGTGCAGACTCCCTTTTCAGCAGAGGGACAAAGGAAAGCTACGGCTTCTGGGACACTTCTGGCTGCAGTGACCCCTCCAGAGGTGTATTCCAGCCCACCTTCACCTACTCCTGCACGTGTTCCCCTGCTGGCAGCCCTGAAACGTGACCAAACCCACCATGGTCCTGCCAAGCTGTTCCCACAGGCCAGCGTGGGAGAAATCACAAAGCCAGTGGAAACCAGCACAAGCACAGGGAGAGCAGGAACTGGGAAATCCTCATCTCTGTCAGCCACGGCGAACACAGGGACACAACAGCCCTCCACAGCAGCTCTTGAGCTGGTTTTGGCTGCAGCACAGCCCTCTGTGTCCACAGGACCCATCACTGCCCTGGAGAGACAGCCCAAACCCACCCAGGGCACACCACAGGCTCCACCAGCAGTGCCTGCTCTCTCTGCAGCTCAGCATGGCCACAGCACCACCTCCCTCACCACCAGGAAAGTGCTTCACCTGCCACCATCAACCTTCCAACCCAACCCAAACATGCCTCTGCCCACCACAGCAAGCAGCCCAGCCGTGGGTTTGGCAGCAGTGGGGAAGGGTGAGGGTGAAGCAAGAGGAGACCCAGCCCGCAGCAGCCACCTGTCCATGTCTGCATCACCCAGACACCCTCTGGAGAAGGGGTCCCTGGGGGATACCATGGAAGAGGAGGCTGGTCATCCCAGCCCTGGCAGTGCTGTGAATGCCACTGGGCCACCTACAACAGCAGCAGTGTTTGCTGTCTCTGCTATGGGGCTGGTGAATAAGGTCACCGATCAGTCAGCTGGCTTGCAGAAGGCAGCTGTCAGTGATGCTGAGATGCTCCGAGCCAGGGACCTAATCCAGCTCCTTCCCAGCCCCTCGAATCCCCCCGGGAGCCTGGTGGCACTGACAGCCCAGGGGGATTCCCTGCTGGGTGTCGCAGGCACTGACCCATCCCAGGGGCTGCTGGTGACCACGGAGGCAGAGGAGATGGGCAGGACACAGGAGGTGACAGACGGAGCAGCTGAAGGCTTGGTGACTGCTGTGACACTGCTGGATTCCCAGCCCAGTGCCCAGAGCGACTCGCACCAGAGGAGGGGGCTGCACTCGGGTGTCACCGTCCTGAATGGGTAATTAATGACCTCTGTGTCATTTCTGCTGCGTGATTTGAGCACAGGGGGTCAATATTTACAAGGGCCTGGAGTGGCAGGACAAGGGGGGATGGATTTACGCCGAAAGCAAGTAGGTTTAGATGGGATATTAGATAGGAATTGTTCCCTGTGAGGGAGGGGAGGCACAGGGTGCCCAGAGAAGCTGTGGCTGCCCCATCCCTGGAAGTGTCCAAGGCCAGGTTGGACAGGGCTTGGAG
>JAWWEW010000065.1:5791353-5895796 GCA_035583185.1 Anabacerthia variegaticeps
CCCTGGAAGTGTCCAAGGCCAGGTTGGACAGGGCTTGGAGCAACCTGGGCTATGGAAGGTGTCCCTGCCCATGGCAGGGGGTGGGATGGGATGAGCTTTAAGGTCCCTTCCAGGCCATGGATCTTGGCTGTGCCTCACCTTTCCCCCTTGTCCCCCTCTTTCCCTGCAGCCTGGCCGTGGTGAGCGACGACGCCTGCGGCTCCGGCAACTACACGGTGCAGCTGAGCCTGAGCCCCACTGCCCACGCCAGCCCTGAGCCCCACGGGCCTCCAGCACCTTCCCAAGAGACCTTCCTGGCCTTGGTGGCCCTGCAGGACAACAGCAGCCACCCCCAGGAGCAGCCCCTGGTGCAGATCCGCTCCTGCTGTGTCACCCCCTCCGCCAGCCCTGCAGCCCAGGGCGCCCAGTGCTGCCTGTTCCAGAGGTGGGACAGGAGCCCCTGGGGATGGGATGGGCTCCAGCTCTCCCGGGATCCTTGGGGAACCCTCTCCTGTGTCCTGGGGCTGCACCATGAGCTCTTTGGAGCAAGCACCAAGCAGCCACAGCTCTCGTTGCTCTGCTCCCTACAGCGGTCTTGTAATTAATACCAAGGGCTTGATAAGGCAAAGAGCCCTCAGGGAGAGAAAAACCTCCCTTTGATTTATGTGAATAAACCATCCCAGTTCCCCACATGGGCTGTGAGAGGTGTCAGTCACAGCATCTTCCTGCTAGGGATGGCACATCCCGGGAGCAGAGCAGTGCAGGGATGGGAGCCAGGCTTCTCCATCAGCATCTCATGGATGTCCTGGCCTCTCCTGAGCCCAGGGAAATTGAGAGGACTCATTAGCTGGTGTTTGTAAAACCCCTGGGGTGTGAAATGTGTGTCAGAAGTGGGTCAGGGAGCGACTGTCACACCACAGCAGCCATTCTGCTGGTTGTGCCAAAATCAACCTCCAAGAAACCCTTCTCTTGCTCTCGGGCTGTGGCCTCCCCAGCAGGGCAGATACAGCCTGCACTGCTGACATTTTGGGGAATTTTGTTTAACTGTGGATGCAGATATGTGGCTTAGAGCTTGTGCAGATCCCCTTCTTCCCTGCCTTTAGTGAGGGAGAGCTGGAATTTGAAACTGTTTGCCATTTGCTCCTGCCAGGCTGCCATTGGAGTGCAGGCACATCCAGCTGCTGCAGAGCAGCAGGTCCAGAGCTGCCAGCTTCACCATCCAGCTGTTCCAGATGCTGAACCACTCTGTGGCCTACCTGCACTGTGAGCTCAATGTCTGTCTGCATGGAAAAGCTGGGTGTGAACAGGTATGTGGGGTGGGTCTGTTCTGGCAGCACTAAGGAAAGACCTGGTGCTTCCAAAGTCACCACACCAAGGTCACCCCATACCCAGTCGATCCCATGGTTCAAGCCTGGAAAAGCAGTTAATGCTATTAAGTGGTAGCAATAGTTGTTAATTCCTAGGGAAAAGGAGTTAGGGAATAGAGAATTGCATGTGTGCTGGTCCAAGGATTAGCACCTCACCTCTTGGAATGGCAGCAGAGCTGGAAAAATGGGATCTGGGGAGAGCTGTGCCTGCCCTGGGCCCCTGGGACAGGAGCTTCTGCTCAGGTGCCACCAACACACTTTCAGAAGTGTCCCATGTCTTTCCCAGGACTGTTTTGAAGGTGTGGAGCCAATTCTGCAGCCCAGTGAGAGGAACAGCTATGGAAACCTGCACAACCTGGTTTCCTTTGGTCCAGTCTGGAGGATGAAGGACAGGTTTCTGTATAAACCTGTGGAAGGTGGGTCTCCTGCTTTACCTTCTCTGTCCCTCTCTTGAGAAGGTTTTGTGCAGCTTTTCCTGCTGCAAGAAAAGCAGTAGTTTTAACAACTTCCTTGACAGCCAGCTGGTATGACTACATTATATCCCAGCAACTCCTCACCTTTGTTCTTGCCTTCCTAAATCCCAAACATGATGGTTAATCAGCATCAGAGCCAACAGACTTTGAGCCAGGAGACACAGTCAAATGCATCCTCTGAAGGAACTGAGGCATTAGAAGGAGGAAAGGGGAGGAAAATGAGGCAGAATGTCCTCTGGCTGGAAAGAATTTTCCTGCATGTTATGGTGTTTTGATGAAACATTGACTGAGGATGAGCAATGTCATTAAAACAATTGTGAGAGATATTTACTAAACCTTCCTTCCAGTGCCTGTGTTTTAGATGAGATCAGATGGGAGGAATCAAGGTGTAGGGACCTTCTTTTAAATGTTTTATTCTGTTACCTTGGAGCTTTTAGAATGAAGGAGCAAAGGAGTCATTTTTCATTTGCAAGGAAACACCATCCCCAGGTAACTGGACAAAAATCTCCCTGAGGAACATTTGGTGCAGAATGAGGAGTGTTCATAGGTGAAACACAGCAGCTGGTTAATGGCAATTAGATGTTGTCCAGCTGTTAGACAAGAGTGGCACTGAGCCTGGTACATCATGAACATGAGAGACTTCTTAAACCCATCGACACCATCCCTAATTTCTTGTGCCTTTAGTTGCTTATGCAAAGGACATTTACTGCTGGCATCTTATGGCAAAGGTCATGTGTTTGAAAAGGCACTGCCCACTCAAACTGCTCTGGGGAAAGAAATTTTCATACCTGCCTGGCATGCTCTGAAGATGGGGGGGAGTTTAACCTTGTGTTTGAGCCCCCTCCCTCTCTTCACTGTGCTCACTGCTTTCTTACCTCTCTGTTTCCAGGTCCTGGCTCTGCCATGCTGCTGCCCATCCTGCTGGGCTCCCTCACTGGCTTTGCTGTCCTGGGCAGTGCTTTCATAAGCCTTTGGCTGCACCACAGGCAGAAAACCAAACCCACCTGCTATCCCCCCTTTGGAGAAGTCCACAGGCTGTGACCCTGGAGCAGCTGCCTGGTCCTGCAGCTCCCACGTCCCCACCACAGCCAGCAGGGGAGCAGCAGATCCTGCTTTGCACACTCTATTGCTTCTGTAGAGCTTCTGCTGGTCCAGGGAGCAAGAGGGATATCCCACCTCTGCTCTGGGCACGTCCCTCCTTCCTTCCTTCCCCTCTGCACCAGCGAGTCCACAAACTGCAGGGTAGAGAAGGGGTTGTAGTGGCCCAGCTGTGAGGGAGAGCAGAGCTTGAAGTGCAGCATGTGCAGCAGCACCAGCAGAGACTGTGAATCAGGAAAGCAGAGGGGAAATCAGGGTGCAGAAGATCAAGGAAAATAAAACAATATAATCTAGAGCCAGCCATCAGGGAGAACACAGGGAAAATGATGGTATTGGGACTGTGGGCAGCACCCAAGAGCTCCAGAGATCCAGCCCCTTGGCTTTACAGCTTTTCTCATCTCACAAGAGCCCAGTCCCTTCCTCCTTTTGTTTTACTCATGTTACCTTTTTTCTCTACCAACTGCCTGTTGGTAAATTCCACATTGTGGGAGAAAGTCAGGAATGCCAAAGGGTTTGTCCTTAAGGCTGAGTGTGAGAGAACAGAAAAAGAACTCTGCATATTCAGCTTCTGGCTCCAGTTTCTTCACTGTTGCTGCCAGAATGCAGGTGAGAAAGGGGCCCTGCCAGAGCAAATACACCCGAGTGGCTCACACTTCCACCTGGATCAGCCTGCCTCCAGGAATCTGGGAATCTGCTCATGAGCCTGCAGGGAGGGAGGGTCAGTCAGACCCTGAGGGGCTCTGGCAGCCCTGCCACCAGCACTGGTACCACTGGTAGTGCAGGAACAGCTGCAGCAGATGCTGATGGGAAGCCCCAGCCTCAGACTGTTCCTGGAATCTGTGGGAATGCAGTGGGGAAAGGTGTCAGTAGGACGGGGGACACAAACAGGTCTTTCCTTTAACAGGTTTCCTGGGGACACTTTGGTATGGGGGTGGGAGGGCAGCTGGGGCTTGGTTGGGGGTCCAGCCACCCATCCCTCTCTCCTGGAGGAACAGAGGCTTCTCCATGCTGTCCACAGCCTCCTGCTGCCTCTGCAGCAGCTGCTGGTGGAGAAGGAGGAAGAGACATCCCTGGTGTGTGTAAGGAGCCCCGAGGCAAGAGAAAGGCACCTCTGGGAAGGGATCTTCCTGTCTTTGGGGCCACAGTGCAAAGGATCAGCCTGACTGCCTCACTTGTTTATTTTGATGCCATTAAAGCTGCCTCTGGAAGGTGCCTGAGCTGTTTGCCCAGCAATGAGCACAGCTGGGAGGGCTGTGGAGGGAGTCCACTCTGCAGCCAGGGACTGTGTCCCCCCACTCCCTGCCCCTCTCCTCAGCTCTCTGTAATAAAACTGAGCATTGCAGTAAGTGTTTGTCTTGCCTGTGCCTGGACATGAGGGAGGGGAGCCCCACCGTGTGTTCTCAGCTCTGAGATGGTGTTGGCAGGTGAGTGCCAGCGGGTGGGAGTGGTGGTGACCAGGGCAGTACCTGTGCCAGAGGCATCACACCTGGTGGGCAACTCTGAAGGAGTGGCAGGGAATTGGTAACAGTCACATTCCATGGGGTTTTCTTCTCCCTAAAAGGCTGCAGAGCCTGGCTGGCTTTTTACCTTTTCCTTCTTTCCCTAAAGCCTTGCACTGAGAGGGGGGGCACTGCCAGAGCACCTCATGTAAATGCAACAGGAAAACAGCCCACACTTCCACCTGGCTCTGTTTCCCTCCAAGAACTTCTTCAAGATCTGATTGAGCTCAAACTTCCAGATCAAACTCAGTGACAATTAGACAATTACCCTGCAGAAACACTAATTATTATTTTTATTGCATTAGTGCTGAGGAAATCAGCACCACGTTGTATTTGACACTGACTTACCTACAGGGAGAGCTAAATCATTACAGAGCTGCATGCACGAGACCCAGCCCAGTGTCACCAAATCCCTGTTACAGCCAAAGGCGTGTGTGCTGTTCCTGGGCTGGGCTGGGGTGGTTGAACTGCCCAGACCAGTATTTTTGGTTTCTCCAAATACCCCTTACAGGCACTCAAGAGCAGCCTTTATCTCTGGGGGAGCTGCTCAGGATCACCACAGTTCTTGCATTTCTGCTGAAGTGTTTTCCCAGGCTCAGGAACTCGTGTTCACCACGCTCTGGTTCTGGGGTTTTCTCTGATCTTTGCCTTTCTGGAGTGTTTTTCACTCCTTTTATCCAGCTCAACGTGCAGTTTCACAGGAGCATCATGGATTTCTCCTTTCCTTCCCTGCCTCACTTTCCTGCCTTGGTTTCCCCTCATGTGTGCTGATGCCCCAGGTGAGGAATCCCACCCTCAGCACGGTGCAATTTCTAAAGGACTGTTGTTTGCCCCATTTTCCATCTTGGAAAAGCAGACATATTGCTGGAATTAAGTCCTGCAGCTCCTCTGCCTATGAAATGAGAGTGACACTTGGGATCCTCCTCCTGGCAACAGGTAACCTGGCTCACCTGGGGTAACTCCCCAGCTCCCCAGGCAAGGCAGGAGCAGGAGGAGCATCTTTCCTCCCCTGTGACACCACTCAGGCAGGAGGCAGAGAGCCAGGCTGCCTCTGCTGCCATGACTTCGGAGAGGGAGCGGCACCTGGGCAGCCTGACTGTCTTCAACAAGGAGGATTTTGAGGATGACTGGGTGAAAGTGGCCAGTGGAGGCTTTGGCCACGTGTACCAGGTGAAGCACAAGAGGTGGAGGACGGTTTATGCTGTGAAATGCTCCCCGTACCTGCTGCAGGACTCCAGCATGGACAGGTAACCCTGGGCTCTCCTCTGGCTCAGAGCTGAGCTCTCCAGGAAAGAGGGAAAGGTGTATGTGGCTCCTTCTCCTTGGGAAGGCAAGTTTTTGGTACCCAGAGGGAGTCGTGGTCTGGGGTTCTGCCTCTTTTCCTGTCTCAGGTGTGGATGTGCAAGGGGACAGGGACATGGGGAGCAGGGTTGGTCAGAAAGCTGGTGTTGGAATCTGAGGCTGAAAGGCACCTTCAGTGTGGGTATGTGGACAAGAACAGCCTGATTACTTATTTGCAGCTTTCACTGGACGTTGGGACTGGTGTGTGTCTATCAAACTAGATTAGTTATTAAACCCACGAGGTTTAAAGCTGAGGGACAGAGAATTTACAGCTGGTTTTGCTGGGCTCACAAAGCTCTGCTCCCTCCCTTGCTGCAGCCCCCAGATGTGCTCTTTCCTCTCACTGGGGCATCTACACCTTCACTTTGCTTTTTTCTGTCTCTCACCAGCAGAGACTCTTCTGCTGACCCACCCTGGGGCTGGGGATGGAGCAGAGCCAGGTAATCACAACCACCGCTAATGACACATTTTACAGGCAGAACTGATGGGAAAACAACTGAATTGATGAAGCAATTTAATTTAAAAATGTTATTCCATTCAAGTTGGAAGGATCCTGCCTGGCTAAAAATCTCACCCTACTACAATTTCTTGTTACTGACAACAATTGAGGTGGTTCCTGAGCAGTGTCTGCCCTCAGTTTGGACTTATGTTCTGCATTTTGTTCTCATTTTGGGGGGGGGGGAGGAAAAGAGAGGGAGTAAAATGCATCAGTTTGACTCCTGCATTTATCAATTTAATAGAACACCTCAGATTCCTCAACACATTTCACTGTGGGGAGCCTGCTAGAGGAAGTCTGACAGAAGGATTTGCTTGGCTGAGCCATTTCAGATCTATTAGTGGCCTGGCCAAGTGTTGTTGGAAGCTCAGATTCATTCCCAGGGTGTGCTTTTTAAAGGCACTCTTGGCACTTTGCTGCTTGGCTGCTCTCAGAGCACTCCGGGCACCCCAACTCGTCGAGCAGGTTGGGAAATGCAAAGCTTTAGTGAAACAACAGGTCTGCCGTCAGTGAAACAGGTCCAGGTGTGTCTGGGCTCCCTCTGGGACCAGATTCACCCTGCTCAGGGACAGGAGGCTGCAGGCAGAGGTGGAGACACAGCTATGGCCAAGGCATGGCCTGGGGACACCGTGGGTCACTGAGCTGTGCCTGCTCCTGACATCAGAAAACACCCTTGGGAATTGCACAGAATCCCTGAATGCTTTGGGTTGGAAGGGACCTGAAAGATCATCCAGTTCCAAGCCTTGATGTGGTTGCATTATGATCAATTAAAGGGACAAACTGGGATGAATCTGTTTGGGTCAGGCAGGGCTGCTTGGAAAGGTTGGATATCACTGAGTTACTGCACAGTCACTGAGCCTGTGAAGCAACTGATACAATTTCTTGGCTCCACTTTCTGCTTTATTTTTCATTTTTCCAGGACCAGTATGAACTGTCTAATGGAGGAGGCAACCAAGATGGAGAAAATCAAATTCCAGCACATTGTCACCATCTACGGGGTCTGCAACAGCCCTTTGGGGATAGTGATGGAATATATGGCAAGGGGGTCCTTGGAGAAAATTCTTCCCACCCACAAAATGTCTTGGCAGCTCAAATTCCGGGTGATCCACGAGATGGGCTTGGCTATGAATTTCCTGCATAGCATGACACCCCCTTTGCTGCACTTGGATCTCAAGCCAGGGAACATCCTCCTGGATGGGAATATGCACGTCAAGGTAAGACCTTAGGGCTGTGTTTGAAGGGACAGGTGGCTTCTCAAAGAAGACAAAGGTTATTTTTGCCAAACAAGTCCAGAATCCTGGTATATCAAGTTCTTCAGGAACACCCCATGAAAGGTTGACCAGGGGGGCTTACAAGAAGCAACTGGCAAACCAATAATCTCGAGGTCATACAGTCAATCTGTGCCAGAACTGGGAATTTAAGGCTCCAGTTCAGGAGGAAACACTGCTCTGCTGGACCCGGTGACAAGGACTGGGTGCAGTTTATCAGGGCTTTATCAGGTTTCAGCTGCTCATGTCCCTGATCCTGAGGGGTGTGAGCATTCATGGGAAAGGCTCTCCTTTTTCCTGCCTGCAGATCTCAGACTTTGGGCTCTCCAAATGGATGGAGCAATCCAGCCGGATGCAATACATCGAGAGCTCTGCTTTGAGGGGCACTTTGAGCTACATCCCCCCCGAAATGTTCCTGCAGAACAGCAAACCCCCCGGAATCAAGTATGATGTGTACAGGTAAGGGCTGCCAGAGGGCCCACAGGGAGCTCACTGAGCAAGAGGGACTGGCACATTGCCTCAGTTTGCTTCAATTCTGGTTTATAATGTGAGTGATGGGCTATCTCAGTGGTGGAGACTGAGAGGCACGGGGATTTTCTGTGGATAATCATCATCTCTTACCAGCAGCACCCACCCCACGGGAGCTGCTGACTGGATTGCCCCAGGTGCCATCACACCCTGTTTGGTTGCTGGAAGTTATTATAAAAATGAGTCAGATTAGAGCCCAGAACACGCAGTGTCTGCTCTTTCATAGCCGTGGCTGCTCAGATTCATTTTGCTTTTAAAACAACTGTAATATTGCATGTCTGCTTCGGTGTTCAGCTTCATTTGGGGCAGTAGCAGGTGGAGGAGAGATTTCAACTTCACTTTTTTCCTTCGGGGCAAAGAGCTTTGCAGCATATTTACACAAGTTGCATGAAAATGTCTGGAAATTCCTCAGCTCCTTGGCCTCCACACTGAACAGTAACTAAAGGCAAGAAGCAAAGGAGGATTTGTATGGCCACAGGAAATTGCAGTAGCCAGTGTGAATAAAAAACCCAATGTGAATAAAGTGAAAAAAAGGCACTTTCACAAGAAAGGCTCCTTAATTCACTACACTGACCCTTTCGCTGAGGCATTAGAGATGTTTGAGATACAATCATAAATCCTGACCCTTTTGGTCTGGGGGGTGAAATCCTTCCCTCCTGACAACCCTCTTCTCTAATTTCCCCGTTTCTCAAGAAGATAAAATCACATTTTATGTGATTGCTCACGATGTCCCTTTGCCTGCAGCTTCGGAATCGTCATTTGGGAGGTGCTCATGCAGAAGAAACCCTATGCAGGTAAATATGAGCCCTCCTCCCACACTCTGCACTTGGGAAATGCTCACTGCAGCTGCCCTCACAGAGGAAAAGCCCAGTGTGTGCTGCTCTTTTGCAGGGGCCAACATGATGGCCATCATCGTCAAGGTGGCAGCGGGGAAGAGACCTGGGCTGGAGCTCATCAGCGACGACTGGCCCGGGGAGTGCCAGCAGATGGTGGACTTGATGAAGAGGTGCTGGGACCAAGACCCCAAGCAAAGGCCAAGCTTTTCAGGTGGGACTGGGCAATGGACTGCCCAAAAATCAGCTGCAGGCATTGACAAGCTTGAGTGTGACCTCCCCAGTGGCACCTCTGAGTGCCCTTGTGCTGCCAAGCATCCTCTGTGTCCTTTTGTTCTTTCTCCCTTGTTCCCTGCGTGGAAGATGCATGTCCTGCCTGGGATCTGAGCCCCTGGGCAGCCTGCACAGCTAACAGTGTCCCTCTCTGGCAGATATCCCCGTGGAGACAGACATGCTGCTGGCACTGATACAGAGCCTGGTGGTGGATCCAGAGAACGAGCGCCTGGTCAGGAAGATGTCCCACAAACCTGCCATCTCTGGGAACCAGCAGGTGAGGAGAACTTCCCTGTGCCACTCAGGAGGTTCCACTGAGTCCTCTCCCTGAGCTTTCCTCTCTCGTGTCTCCTCACTCAAAGGCACTGCAGCACCTCTGAGTGGTGTGCTTGCACAGGTTGTGCCCCTGTAATTCACTTATGGGGAAAAGAAATGTGCAAGTAAATTTACAAGCTGGCCAGTGAGTTAAACTATAGCCTGAAAGGAAGAGTCTTCTTTGTTTGGGAGCAAATGAGTAAGCTCATTGAGATCCACAGATCATTTTCAGGCTCCCACATCCCTGTTTGTGTCCTGATTTGCTCAGCTGAGTTTTGGGTGCAATCACAGGGTTGGATAAAAACGATAATGCAGTGATAATCGACAATAAAAATGATAAAACTCGAATGACAATACCAAACTCTAGAGCAGTAGCCAATAACTGTGTGCAAACATTACAGAATGCCACTGAGCAACTCTGTCTTACGGCTTTTTCTTCTTCCCTTCCTGAAAATGAGAGTGACAAAGAGGAGTTCACCTTCCCCCGAGACACCAGGAGTGGAGGTGAGTAGGGGATTGCTTTATAAGTGAAAAATAAAGAAGGGGAAGCCTCCAGAAATTGTCTGGTTTTGTAGAGGATGTGGCTCATAAAGCTTTCCATGTAGGTGATGTTTTAAGCGAAGGAAAATAAACCCTACAGGAAAAAGCAGATACAGTGCCCATGAGGGAGAGGCCAAATGTCCCACTGCTCTCTGAGAGACTGCACAGAAGTGGTGTGGCCTCATTTCATATTCCCTGTCTCTAAAATGGCTTCATTTTATTTCATCCTATGAAGAATCACATGCTCTCCCTCCCATTATTTCACCTGGGTTTACTCTTTTTCTCCTCTTTTGCCTCCCTGCCTTTAGAAATGGACCATGAGGAGGTCCATCTGCCACCTGCCTACAGCGAGGCTGAGAGCCCAGAGGAGATCCTGTCCGAGGAGATCTGCAGAGTCCACGAGAACGGGCTCACCTTGCTGCACCTCATGGTGATCCAGGGCAACGCCGAGAAGGTGAGGTTCCTCCTGAGCTGCAAGGCCAACGTGAACAGCCAGGTGGTCTGTGGCTACACCCCACTGATCATGGCTGTCCAGAAGAGGCTGCCAGACATCTGCTCCATCCTCATTGGGCACGGTGCTGACCCCAACACACCTGATGAGGACGGATGGACACCCCTCCACTTCGCCGCCCAGAACGGGGACGACAGGATTGTCCGGCTCCTGCTGGACCACCAGGCACGAGTGAACGCCCAGGAGCACGACGGGTGGACCCCCCTGCACTTGGCAGCCCAGAACAACTTCGAGAACGTGGCCCGGGTGCTGCTGTCCCGCCAGGCTGACTCCAACACCCAGGAGGTGGACGGCAAGACCGCGCTGCACGTGGCAGCCTGCTTTGGCCACGTCAGCCTGGTGAAGCTGCTCGCCAGCCAAGGGGCCGACCTGGAGAAGAAGCAGAAGAACCACAGGACGCCCCTGCACGTGGCAGTGGAGAGGGGGAAGTTCAGGGTGGTGCACTACTTGCTGAAGAACGGGACGTCTGTGAACAGCCTGGACCAGAACCACTACAGCGCCCTGCACCTGGCCGTGGTCAGGGGCAAGCTGCTCATCTGCGAGAAGCTCATCAAGCACGGCGCCAACGTGGAGCTGAGGACGGACAAAGGCTGGACCCCCCTGCACTTGGCGTCCTTCAAGGGCCACGTGGAGATCATCCGGCTGCTCCGGCGCAGCCGCGCCCGGCTCAGCGCCAGGGGCAGCATGGACTGGACACCCCTCCACTTGGCCACCCGCTACGGGGACGAGCCTGTGGTGTGTGAGCTCCTCAGGGGTGGGGCGGACCCCAACATCCCTGAGAAGTCAGGGTGGGCCCCCCTCCACTTCGCCGTCCTGAGGGGCTCCTTCCTCACCGTCATCAACCTGCTGGAGTGCAGGGCGGACGTCAACGCCAGGAACAAGGTGGGCTGGACGCCCCTGCACCTGGCGGTGCTCAAGGGCAACATGGCCATCATCAAGACCCTGATCAAGGCCGGAGCTCTGCTGGATGTGGAAGACATCACTGGGTGCACGGCTCTCCAGCTGGCAATTCGGCACCAGAGAGAGAACATCATCACCCTGCTGCAAGGCAAGGAGGTGGGGGTGAACCAACTGGGCAGCAGGACTCTGGTGAATGATGCAAGGGTTTCAAGACCCAGACTTGTTCCAGCAAGGACAGATTTGTAAATTCATCAGCTCTGGCACCGATGACTTGAGTTTCCCAATGGCGGGTGCTACGCCTTAAAGCACCTGGTGATTACAGGGAAATGCTTTCCTCTTTAAAATGGGAGTTTCTAAGCATGGACAGTAAAGAGTAAAAGAAAAATGAAGCTGCAGAAGGAAGCTGACAAGTTATTTTCCAGGGTCTGACCAAGCTTGTAGAACATTTTGGCTTGGTCATATTGGCTTTAGGCAATGCTTTCTTGTTTAATACTTGCTGTGGAGGGATGGAAAGGGATATATGCAGTCCCTGTTCATGTGGGCAATGCTGAAGCTGTGCACAGCATATATACATGTCCTCCACAGATTTTATTGCTTTTATTCCATGTTTTCCTACAGAGAAAATTGGGGCAAAATGACCCTGGCACGGGTGGGAATTGAATAATGAGATTCTCACCTGCTGCTGGAAATAGACACCAAACATATGGTACAGCAACGTGTCGGATTTCTGACATCCCATTTTTGTAACAGGAATCAAATAAAGCAAGGAAGGAAAAAAAAAAATCACTAGTAGAGAGTATTTAAATGGATGCAGCACAGAGAGAAGAAATTCCAGAATAATGGCACTCCATGCCTTCAGTGCTTTGAAGGGACTGTTCTGCTGCCAGTGCTTTCCTCCCTCATCACCATAATTTGTGTGACTCGGGGCACTGGTAATGTCATGACTGGATAAATTCTATCCAGTGGTGTCACCTCACTGTAGGAAATGGCCAGGGAATTTGGTGAAATGTCCCATTCAGGCTCTGTTCTCCTGGAACACGGAGAGCACAGCACGTGTTGCTGGGTAACCACCCCCAAGGATAACCAGGGGGACGCTCAGAGTGCTCCCTGGAATAATAATATCTTGGAATTAAGGCATGCACAGCAAGCAAATGCTCTCACAGGGATTGTGAGACTGTGCTCTAATCCAGGCAGGATCCTTAAATGCCACTTCACACCAGAGTGGTGGATCCATACCTGATTTACCTGCCCTTGATGTTCCACAGATGGAGCTCTGGGCTTTGTCCAAGGGAAGGAACATTTTGGGTTCTCAGACCTTTGTGTGCAGCTCTTCCCCTCAACTTCAGCTCCACTGATTCACCAAATGTCTCTGCTGTTTAACATCCTTTGAAATATTTACACAGCAAAAAGAAATCCAATTGCCACATAATTCAGCAGCTCCTTTCTGCCCTCGCTCTGACAGAGAAACAAAACTCTGCTCATATGTCATAGAATGTTCTTTGAAAGAGCTTAATTAAATTTATAATGAAAATAACAGGGGATTAAGAAGACACGAGGGAAATACATTCCCCTTGCAGAGCATTACAGAGGTGATAGAAGCAATTTGCAGAGAAAATTACCTGTTTGCTGCTCAGTTTCTATAGAAATTAAATGAGTCTTTACAAACTCTGCAAAACTGCATTCCAGCCTCCACTTTGTGACTGTGCAGCTTGTTATTTCTAAAATTAATCGTAGGTCTCCATCTCCCCCCCCCACCCTTTTCCCCCCCCTTGTTCAAATACATTTCAGTCTTTTGTCCCTGCTGATAAATACACTGATGATTATCTCATTTTATTCCCCAGGGCTGGCAGCTCATGCCAGGGTGTCTTTGGACAGGAGCAGTGGCAGGACAGAAACCTCCTAAATAGCTCTTTCCTTGAGGGTTCTCTTTAGGTTTCAGAAAATAATCCCAAATTGGAAGGGACCCACAAGGATCACCGAGGCCAGCTCTTAATTGAATCCAAAAAGATCAAAATTGTTGACCCTTATGCCACAAAAATCATGTCTTTGAGGCACCCAGAGCTGCTTGGATGAAGAGGATGAGCTTTGAGGTCCCTTCCAACCCAAACCATTCTGTGATAAAGAATTTTTCACTTGAGAAATGTCCAACCTCACTAACGGTGAGCGAGAGGGGATCTGTCGTATCAGCAGCCAAATTTCTGATGTAAAAATTTGTTTGAAGAAGAGATGGCTTTGTCATGATCAAAATGTGGATGTTTCAGTGAAAAATCTGAGCTCCTCTGTGGGGAAATGTTCACAGGAAAATGACATCAGTTTATACATCTGTGTTTTGCATTGCTCCTGCAATTTGTTTGTTTGGAGGTGCTGCAATTATGGAGGTATGTGATGAAATTTAAATTAAAATAATCCTACATTTTAGAGGAAAATAGACCTGAATAAATACAGCTTGGGGGGGTGAGGGGGGGAGTTTATTTTTAGCAGAAATGCTTGTTTTTTTCCATAGCCCCTTAGGTGTGGAAAATCAAGATGTTTCTGACAGCAATGATGTGAATGTAGGAGGGAGTGATTTTAATGTAAGAAGAAATAGTGAATTCTATGTGTTTCTTTTTATTCCAAGGAGGTGGTTGTAGGCTCTGTACTGTATCAGACGTCAGTGTGAGACATTCCTGACTCCCTCCCCAGCCTTTTCATGGCCTGACATCATTAATCCTGCTCTGGCTGCTCTCTTCCCAGACTATCCAGCACTTACCTGTGCTACTCCCCAGCTTTAGGGAGTATTTTAATGCTCCTCCTTTGAAATAAAGGCACGGAGCACTTCAGAAAGCAGCTCCCCACCCAGTGCTCTCAGTGCACCCAGGTGTGAGCTCAGCTTCCATTATTGGGATGGCAAAAGGTGCCTGGCTGGGCATCAAGGAGCACTTGCTGTTTTCTCCTACCAAGCATTTCATCCCCAGCAAGTTGAACATCTTGTGATCCTTTCATCAGCTGCTGCTTTCCTTTCTTCTGGCTCAGAGCACAGCGTGAAACCCTTCTCTTCTGTAATTTCCTACTGGCCTCATTCTCTTATTTTGGGGGAAAAAAAAATAAAAAAGAAACCCAAAACAAAGCCAAGCCCAGCATTGATGGGTTTTAAAGCCTGGCAGTGTTTGCAGGGTTACAACCCCAGAGAGTTCAGCACCTTGGGGACAGTCTGGGGAGGAGATATCGTGGTTCAGGCTCTCACTGTGACAATTCAGGGCTCCTCACACCCTGAGTGAGCTTGGGAAAAGTCTTTTGTACCCAGAAAGAGAGATTTATATCCCTGCTAGAGGAACAACAGGGCACCCCAGAGGTTCAGAGCCATAAGGCAGCAGCTGCCTGTGTTTGGGGGATCACAGCATTCTAGAATTTGTGACTCTAAACAGCTCTTTTTCTGGCAAGAATTGGTGTTACCAGAGCAGTGAGGATGGGATACTGCCCTCCACAGAAAGCCAGCCCTGGAACACATTGCTCTGACTTTCCCTTCAGAAAGAAAACCTAGAGATCCCTTTGAAGGACAACAGCTAAAAATAAAATAATAATAATAAAAAAACCCCAAACCACAAAAGCTTGGAGTTTAATCTATGTTTACCTTGCTGGAGTTTAAATAAGGACGGAAACAATTGCACCTAAAAATAAGGGAAGCACAACTCGAATACAAAGCATGATTGGTTTTGTGCTACCCTGGATCATTTTATAGTAGATCACGGGGCCAAACCCCCTTGCAGAGGTGATTTCCAAATAGAATAAAGTCCTCTGAGAACAGAATGAATCAAGTAATGATGGGGAAAGGCAGTTGCTCACTGTTTGGTGATGCTGCTGATGCCTCTGTGAGTCACCAAGTGCTGCTGCCTTTACCAACCTGCTCTGTTGGCAAGGACAGGGTGCAGGAGCTTTGCCAGAGGAGTTGGGATTTATGGACATGGGTTCCCAGACTGGGTTTGGGTCCCAAACCTGCAAATGTGCACCTATTGAATGATTTAATCGGTATTTCTGCTCAAATCAATCGATTTCCACCAGGGATGGGGGTGGAGAGTTAACTCTGATTTATCACAACTCCCTTCTGTCCAATGTCACTGATCAAAGGGGACATGTGTGAACTCCTGGAATAAACACCCTCAAGCCTTTTCTGCTCTCTGCAATACAAATACCCTTTATGATACACTGAGTTGGGTCAGTCTCACTGAGTTATCAGAGGCATCTTGGGGATCATACAACCAACATGAAACTATGAGCAATTCCCAGTTATTTAATAAGTGCTTCATTGCTGGTTTTTAAAAAAATTTGGTCTGAAAAGTGAAAAAACAAGAAGATAAAAATCATCCAGCAGTTCCAGAAGGTGACTGAACTCTCCATCCTGGAGAGATGTGGCAACTGTGCTCCTGAATAAAAACAAATATATAAATCCCACCGACCTTGCTAGTTAGAAAATACCCCCTTAAAGATTCCATCTCCATCTGGAGCAATTATAGAGAGGACCAGGCCAGGGTCAGCAATCAAGAGGTGCACTAATTAGCTGCAATAAAGGAGAAAATGAGCTTTGTTTGCTGCTGCGGAATAAGGCCATTACCTTGGAAAAAAAAGGAATATTATGGATGCTGAGGAGGGTTTAGCTGTGCCAGAACTGAAGTTTGGGGCATATCTGGACTCATTCCACGGCACTTTTACTGCCCTTCAGCACAAGCTGATTTCTTAACAAGGCAGAGGAGTGTTCTCATCACCAGGAAGATTTTATTGCTATTTTTTGGACAAACTTTAATGTCAGCTCCAAGCAGGGGAAAAAAAAAAATCCTTAGAAGGAGTTCAGGGAATTGATTTTCTCTTTTTTGGGAAAGACTGCAGTCTGCCAAAAGGTTTTGTTCAGACTGACCTGCCTTTATTTTGTTTAAACAGTTGTCTAACACCCAGCATGATTCCTCCCAGGAGAGCTGACTAGGTCTATTTGCTGCCCAATTTGTTGCTCCTGTTGGCTGAGCACAGTCGTGTTTTGTTCCTGGCTCATCCCTGGAGACTCCAGGGAGTGCAGGAAAATGGCACAGGACAAGAACCCACCCAGACACCTTCAAAAAGTAACGGGGAGATAATTAACAACAACCACCACCATGGAAGAAATAGGAAAAAAACCAGAGAAAAGGTGGAATTCACCTAAACACTGGAAAACTCTTGGCCTCTCTGTGTTTGTAGGGAAATCTCAAATCTGATTTATTTTGCCCCAAATTTAGACATGGATTTGGGATTTGGGGAGTACAATTAGATACCTGGGGATGAGTCTTGCTGCAAAAGCAGCTTCCTGCTCCTCAATTAACCTGTGCAGGGTGCACACCCCAGCCCCCCAGTAAACCCACTTCTGCTCTCCCCTTTATCACAGGGAGGAGCCCCCTGGAAAGGGGGAGCCCTGCCCCACTGCTGGGACCACTTTGGTGGTTTGTGACTGCAGAATGACAGCTCTTCCCCAAGGCTTTTGGGTTTAAATACCTTTTTCCTCGCTGCATTCAGCCAGAGGAGCATCTCCATCAGTCTCCTTCGTGGAGAACTTCCCTCTGCCCTTTTTAATTAAGAACAAGGTAGAATTTACTGGCATTTTCCCTGATCCCTCTGAATCATGCCCCAGTTCCTGGTGTTTCACTCCCTGTAATCTTCCCCAGTGATTCTTTGAAGTGATTTAGGGCTTGTTTATCACAAAGGCAATCAGACACGTCCCTTCCAAGACACCCTGAGAGCTGCCACTGGAGCTGAGCTTTCCTCTGGCAGGTGGGCTCAGACACAAAGGCAGCTCTCCACAGCTAACCAGGTTACCAGGCACTACCTGAGCCCCACTAAATCACCCTCTGCATAATCTCCCCTCATGGCAAGTGCCAGGTAGGCAAGTGAATGTCAACATAATGAAGGAATGTGGCCCGGAGCATCTGCCACCAGCTGAGAACATGCACAAACTCAATTGCTGGAGCTCAGTAAATTGCAAGCCACAATAACTCAGTTATAAATCCACATCCCCAGGTTAATTTGGTGTGACTTTCTGCATCTAGACTCCAGCCTTGGTGTGTTGCAGGGGTTGATTCCCTGCTCTCCTGCTCTTGTGCTGTCATTTAGAGCAAACCATGGTGCAAAGTGGGCGTGCAGAGCTCCAAAGGCAGCAGCATTTCTGCTGCTGGTGTCTCTGCTCCCAGCCAGCCCTCTCACTGGGCTGAGACCCTGAGACCCATCTCCAGGTTGTGTCTGGGGTCAAACCCTCACATTCTGGACCATCATCTGTGCTGTTCCCTCCCTGTGAGCCCAACCCAGGGCCCAGGGGGAGGCAGGAGCAGTTCAGCCCTTTAATATCAGCTCTGTGTGTCACTGAATCACCTCTTGCCTTGATCCAGGCACAGCAGGGTGGTTTTAACCCCCTCCCCAGAGCACGTTTCTGTCCCCTTCAGAGCATCCCTGGCTGTCCCTGCTGTGAGCAGAGTCATCCTTGTGCCAAATCCCTCTACAGGACCCACAGCTGCTTTGCCATCTTGCTGGAGTTTTTTTTCCTGGCAAACTTGCAGAATTACACCAGATCAAAGTCACTTTTATTTTTGACTAAAGCTCCCGGAGGGAGGGAGGTGTTCTGAGAGATGTACATATTTGTTTAGACTGCCACTGACTGTCCATTTCTTCACACAGACGAGCTCTCAGCTCATAACCTGTCTCGTTCAATCACATTTTCAGCTCCTGGGTTTTCCTCTGAAGCTTTGTACATTTTCCAGCTGGTGATTTGACAGAGCTCCCTGAACTCACACTCAAAGAGAGCTGCTCAGACTCTCTGTGTTGCTGTTGCCATTTGGAGGCAAGATTAGATTTCTGGCTAATGTTAATTTGGGCTTTTGTTGCCTTACTCCATACTGTAAATAAATAAATAAAAAACCTCATTCATGGCTGAATTATTAAATATTAACAATGGCTGTTGTGAAACACTTCCAACCCAAGCCTGTCTGGGGTTCTGTGAAATAGAAGTGGGGTGATGGAGGGGGCAGAAGGCTCGTGGGGTGGGCACAGGGATGGCTGGAGAGGGAAACCAGCACTTTGCTCAGAGCCAGGGTTTCACAGGTCCCTCTCACCACCAAATCCTGTCCCAGGCAGGAGCCACAGCACCCTGCCCTGCTGGGCACCCCATCAGAGCTCAGGGGTCTCTCAGCCAGGGCAGGAGCCCTGGGGGCTGCTTTACCTCTGTGCTCAGCCCTAGAAGGGGTGGCTTTTTCCCCCAGAGCCACCACCAACCCTCTGTGCTGCTTCCTTGCTGCCCTTCCCTGAGCCTGGCCCCAGATGCTGCTGGTGAGATGGCAGTGATGTCAGTCCCATCTCAGCAGAGCCATGCATGCAGTTGATTAGGTGCAGCAGGGAAGCGATGCCAGCCTTGGCTAAATGTGCTCCCCTCCTTTCATTAGCCCCCTTTTTTTTTTCCCTGGGCCCAGCATGGCAGCTTGGGGATGGAGAATGTTTTTTCCTCATTTAAAGGGCCTGGCTTTATGCTTTGCTTCTTTAAGTCTCTTTAAAGGCGTTTCTAGGTCTGTTAATTATTCATTATACCTTAATTATATTTAGTCCACCATCCATCACTCTTTCTTTGGTGGAGAAAGTTGTTATTTATGAGTCAAAAGCTATTTAGGCAGCAGACAGTCTGGTATCGTCAAAGACTTGGGGGAGCAGTTTGGATTAGTAAAAGAAGCTTTGATTAAAGAGAGGGAGTTGATTTAACAAGTGTAACTGGTTTTATCTTTTTGTCTTTTTTATTTTTTTGGCTGGATGTGCAGAACAAAGCACATCCAGGAATGTGTCAGGCCTGACCTGCAGCTATAAGACTCACTCAAATGCCCCAGGAGATGGACAGATTGCTCTGTTTTATCTCTTTTGGGTGGTGTGAATGGTGTTTTGGAGTCCCCAGCCTCAGAAATAAAATCTGGCTGTAAGGGTGAAGTCACAGGAGCTGCCTTTGATCCTGCCAGGCTGAGGCCAGACAGGCTGAAAACAACCTGGTGTGTGTCCTGTCTCATCCCAAATATCATTTATTCTGCTGGGTGAGGGAGGGGGTCATTTGAGCCCCTAATTTTCCCTCAGTCACACTGGCATTGAGTTGAATCATCCAACAAGGAGAATTAAGCCTCATTGGAACTCAGTAGCTCTGGAGATTCTGGTTTCTGTATAAACTGAGGACTTCAGGGCAGGGATTATCTTTGCCCTGTGTTGGCCGAAAACAGGTGGACTAAAACCTTTGGTTCGTGCCAAGGATCCAAAATACCATTATACTGAAATATTTGTTTGTTGCTTCTTGGAAATAGATCATTTTCTTTCCTAGGAGTGGGAAGGATATTATTTTCTTTCTTCTTTTTTCATATAAAGCAAACAATCTTTAGACAAAAGTGCTGACTCAGCCTGGCTGAGGTTCACCTGCATAAATAGCAAATGTTTCAGTGCATAGCTTGAGAAAACAGGGCCACAGCAAGTGCAACATAAAGGTAAATATTCCTGCATGAACTAATGAAGTTCTCCAGAAGGCAAAAGCTCCCTGTGACTTGGGATGAGGGCTGAGCTGCAGGGGATGGAGGGGGGCACCTGCAATGTTCCCTCTGCTGGGAATTCCCAGGTCAGCCAAGGCAAAGGCACAGTCACTTTTGGGGGCACATTAACTCCTGTCAGAGCAGTGGCTCCCAGTGCCCACCTCGAACCTGCCCTGCCACAGACCAGCCATGACTGAGCAGTGCCAGGAGCAAGGACAGGCAGCTGGTGTGATGCCACAAGTGCTCCTGGCTGGGCATTTCCATCCCTTCCTCCTCCAGTCCTCCCCAGCCCACTTTAGTCTAGAAGGCAAGAGACACAGAGAAATTTAACCCCGTTTTCTTTCTGCCTGTGTTTCTCTGCACTCTTCCTTCCCCATGTCTCATCCTCGGAGCTTCAGGCTGGACAAACACTAAAGTTCCTAATGGGATGAGGGGAGAAAGAGGAAAAACGCAACTATTCTGAAAAGTGAGTAAAAGAAAGGCGAGCTCTCAGGTGAAGGTGGATTTTCCTGTCTGTGTCTGTGCTCTGTAGCACAACCATGGGCCCCTGGACCCCTCACCCTGCTGCTGCTGAACAGAACAAAACAATCCTGCAACACCAGGGTGGCTTGTGCAAGTCTCTGTTTAATTACAGTGCTGCATGAAGACATTTGTTGGTGTCGAACGTACCTGTGACGGGCATTTATACATTCCTGACTCCTCAGGGAGCCGTGGTTGCACTGCAGACTGTCACCACGGAGGTAGTGGCTTTATTTTTTCCTTTTTTTTTTTTTTGTTTTTTTTTCCTTTTAATTTTTCCAGCAGGATTCAATAAGCTGGTTAGACCTATTGTAGTTCATTTACTCTTCAGTCAGGAGGATAAACAGCATCGTGTAGTGGGAGCAAGCAGGCAAGCAGCAAATACAGTGCAGGCAGAATTCACTGGCTTTTAATTCAAACCTGTTTGGGGGGTGCCCCAAAAGAGCCCCCCCTGGGCTTCAGCAAGCTGGGGATCACAGGGAGGAAAAGCAGGAACAGGAAGACTCAATAAAGCAGAAACTAAAGCTTCAGTTCTAAATAATGAATCACAAAATCGGGTCTGGAGCTCTCGAGGAACAAAGAAATGAAATCTTCTCGTGAATGTGTTTTAAAAACCAGATCAGTCCCCTGACCATCACCAGCGTGTCCTGCCATCAGGAGTCTTTGGGAAAGCAGTGGTTTTATCCAGAGGGGAAGGAACAGTGAGGTCTGTATTTGCCAGGTTCAGCTCTGAGGGCAAGAGACCTCAAAATCCTTCACGATGCAGCTGATTTCTCATGGTTCTTTAGAAGTTTCCACAAGCATCTTCCATCCCACCCACAGGCTGGTTGTCCTTGTGTCAGGTGCTGTGCAAGCAGCTGGCAAAGCCTGTCCTTGCTCCTGGCATTGGTTTATTCTTTGTAAAGCCAGAGGTGATGGCGTGTCTTGGTCCACTCTTGCAAAGAGTTATGAAGGCTCAATTCAGGGGTGAAAAGTGCTTTAGTTTGGTGGCTGCAAGTGCAGGTGGGGAAGGAAAACCTGCTGCAGAGATGAACAGACATGGCATTGCCACCATTCCAAGGGCAGGGGGGATACAGAAATTCCCACAGGACACCTTTGAGCCCGGAGTGTTGGCAATGAGTGGCTTAGAATGTCATTGGAATGAAGGATGGGCTGTGGGTAATTCCTCACGGATACTTAAGCTCTAGGAAATGACACCTGGGTTTTTTTTGGTCCAAGTTGGCAAACACATGAAGGACACCGGCCCTTTTTCAGCAGCTTTTTTTCCTCCATGACATTTTGGAAGAGATTTTCATGTAGTGGTTCAGGTGAGTTGAGCTATATCTGGATTCAGTAAATAAATTTTGGAACAAGGTACACAGTGTTGGAGGTGATGATTTATCCTGGGCTAACGCTGAACACAAAGTAAAATTATGGCACAAAGTTAAGATATTTTTCACATTCCTTATTCTGAGGGCTCACAACATGTTTTAGTGCAGGGCAAATATCACCTATGGCAACTTCCAAATGCTTTAAAGCTTTTTTTCTATATGCATATTACTTTCTACTTTGATTCAGCTCCCCACCTGTTAATTCACACAGTCAATTGGTTTGTGAATATGTTAGAAAAGTGACCAGTAACTTTTTACTGTTTTTCTACCCAAAAAACCTCCTGACTATGTCATTCTATAAATTTTGTAAGTGATACCAGTCTGAGTCGATTCCCACCACTGAGTGAACTTGCTTGGTTAAAACTGGGGGGAAATGAACAGCCAAAGTGTGCCTGAGATCTCCTGAATTAATTTCCAGCCATGTCCAAATGTTATACAAGTTTGTGGGCTAAATACTAAAACCACTGGATATCAGCCTCTTCCAGCAATACCAGGTTTAGAATGGAAACCTTTTGGATTAAGGTGGGGCTGCTCTTTCAATTTCAGAAAACAGCTGAGATTATGTTACAGCTGCTTGGCATAATCTCTTCCTGATACGGAGCTGGAACACATCCTACCAGCACAGGGAAATGCTTTGTTAGCAACACAGGAACACCAGGGAATTAAAGAAACCCTTGGCAGTGAACTTCACCTACTCTGAAGCAGAAACTATGTGAGTATTCCACAAACTGCATAGAGAGAAAAGGGACTATATTGCTCTCTGGGTTGTGTTTTAGCATCTTCAGGAAACAGCAGGTAGGGAGTCTGCCTCTGCAATATGGCTATTGAAATCATCTGCTGCTCCAGATCCTACAGGAATTTCTAGCCAGACCTACTTCCATGTCTTTTTATTCATCTTGCTATGTTTTATTTACAGAGATATTGCAAAATATATTGTGAACTGAGTACAATTAGGAAGTACAGTGTGGATTTGGCAATGCCAGATTCAGCGTGGTGGAATTATGCTGTTATGGGTTGTCAATTCTTATAATCCATGGAAAAATAGGTATCAGAGGGTAAGGGATGCTGGAAACATCCGGACCTTTCCAAAGTCCAACTCGGACACAGGAGCTGGTCCAGGTAAGGGCTTTCTTGGGTTTTTATTCTGGCTTTTTCCAAAACACACAGTTTTATCTCCTTCACTGGTAATTTAAATTAGGCACAATGTTATTCTGCACTCTCTACCGAGAGACTTAGGCAAAGCAGCCCCGAGGTGGTCCTTGGCTCTGTGGCAGCCTGACCTGGGTGAGGAGAGCCAGACCTGACTTGGCTGGCTCGTTCAAGCTCCCACCTGGGGCAGTCAGGGCTGCAGGTGCCTCCCCTGGCACCCTGTCCTGGGTTTCTACATTCACCACACCACCACTCCTCCCCGGGCTTTGTACCTCCTGGTGAGAGACTGGAGATGGGATGCTGGTGGGCAGAAATCACTGCTGATGAGAGATGGGGGTGTCCTGTTTGATGTACACCATGCAAGGCAAGCTACCACTCCTTGAGTTGCCCTCTCCATCTCTTGTTGGGTTTTTTTGGCTTGGGCTCCTGTTCACTTCATCCTGGTGATTCGTATTTACACCGGTGCAGTGGTCGGACGTGAGACTGATGCCCCCTTCTTCCTTCTGCCCATGGCTTGTAGGCCCACATTGCTGCAGGGTTGGGTCTGTGGGTGGCAGAACCTTCTTGACCCTCTCGGGGACCTCTTAAAGAGTGGATTTGTGGGGTTTTTTTCTGAAGGCTTCAGCAGTCTAACACTGGGTAATTCAGCTCGAGGTGAAGGTGAAGCCTGTCTCTGGCTCCTGTGGCGAAGCAGAAAAGATGGTCTTGTCTTTGGTGAGAGTTGGGTGACCCAGCGCCACCTCCCCGTGGCTCTGTGACTGTCTGTGCCCAACGCACTCGAGGCTGGATGGCCACAGGCAACAACCAAGCGAGCGCGCCTCGGTTTTTGCTCCCGCTTTAAGCACAGTGTGAGGGTAGCTCCGAAAAGTGCCCTGGTGGGACGGGTGTCCCAGCGTCCAAAGGTCACCCCGAGGGATGAGAGAACCTCCCACCTCCGTCCCCACCGAGGTGTGGGCATGGCACTGCTGTCACACCCGAGGCCTCGTGCCCAGCACACAAGACCCCTCCATGGCTGCCTGTTGTGTGCATGAATGGCGTCACTTTCTTTTCTATTCTTTTCTATTCTTTTCTATTCTTTTCTATTCTTTTCTTCCCCCTCTCTCGCTCTTAAAAAATGCGGCTGCTTCTTTTTGACTTTTAGCAGTGGAGGATCTTCATGAAAGCCTTGCGAAACTCGACGTTGAAGGTGGTGTAGATAATCGGGTTGACAGCGCTGTTGACATAGCCCAGCCATGTAAAGGCGCTGTACATGGCCGGGGGGATGTTGCAATCGCAGTGCATGTTCAGGATGTGGGTGATGAAGAACGGGAGCCAGCAGATGATGAAAACACCTGGGGGGGGAAAGGAGAGAGAGACACACATTTTGATTGCTGAAAGCTGGACAGATTTTGAGCCTGAGAACCGTAAGGCTCTGCTGGGCATAAAGGAAAAATATTTCCCTGAGGAATAAACCTTCTGTTTGCGTGTTAAGTCTCAGCCTATATTCTATCCAGGTACTAAAGAACTTCTCTGCTCATGTAATTAGACCAGATACATCAGAAGCTCTGGCCTTTGGGGTGCCAGCTCCTTGCTGAGCTGGGCTGCCTTTCATGCTGCAGGGAGCCCCAGACACCCCAAAGATGGGCAGCTTTATGAGCCCTCTTGGGAAGGAGGGCCCCTCTTGCCTACGTATCAAGTGACTTTATATCTATGGAGGCATGGAGAATCCATGCTGGATGTCCTAGTCCTGGGCAGGTGCTGGGTTTCTGCAGGAGCCCCAGGGCAGCCAGGGCACGTTCTCACCGAGTACGATGGCCAGCATCTGGGTGGCCTTCTTCTCCTTCTGTTGTGACAGTTTCCTCCTGGTCACAGCCTTGAGAAAGTTCCTCGTCTTGCCGTTGGGCAGGGAGTGGATCTCGAAGACCTTGGCTGTGTGGTGTGCTTCTTTGGCATGTCCATTCTTCTCCAACCTCCCAGGGCTGTTCAGGGATGTCTGCAGGGTGGAATTGTTGCCCCGGTTAGACCCAACTGGCACAACCAGCTGGTGGTTACTTGGTGCTGCGGGTTTGAAGGTGGTTCTCTCAGGGGGGCTGGTGCTGGACACCATTTCCATCTCCTCCATGTGACTCTCCGCCTCCTGGACAAGAATCAAATGTCCACAACATAAAGACAGATAAATACACCAAGAGGAGCAATGAAAGTTCCTTAGAGAGTGAAGATGGATGATGCTGGAGAACAATCAATCCCTCTTCTCCCTCCCTGCATGATGCTTGGAGAAAGGGCTGTGAAATGTTTACAGATGAAGATATTTTGGGTGGAAGGGATTGACAGAACTTCACTGGAGGATTCTCCTGTATTGCACAAAGAGGCTCAGAAATGAGAGAGGTGCTGTCTGCACTCCCCATGGATTTTATTTAGGTTTTTCAGAATGCAAATAAATAAAAATTAAACCAACAAGCAAAACCCAACACAGCCAATGCAGTCCAAGATTTAAATAACAGAGAGAAGAAGGAAATCAAAGGCACAAAATGTTCAAATGCCATGGCTTTTAGAACTGATCTTTAGGTGAGATTAGTCTGGCTTTTTAAACTCTATCCTCTTAAACCCCCTGCTTCACTCTAAGGAATGGGAAGAATATTTAAATTGTGAGATTGAACGGTAACCTTTGTTCTTAGTTTATTTTTCTCCCACCCTGCATAAATTAATTGCGTGTCCTGAGGGGTGAGAGGGGGAAGGCCAAATGCTCTGAAAAGCTACCACTTCTCTTTAACACTCACCACTTTGCGCTTATTAACTTGGAAGCTCCCATTGGACTTCACAATAACTGTGCAGAGCTTGACGTCTTCTGGATGAGTGCATTTGTCCTAAGGGGCAAGCACCAGCTCAGAGGTTACACAGGCACAGAGGAATTGGGAAGGGAAGCTGGTAAGGGAGGCACGTGGAAATACAAACATAGGGCATGAGGCAGAAATTAGTCAGTGTGAGGATGATGGAAAACTACTGTGGAGAAGCAGTGATGCAGGTGACTGTCCCTTGGGCTCTTCACCAAAGGAAGGAAGCCTCAGAGATCTGCTGGTGTTTGTCTATCCCTGCCTGCTCTCCTTGACGTGGCAGTGGCCCTGAGGCAGCACAGTTTGGAGGTGGTGCCTCTGGGGCTATACGTTCCCCCTGGTTGTTCTGCATGTGCTGCCAGGGTAGTGTTTTGGCTGAGCTGTTTGACACTCTGCCCGCTCAGCTGGGCTCCTCTCACTCACATCTCCAGCTTTGGGAGGCTGTTTCCCTGCAGAGGGGTCGGTGCCAGTGATGTGGTTTGCACCCCAACCATGCAAACCATTTCCATTGAACCCTGGGGAGAACTTAGAGCACCTAAAGGGGAGTAACAAGGAAGCTGGAGATGGGCTTTTCCCAAGAGAATGGAGTACCAGGACACGGGGGAATGGCCTTAAACTGAAAGAGGGCAGGTTCAGACTAGATATGATGATGAAATTCTTGCCTGTGAGGGTGGGCAGGCCCTGGCACAGGCTGGGCAGAGAAGCTCTGGCTGCCCCATCCCTGGAAGTGTCCAAGGCAAGGCTGGATGGAGCTCTGAGCAACCTGGGCTAGTGGAAGGCATCCCTGCCTGTGGCAGGGAGTTGGAACTCCATGAGCTTTACGATGCCTTCCAAACCATTCCTTGATTCTGTCATTCTCCCCCCCAGCAGCAGCACTGACTCAGACCATGGTGTAGCCTGTATTCTTGGGTACCCCAACCCAAACTCAGCGGAGCCAGAGGAGGTGCCCTCTGGTTAAGGCAGCAGCTCCTAGTGCAGGTCTGCTGCTGGAGCATCCCTGGAGATCCAGGGAAGCCTGTGAAGCACTGAGGAGCCCAGAGTGTGCAACTGGGACTCCAGCCTGGCACAGGACTCGGCATTCCCCTTTGTGACCCAGCATTTCCCCTGGTCCAGCTGGGGACATCTGGGGAGAGTAGGAAGCGCTCTGGGGAGTGGAGCAGGGAGGGGAGAAGGATGTGCAGAGTGCTGGGAGCCAGGCAGGGGTGCAGTTACCTTGAGAGGAGCCTGCGTGTCCGAGTCCAGGACGTGGCTGCTGCGCTTGGTGGTGACACGCTTCCTGCGCCGCCGGAGCACGATGTAGATCTGGACATACACCAGCAGGGTGACGATGAAGGGCACGTAGAAGGACACGATGGAGGAGTACACCACGAAGGCAGGGTTGGCAATGATGCACTCATTGGCATCTGGAAGGCAAAAGGGGTTCAGGCTCTCCCTGCTGCTCAGAGCTGCTTCCAAAGGCACAGGTAGCCAGGCAGGGAGGGCTTCAGGTTCTAAGGAGGCACCACCACGTCAGCTGGAAGTGGTACCAGAGAAGCATCTCCCCTTGGGTTGTGGGAGTCACATCATGCCAAAGTCCCTGATTATTGCTTGCCTTGCAGCTAAAAGCCCACTGATCCCATGGTGTATCCAGTCCAGGCTTCCCATGGAACTGATGGCTGAACTGCCAGTCCTTTCCTCTCCTGTCTCAGTGAAGGTTTTATCCCATGACTTTCCCTTTTTTTGCATGTTTTATTTGAGGAGGGATTTTGAATTTGTGGTCGACAAATGTTAAGGGAATGCTGGCTAGTGTTGTGTGAACTACCACAAAACCTCAGCTCTGGTGGGTCTGAAACACCAGTGTGGAACAGCAAGAGACCAAACAGACCCAACAGGGTGACATTGGCAGAGAACACCTTAACCAGGGGCGGATACATCCCAGTACACCTCAAACCTGAGCCCTGTTTTCACTCCTGGAGGTAACTGAGGGTAACCCAGTAAAGCCAGGAAGGTGCCAGAAGGCAGCTGTAGGTGGCAGAACACTCACCTGTGTTGTTGAGGCCGAAGAGGAGCGGGCAGGAGATGGCAAAGGAGAGCACCCAGACCACAGCAATCATGAGGGTGACCCTGCGCTTGGAGCTGTAGCGGGTGTTGTAGAGCATGGGCATGGCCACGGCTGTGTACCTGCGTGGGGAGAGACACACACCCTGCCAGCCTGCTGCCAGCACCCCTGCTTGATGCTGCCAAACTGGAACCTGCACCCAGCTGCTGTGGCTGAGAGCCTGCTCCAGCAGGGGACTGGAAGGCAAGCCAGATTTCCCATGTCAGGAGGTGTGTGCAGGAGGCTGGGCATTTCCCTTCCACCCTGATGCCTCTTCCACCATTCCAGAGTATAATCAGAAGGACCAAACTCATGGAAACATACACAGACAATTTAATTTGCATTCTCAAGAGCAGTGTTTCTATGTCTTCTGACAGAATCCCTGCTCAGAGCTCACTGAGATCCCCTAAGTTGCTCCTCAAAAGGCATCAACAACACTCACTCTCCCCATTTCCAAAGCTCTGAGTCACAGGTAAAATTAGACCACAGAGAGGTGGCTGTGACTTGCTCCCCTGGGTTCTGGCATGGAGCCCTCACCTGTCTATGCTGATGGCACAGAGGTTGAGGATACTGGCAGTGCACATCATGACATCCAGGGTCACAAAGATATCACAGTGGATCCGACTGAACCTCCACTCACCAACCACCTGCAAAGAGAGAGGGAGGTGGGTACAGAATTCCCTCGGGCTGTGCTGCTGACAGGGTCTAAAAGGGAGAGATTTACACAAAGTTAGAGCTGCTTGTGTGTAGCTGGAGTTCTGCTGGTTCAAAGGGAATTCTCTGCTCCATCCAAAGCTCCCCCAAGGGCTGCTGTGATTTCATGCTCCCTAATTCCACCCTCTTACTCTGGGTTGAGTTGGGCAGCAAACACAAACCTGGGCCCATATTCCAGTGACATCAGGGAGTACAAGTCTCCTCGAAGTCAGAAGGAACCATGCAGGGCCTAAACAGGTCTCTGAAGCATTTCAAAGCAGAATGAGGAAGCAATTACATTAATATTAATTCCAAGCACCTCTAATTGTACTTACAGCTCTTCATTAGGCATTTTTTGGCAATTATACCCAGCAAAGGTCAACAGTAGACAAGTAGGAGCTTTCCTTCATTTCTCAGTTTAAGATCAGGGGAGACATTCCTCGTTTGGGTGAACAAAATGAATTTAATCCAGAGTGAAAATTCTTTAACACTCTACATGATGTGCTAAAGACAAAGAACTAATGATAACTCTTCCAGTCACCAGTAGCCTTTTTCTCTTCACTTCTCTTGCTATTGAAACTGAACTTTGCCAATTAAGTTTAATAGCAATTATTCGGACTGCTGTGTTTGACATGTGATGAAAAAAGTATATTTCCCTCTAATAAAAATAGAGTCCTACTGCATTTGAAAATAGAATGAATAAGATATCTATTCTTCAGTTATTTCTGCTCTGATATACATAACCATAGGCAGCATAAAGAAGGGAGAATGACTGCATTGAAGCCTGAGTGACAGATGAATACTCAGTGATTAAAAAAGCACTTAAGAGACAGTTACATCAGTAACTTTGATGAGAATTTGCCCAAAGGCAAAGGTTTCCAGCCTGATATAAACCTCTGCAAAATCAGTTTCTCTTCATGCTTTCATTTCTGTAGGAGAAACCTCAGAAGTTTGGAGGTAGAAGATCTGTTTGGGGTTGGGTTTTTTTTAAGTATTTCATTTTGCTTTTAGTTTTTGCCTGAGCTTGTGACACAAAGCCTGAAAAAACCTGTCCTACTTAAATGGGTTCAATGGGTTAAAATGGGTTGTGGCAAGAGAGGAATAGAATAGAACAGAAGGGCATAACCAGTCCCAGAGGCATTGACTGCACTCACAGCCAGCCTGTGGTCATGTTAATAAGCTTTAGCAGATGCACGATGCTTTACATTTTTTAAGTGCCATGAAAACAATAATTAACTCGAGTGATAATTAGTATTGTGCTTTCTCGACAGCCTATGTCATGTCACTGGGTTTGTTTTGCTTTGCATTAGTACTTAATGGGCTCATTGACAGTGGCTTCTTCCCCTGCTCTCCTCTCTGTTATCATTTTCCCTCAGAAAGGACTGCCTGAAAATGAACTGTAAACTCCATATAGTTTTGTGCCAAACTGATGTGCCAAAGGCAGCAGGGTGGAAAGTACCTCCCTTGGGATTTTTTCTCTCATATATCGTGACATAAAAGCTCTGCATTTGCACTCTACTTCCACCACTGCCTTCTCATCACTGCAGCCCTTCAGAAACAGGGGTTTGAGTGCTATTTTTTTGGATTGCTGGACTTGATGATCCTTGTGTGTCCCTTCCATCAGCACATTTGACATGGTTCAATGTGACACCCATGGTGTGGCTGCAGATTCATTCTCGTGTAGTTTGAAACAACAAAATTGGGGTCCTTTCACTCCTGAGCCCTCTGTTGAAAGGCCACATTTATCACAGAACCAACTAGATTGGAAAAGACCTCTGAGATCATCGAGTCCAACCTCTGACCTAATGCCACCTTGTCTAATAGACCATGGCACTGATGCCACATCCAGTCTCAAACACCTCCAGGGATGGTGACTCCACCACCCCCCTGGGCAGCCCATTCCAATGTTCCATCACTCTCTCTGTGAAGAATTTCTTCCTCATGTCTAAGCTAAACCTCCCCTGAAGTTTAAAACTGGATGATGGTGCAACTGGACTGCAATTTATCCCTCTGTGCGCTTTCTCATCCGCTTTCACCTCCACCTCCTGGAAAAACCTGGAAACACTTGGGAAACCCAGCAGGTCATGCCATAAGTGATTCCAAGGCTTCCCAGCCCACCGTCCCTCCTACCTCCAGGTAGACCACCCAGGGCATGACGAGGGTGGCCAGCAGCAGGTCTGCCACGGCCAGGCTGACGATCAGGTAGTTGGTGGTGGTCTGCAGGGAGCGCTCCCTGGACACGGCCATGCACACGAGCACGTTGCCGAAGACGATGACGAAGATGAGGAGGGTGAGCAGCATGGCGTAGTAGTTGTACTGGGGCTTCTGCTCCGCCTGGGACACGTTCAGGGCTCTGCTCCAGTTCCTGGCACCGTCGTACCACGAGAGGTTTAGGGGATCCATGGAGGTCAGAGTGCCGGGCTCCAGCTCCACCCTGCCACCGAGGGGTTGGAAAGGCAGGTTGAGGTCAGAGGGTGAAATAAAAATGAAACCATATCAAATATGCTGAGTTGGAAGGGACACAGGAGAATCAAAAAACCCCATGGCAATCAAACCCCTGTTTTTGTAGGGTTGCAGTGATGAGAAGGCAGTTGTAGAATTAGGTTTGTGACTGAAAGGAGACCTTAATGCAGTCACAGCTTCCTTGTGAGAGGAAGAGGGGCAGGCACTGATCTCTGCTCTGTGGGGATCAGGGACAGCACCCAGGGAAGGGCTGGAGTTGGGTCAGGGCAGGGTCAGGGTGGATCTCAGGGAAAGGTTCTTCCCCCAGAGGGTGGTGGGCACTGACCAGGCTCCCCAGGGCAGTGGGCACAGCCCCGAGGCTGCCAGAGCTCCAGCAGGGTTTGGATGGTGCTCTGGGGCACAGGGTTGGGGGATGCCACTCTTGGGGATGGTCCTGTGCAGGGCCAGGGGTTGGGCTGATGATCCTTGTGGGTCCTTCCAACTCAGACCATTGTATGATTCTCTGAGATGTCACTTACTCTGTGTCACACCCCACCCAGGCAGAGGGTCTGGGACACTTGTCTTGGCTCCCCTGCCAGTCCCTGCTCCATATCAGGTGTGCACAGTTCAGGGCAGATGTGCCTTGACCCCCTTGTTTATTTTCCATGTGCTTCATGGGGCTCTGGGTTGTGTTGCTTTTTTATTTCCCTTTGTTTTCCCTCTTTTTTTTTTTTTCTTTCCTCCAGCAGTGAAATAAATAAATTTAAAACCCTGAGACCCAAATAGTGACAATAATGGAACTTGACAGTAGCAGTTTTGCAGTCAGGGCTGGGCTGCCTCTGCCACGTCAGCACCAGCAAAGAGTAAAGGCAGGAGCTGTTCAAAAGAAACTGTAGATATTGGTTACTTTGGGTTTGGGCTTTCTGGTTTGAAGGGTCTTCAAGGGACCTTCTTCCCTCCAAGAAGGGAAGGTCCCTGGGAGAAGAAGGGATCTCCTCCCAGTAACAAGGGACAGGGTGAGACAATATGGCCTCGATTTGCACCAGGAGAGGTTTAGATTGGATATGAGGAAAAGCTTCTCCCCAGGAAGGGCTGTAAAGCATTGGAAGGGGCTTCCCAGAGCAGTGGTGAAGTCACCATCCCTGGAAGCGTTCAAAAAACATGTGGATGTGGCACTTGGGGACGTGGTTTAGCGGCCTTGATGGTCTTGGAGGTCTTTCCCAACCTAAATGATTCCATGACCTCATTCCCTGCTCAGCACTTCCTAAGACCAAGTTATTCCATGTTTCTCAAGCTGTATCTCCCTCCAGACCACCCTGACTGGCAAACCTGGCCATGTTCTCAGCCACCCCAAACCCAGGCCACTTAATTTTCTTAATAAAAGACAAAGTGAATTCGATTTATTAAACCACGTAAGTGATCAAAATAGCAAAACATTTGCAAATATCAAATTCACCTGGGAACAATGGTTTCTTTATGTTTCACTGAGCTTTTGTGTGCTTTTCTCATTCAGAGAACAATTTGTATAATAATCCTTGGAAATTTGTTGCATATGGGTCCTTAATAGCTGATAATTCAAAAAGTGTCTGTCTGACAGTGCTATCAGCGGCACTTGATAGCTCTACAAATGTCTTCTTAGGAGCTGTCAAAGTGTCAGAAATTAATTAAATGTTAGCTTCTGTGACTCAGAGTGAAGGGGAAAAATCAATGCTAAATACAGCAGCAGTTTTTTCTCTTCTCCTGTTGCCCTTTGATAATGCAAAACTATCTCAAGAAACATGCAGAAAATGCAGGATGGGAAGGGAGGGGGGGGGGGGGGAAGCAGGAAGATGGAAAAGTCTCTTAAAGTATAAAAGGAGTGAAATGGTTTGATATGTGCAGGATCAGCCTCTTCTGGCTCCTCCTGAGCTCTGAGTGGAGGTCTCAGACCAGAATTATTCTTCAAGGAGGAAAGGCCAGAGACAAGGGGGAGGGAACAGCTCAGTTCTTGTGTCCATCCATTGGGAATTTACTTTATTTGGGTTAGGGAGGGTGTGGATAAAGTGATCAAAAATTATTTCCATTTCCTTCTGCAGCTTCTGCTAGAATTTCTCTTTCTTTCTTTCTTTCTTTCAATAGAACTGTTTTTACAGCAATGATTTTTGCCTTTGTATGCAGCTGGGCATCACGAGGAAAATTAAAAGATCATGTTTGAACGTTGCAGAAATGAAAAGTTTTGTTGTTTCTATTTTTAGGGGGAAAAAAACTTTTAATGCAGGGAAAATGAAACAGAAGTTCCAAATATTTTGCATGAAATAGGGAAACTAAAACACCAAAACCTAAAAACTAAAACTGTGTGATCATGCAATTAAAGGCTGTATCCAGCACATACCTTTAGGGTCCAAATTACAATTACATGGACAACTCTGTTAATTCCTAACTTTTGAGAGTTTCAGTTTGCAGTCCTAAAAACCCCCTCGTTTTCTTCAGACACAGAACTGGCATCATTTGGAAGCATTTTGGTGGCCATTAGTGTGTCTTGTGAATCAGTCCTGCTTTGAGGAGCACTTTTCATTTTAGTGCTGACAGTTCCTCAGCAGAGGAGAAAGAAGCACTTAAAGAGCCAACTAGAAAAGCGAGTGCTTTTCCCTGTGTTTGCCCAGGTGTCTGAATTTTCCTGTGGAGGCAGAGGGAAGGGGTCACAAATGCAGGGAAAAGGTACCAATGGCCCCTGTCTCTGCTCTGTCCTTGCTGAGGTTCCCTGTCCCTGCATCTTCATTTCAACTGGGACTGGATGGGGATGTGGGCAGGGAAATGGAACAAACTCCTTTGTGAATTAACTGCAGTAAAGCCACTCTAATTCCCACACAGAGTCTCCACAGATTTTTAGTGTGGCTGAGCTAATCCAGATATGGATTTGCTGAGAGGTCAAGGGCAGGACAGAGCACCAAGGTCACAGCCTTGTGTTTGCTGCCAGGAATGCAGCAGCATCCTGCATCCCCATCCTGCATCCCCAGAGCATCTCCATGCTGCATCTCCAGAGCATCCCCACCCTGCATCCCCAGAGCATCCCCATTCTGCATCTCCAGAGCATCCCCACCCTGCATCCCCACCCTGCATCTCCAGAGCATCCCCACCCTGCATCCCCACCCTGCATCCCCAGAGCATCCCCATCCTGCATCTCCAGAGCATCCCCACCCTGCATCCCCAGAGCATCCCCATCCTGCATCCCCAGAGCATCCCCCTCCTGCATCTCCATGCTGCATCCCCATCCTGTATCCCCATCCTGCATCCCCAGAGCATCCCTGCTGCTCTCCCTGCCTTGAAATCAGGCATGTGCTGATCCCCTTCACATCAACCTCCCTCAGGGCTCCTGTTCAAGCACAACCTGACTGGGAAGCAGCTT
Organism: Anabacerthia variegaticeps; assembly: GCA_035583185.1. Taxonomy (NCBI): domain Eukaryota; kingdom Metazoa; phylum Chordata; class Aves; order Passeriformes; family Furnariidae; genus Anabacerthia; species Anabacerthia variegaticeps. Next base: position 5,825,757 of record JAWWEW010000065.1, read on the forward strand.
TCCAGAGGTCTTTCAGCAACTGAAGGGAATCTGCTGCCTGGCTGCTGGAAATTCCAGGGAGAAGGGAGCCAGGAGAGGGGCTGGGAGTGCAGAGCCAGAGGTTTTCCCTCCTTTGCTGTCAACTCCCAGTTCTTTTCAAAAAGCAAACAGAAAACTGTTTGTTTGTTTATTTCTCCCTGGCTCCTCCTGACTGATCATCTGATTACATTTGTGGCAAACAAGCACAAGATCTCCCTGGCAAATGTGGGATATTCACAACTGGCAAACAACAAACCTGTTCGTCTCTCTGGCAAGATCTGAAATGTGTATTCAAGAAGCAGATTTGCTCTCTCATACAGGGACAGAGAAGTGGAGGGTGAAGAGCTCCAGTACAAACTCATGCCCACAGCTCCTCTGTGTGTGAACAGCAGAGCCTGCTCTTGGTCAGAGATGCCCTAATTCAGTCTTTTTTCCTCTCAGAAATAGCAAAGGTGTCACGTTCCTTTTGGTTTTTACTCTGCTTGCACAAAATGCTCCCAGGCCTGATGCCGAGAGAGTGCCAGAGCCTGGGACTCGTGTCACTGCAGCATCTGGTTTCTGTTTGGTGAAGATTTGTGGCCTTTCAGTGCTAATCTGGCTCTGGCTGCCAAAACACGCAGCCAGCCTTTGCTTCTGCACGAAACAGTGTCAAATTCCCTGTGGTTGTGCCCCAGACATGACGAATTTCAGATGAAATCTGGAGTTCAGGGCGAGCTTTCAGTGCCCAGGCTCTCCTGTGGGCTCCAGACACGATCACACTGCTTGTCTTGGGGCTGAGCTGGATGTGCACCCAACAGGGAAACGGCAGCAAAAGCCACCAGTGACAACATCCCAATGGCAGATGCTTCCCCAGCAGCCTCACAACAGACTCCACCTCCCATTCCCAAGGGATTTTGCCTGCCAGATTGATATTTCCTTGCTGATTGCTGCTACCCACAGGTACCCACCAGGTTACTGAGGCTTGCCTAGGACTCTGTGAGAAAGGTGCTCAGAGACAGATTCTCCCCAAAGGCTTCTCCGTTTCACAGAAATCAATGTCTAAGTGAAATGTGCTCAGCACAGTGCTGTCATTTTCCTCTGAAATTTGGGAATCAATGGGCCATAGGAAAGCTGTCAAACTGACATCCTTTCCTTCCTGAAGATGCTTCTTGATGTTGTTTACTGGGCTCCACTGAGAGTGAAACAGAGATGTTCCAGTCGAGGGAAATAACATCTTCTTTTGGAGCAGGGAGGAGGTGGAAGAGAAGGAGAAGGGGAAAGTGTGTTTGAGGAGCTGTTTTTTTCCCTGTTCAGGAGTTTCATGCAAAGAAAAGCAGCTTCTGAAGCAGTTTCCCTATTTTCTTTTTGCATGCAAGCCCAGAATTGCCAATCCAGGCTGTGAATTCCTGGTCATGGTTCCCTGGAGAGCAAGGAAGGTGTGTCACGACCAGCAGTGAGTGAGAACCTTTAACCACCCAGTTCTGCACAGGGCACACTGTCTGCAGACATGGTGACAGAGGAGGAAAGGTCAGGAATCAGGAAAATTTATAAATTCTGTCTTCACCTGATGAAAAATCCCATCCAGCTGCCCCTGGCCTGTGACACTGCAGGAGCAGCTGATCCAGAACTCACCCAGCAAAGTCCTGGTGGCTTTAAATAAACCTGACTCCCCCAGGCACTGAGTTGTACATGCAAATAGAGCAGGGATGTGACAGCCATGACTGACGAGGGCCTGGCAGTAATTACACCTGAGGCAGCTCTGAGCACTGACTGTGTCTGTCAGGAGGCAGAACTGGGAGAACTTGACTTTCCACACTCCTGCTGTTCCCTTGGTGGTAAATCTCTAGTGGCCAGGACATTACACAAGCAGGAGGTTTAGCCACCTCTGCTTCCAGAGGGACAGAATTAGAGGGGGAAAATATCCTGACAAGACTGAGGTTTTTAGGGGGCTGAATTCTAATTTCAACCCTGGGCAACCTTCATATCCAATCTAACAGTTCTGCCCATTCCAAAAGCCTCTCAAAAAGCTTCCTCCTCTGCTGCCTTCCTCCTGGCTCCCCATTCTCCAGACCCTTTGCCATCCAAGATACAAGTGTGTGCCATATTAACCACACTTTATTGCTCACTTCTGATTCAGAAACATCCCTGCACTTCCCTTGCTTTTTCACCGTGTCTCATTGGCTCCTCTCACTCAGGAGTGTTCTCACATCCCCCCAGAGTGTGTTACAGAGCCCCTAATCCCAGCATTTCCTCCTGTTCCTGCTCAGCAGAGCTGTTAGCACAGGGTTTGTGGATAATACACCCCTGCCACCCCTCTGAGTCACCCACTCCTGCTGATGCCACAATATTTTCTTCTCACAGCACTTTCCTGCTCAATAACCTCGTCTTTCAGAGCTCTCTGTGCTAATTCTGGGATGTGATTCACCCCATTCCCAACCAGCAGCACAGGGACAGGGGGTGCAGGGACCCTCAGCACCCTGAGGTCATGGCTCTGGACAGGAGTTTGAATTCGTGTTGCAGGGAGGGAAGGGAGGAAGTTTTCCCTTTTCCCAGAGCAGTTGCCCCTTCTGCCTGTGATGGACCATGAAATCCACCCTGGACCATTTGGAGAAGGCTGTTCTGAGGCTGAAGATCTAACTCAAAGCATTTTGGTTACCTGAGTCCAGAATGTATTTTGCAAACACTTCTAAGTAAATTCAGAAGCACTTCCCACCCAGCTCAGGTTTCCAAGAGTTCTCCAGGGGCTCCTAAAGCCTCACAGCATCCTTGGAGCACGTGGTGTCCCTGTTCCCCTCCTCAAAGGGGACCTGGAAATGCACAGTCCCCTCGGCCTCAGTGCATATTGAAACCCTTGGGTTGCTTTCTAATGCATAGAAATATTTTCCTCCAGCAAAAACCTCCTTCCAGAAACCCCCTGGGCTTGAGGGGTTTGAGCCTGGCAGGCTCCTGGAGCAGAGCCACAGATTCCTCTTCCTCCTGAAGAATTTGTGGGTACAGGGCAGGCTTGAACCCTCCCAACATTTGGCAGATGAAGAGTTCTGCGAGCTAGAGCTGCTCCAGGCACAGCCCACCTGAAGAGTTCTCAGCTGGGTGGAAAGGATGGGCACAAAAGGGGTTTTTAAATAATTTCTGACTGTGTGTGCTTTCCACTTTGGACACCCAGACAGAAATATTGGGCACATCTTGATATTCAGTGGGTAAAGGGGAGGAATTTATTTCTTTCCTGTGTTCTCACATTTAGATGGTCACTGTCAGAGACAGCTCTTCTGCCTAGAATATATTGGTTCTTATTAAATATTGCACTACTATAGACCCAACATCCTGTTCTGTACAAAAGCCATTCTTTTTCTTAATTCTTTTATCTGTATCCTAATGCCAAATCTCTCTGACTCGATCTGAGCCTCTGACTAATCCAATAAATTCCCAGCTCCATGAATACTGGTGATCTATACTCTGTTAGAATTTGTTCTGTGTTTGAGATCATCCACCAATGTCTGCAAATAACCTTTAATCAGTCAGAGAGGTAATTGTATGATTTTTGAGGAATGGAAAAGGTTGAATCTCTTCACTTCCCATCTCCCTTAGTTATGTACAGAAGAGGCTGAAACCTGAGCAAAATATTTACTTTCAAGTACTGGTTAAAATGTGAGAAATGTTTAAGGATTTTTTTATTATTATTTGGTTTTATCTGTTTAATGTTCACTGTACGTTTTGCTTCTTGGCATTTGAAGTGTATAACAATTTAATTGCAGAAATAAATTGTGTTAATTCCTTGGTTGAATAAACCTTTTCTCCCCCCTCCATTGAGGCTTCCCATGTTTATGCAGCACCTAGTACAAGGATACTTTAGCTCTGAGTCCTTCAGCCATACTTTATTAAAAGTAAATAATAATAATTCAGATTGAAGTGATCAAATATTTGCCCACCCCTTATGCCATCTAACACTCACTGAACACCTGCTCTCTTCACTGCCACTCCTAGCCCTGAGCTTGTTTGCAAAAATGTTTGCCAAAAGAAGCGAGTTCCAGAGGAGGGTTCTCCTTTTCCCTTTCCCTTCGATTTGTGGGACTTTGCCCCAGACCACACATGATTAATATTTGCCACAAAGTCCCTTTTAATAGCCCTGGGTCAACCAGCCCAGCACTCACGTGGCTGCCCCTTGTTCCAAGGGCCACTTCCCTGCATTTAAAACTCCCAGAAAGCATTAAATGAATTAGTGCCCTGTCCCTCGTGGCAAAGGAGCACAGGGAAGGTGAGGAGGCTCCGTGTATCCCTCGATACAGATCAGCCAGAGCTCCTCAAATTTCCCATCCTAATGATCTTTAATCATTTAATCCCCGACCTAAATCAGCTCAACCATTCAGCTGAAATCCTGGCTTCCAACACCCCCCTCTGTGAGTTGTAGAAGGCACCTCTAATTCTGGCCATGTCCTTTTCCATCTCCTCCCCCAGACTGGGCGTTCAGCCATGCAGGAATTGTGCTGGATCAGCAGCTTCTGGAACTCAGCATCTGTTATCGTGGGCACAGGGCTGGAAAGGACTTGGAGAGTCCCTGCTCTGCCCCGTGGCCATTTCATGACAAGTGTTTGCCTGAACTTCTTGGTCTGACCTTCTTGAACGGCTTCCAGATACACAAAACGCCTCATTACCTCTTCTGCCTGCAATATGTGATTCTTTCCTGGTCTGTCTTTCCATTCCAATGCTGCTCCACCATCGTGCCCCCTCTCTGTTCAATCCACCCCACCATGGAGGCACAAATTCCCCCTGCAGAAAACCTTATTTACTGTTGCTTGTTCTGATTTGAAAGCTCATGTTCTTGGAAGAGCTACTGCCCCAAGGCATGAGTTTCTTCCCAGTGGGAGTTTGCCCAGGATTTCACATGGATTTGGCCCTCAGCTGGTGTAGCAAAGTGTTCAAGCAGGCGTAAGAGAGAGCAAGAGCCACGTGCAATATTCCAAATAAACCCACCTGAGAATGGCAGGGAACCAAATTTTAAAAGACTTTTTAAAAGGAGTCTAAATTTAGAGAGATGAGCTTGTAGGGAGCCACTGGAACCCCCAACAGGACCCATTTCCTGGTGTCACTCACATTCCAGAGGCTGGGAAACTCGAAGGCATGTCCCCCTGTGGTGCTGTGGCTCACACCTCCCTTTGCCCTGGGGAAGGGAAGGCAGTCACTGCCCTTGGAACACCCAGCAGGGAAGCAGAGTGGGAAGGAGCCAGGCATCTCCTCCTGCCAGCCTTTCCTCTGAGCTAAGGAGGGATGCAAAGTGACAAGAAGTGCCATGTGGGATCAGATGAGCCCACGGGATGATGCCCTGCCTGACTCACTGGCACATCCCTCCCTGGGGTCACGGCACTCAAGTGTCCCCTCGTGCCCCAGAGATCCCATTGCTGTGCTCCCAACATCCCACAGCCTCCCAGACGTGCCCTCATGTACCCCTCATGGAGAGAGAAGGGAAGAAGAGGAACTGGCCACTGTTTGAGAACAGGATTTGCAAACAACTAAAAAATCAAGTGTTCTTACTTGATTTTTTAGAAGTTAAAGCTCCTCAACTTTTGGTGTTGGCCAGCTGGTTCTGGTTGTCCCTTTTGGAACCCTTGCCCAGCTAAGGGATTTCAGGGGGTTTATCCTCATGCTAATCTGGCTACACTGGGGGGAAAAGAGGTGGCTGTGCATTTGGGGGGTGTATTTTTCTCTGCCTGTTAAATCCTCCCCTGTTTGGTGGAATGTGGTGCTGTAAGAGTTTCACTTCCACCACGAGTGGTACCACTTGTTCTCCAGGGGAATTCATGGCTGTTCTGCCTGTCCCTGAGCTAAGACATTGGAAAAGTGGTTTAAGGTTTTATCTGTCCTGCTTGTTTTCACTAAGCTGAACTTCTCCCACAGGCCTTCATTAGAATTCACTCATTAGCATTCTGAGTCTAACACAGCACAAGTGTGGATCACAGCCTAAGAATAGACTGGACTCCCAAGTCTCCAGCCTGTTGCCAGATTATCCCTTGCTCAGTTGATGGCTTTGGGCTGATTCTGCCCCCAAAAAACCTTAAAAAGATACATGTGGTCCCCTTATACTCTACAAGATTTGTTGGTAGCAACACTGACAAACCCCCAGCCAGGAAAAAGGTTATTCAAAGCTTCGATGCTCCAGAGATGTTCAATGTTTTGGATGATTTGAGGAATTTCTCTTGCTCTGTCCTGCCCTGGGATCACTGCACTCTGCCCTCCTGAGTTTTGCTTGGCTTTTACACTGTCAGCACAACCTCCAGCCTGCTGTGAAGGGTTGGTATATACCGAAAATAAAGCCATCTGCCCTCCAGATTGCCACTGCTGGAGTTTATTTGCAGGAACAACCAAGCCCTTGGGAAGGCTCCACTGCCCCTGTGCAAAGTCCCAGTTCACTGCCCAAAGTCATTACCAGGGCTCCAGAAAGTGATGAATATTCCCCCCCTGTTTGGCAGGCAGCAGATACTCTTTCAGAGGGAGCGGTGCAAGGAGCACTAATGTTTTTAATTAGGGAGCACTGGGCACGAGTTATTGTGGAAGGTAAGGCAGGACTGAACCCAGCCCTGGCTCCAGGGGCTGGTTAATTCATCAGCAGTGGAAATCAGGGGGTGCAGCAGACTAAAAGCAGAATGTGCATGATGTGAACAGAGGTGCCTGACTTGCTAAAGGAGAAACAAACACAGAAATCCAAGAAAAACCTCCTGCAGGTCTTCCTAAAATAAGTGTTCTCTTTTACGTGCTCATCCCGCAGGCACAGGTCCCCTTCTCGAGCCTGTGGTTCTCTCCAGATAAAGAAACCAAACCATTCTGTAAGAGGTGTGATTTATTCTGTAATCGTGGCCTGCTGGTGTTGCCTGGGACTTGAATTTTTCACTGGCATCAAAAATCAGAGACACTCTGAGTGGTCACCACATTGTCACATCTGACACATTAAGGGCTTAGAATTATATCTTTGTGGGAGCACTGAATGCTGATGGACAGGTACAAGTTATTCAACTATCTCCTGCACAGATCTAGTGATTGCTTGGCTTTATTGTTTCTTTGCCTGTTATTTTTTTTAATAATTCTTTCTCTAAATATGTTTATTGTCTCTACAAACAATGTCTCTCATGCTAAGGTTTGGTGGGTGGGATTGTGAGGCCTCCTGAATCAAAAAGTCAATGGTAAACTGAATTGCAAAATGCAGCCCCAGAGAATGTTGTTATTATCCCTTCTTGTCATTTGCTTCTAGGGTTGTAATTTCCTAATTGATTCTTCCTTCACACTGAGTGAAAAAAAATAAAATCTCCAGATAAATAAAAATAACACTTGGAAAGGACGACAAAGAACTAGACATCACATGTAGACAAACATCCTCCTACATAATGAATAATTGCACATGCATTTCTCCTTTCATTAGCCAAACATCTTCCAAGGGAAATGCACATACTCTAGAAGGAAGATCTGGACTTTGCTCGTGGTGTGGAAGGAGGGGATGGGAAAATGCCAGTGACAGGAAGGATCTCTTGGCTGGGAACATTAACCCCTGTCACCCAGAGTGTTTGCAGCTGAGCAAAATGTGTTAGGGAAGAAATCATTGAATTTGTATTGAGGGAGGGCAAAAGGAGGAAAGAAAACAGGTGAGAAAAGCAGCTTTCTGGACAATACTGATTTGGCAAAATATCTTTGACAGATAGGGAGGAAGCCCTGTAGTTATTAACAGATATCTATCCATGTGGATGGAAATATGTGCCCCAATGGGCTGGTATTTACTCTCTTCCTTGTCTTCAGCCTGGAAATAGATGCAGAGCCACCTGGCAGCTCTTCCTCCAAGGCTATCCTTGGAAATTGTAAAGCATATTTTACAGTCAATGTCAAAATTTAGGGGAAAAGTCCTCTTTTAGTCTAGTTTTCTAGAGAGGAAAGATGAGGGGAAACCTAAAATTCACTGGTACCTTTATGTGCCATTGTAAAATAAGAATAACAATAATAATAACTGCAATGATTTAATAAACTACTATACTGGCAAAGGCCCAGAGTGCCCAGTCATGGATCACAACCAACTTGAGATATGTGCTTTACAAATTAAAATAAACCAGTAATAAGGATATGTAGGACTCTACTCACACAGAGAGTCTGATGTTGACTTTTTAACTCCCTAATTAGTAAGATAATGAAAACTCTCTAATTCTTACAGTCAGATTGTCATTGAGAAAGTGCAGATAAGGAGCTCGCACGTGCCCAGACCATTCAGGGCTGGTGGGCTAAAGTATTCCTGTAGTATTTATTGTAACTACTATTTTCTAGTCACAACCACATGTTTAGAGTGTCCCTCATCTCCTGGGGGTGAGGAGTGATTCATGTGCAGGGACATGGGTGATTCTTTCTGTTCAGTGATATATTTATGTGAGGGGGAGAGGATGGGCGTTGTTCCTATTTTTAATGCTTTTTAAGCTCATAAATTGTAGCTTTTCAGGCACGAGTGCCTGAAATTCTCCTCCTAAATCTGTGTGTAAGTGTCTCAAGCACACCAGGCTGGCTGGGGGTGTCCTGTCCCCTCTGAAGTGGGAGAGCACTGGGTTCCCAAGCATAAGGATAAGGCTGTAACTCAAAGGTGTTCTTGCCTGGAATGGTCACCAGAAAGAACAGATAAAAAGGTTGGAAATCTAACTCCAGACCTCAGTAATTCCATAGGTAATCCCATTTTTCCTGACTGCCATACAAATATGCAAGAGCATGAAATATGCAGTTTTGGAGGTGCTGGGGGTCAGAGGGGGCCTGTTGCAAACAGAATCTTAATTTGCTGAAGCTCCAGATTGCCTGAGATATCAAACCAGGATTCAGTTCAGACAAGCAATTTGCAAGGTGCAATATTTTAGGCAATAGCTCCGAGTTGTCTGATGCAGTGCCTCAGCTGCAGCATTCAGGGGAGATGATTGAAAAACCTGGGCTGCTGGTGAAGAGTTCTTTTCTCTCTAAAGCTGCAGATTGCACAGAGCATCCTCAATGGTGTTGATTTTGCTGATGCATCCCCAGCGTTAGCAGTTGGCAACCTGAAGCAGGGAGCAGAATCAAATATATGTATTTATCAGCTAGGAAGTGTTCACAGATCCTGGGACATCTCAGGGAGAAACAGCTGAGGGTACAGAGCCTGAAATCCGGGATAAATGATGGAACATGTAGAGAAAGGAGCTACAAACCCAAAGGAGTGCACAGTGGCAGAGATTTGCCCGAGTTCAGCAGGGCTGTGATCAGCTCTCCCCAGCAGCAGCACAGGGGCTCAGTGTGTTGATTTAGCTCCACTAGAAATGGGGAGTGTGGACAGCACTGAGCTCATCCAGGCCAACCTACAGGGCTTAATGTTGTGTGCTATTATTGCCAGATTTATTGCTCCTCACAGTCTCTCTTTCTCCAGCTCTACAGAACACATAAGGCTGCATTTACATTTTCTGAATGGACTAATCATGGCTCTCTGCTTTGATAAAGAAAGTGCAGCCTCCCACATAACCACATGGAAACCAACAGGGAAGAGTAAACCAGAAATAAACCCATTCTAGGGGGTTGAGAGAAAAATACCCACCAGGATAATTGGGAGGGATGTACAGAGAAGCAGCAACTGAACACACAGTCACATCTTAAAAATAAAATTAAAAAAATGATAATGCTAAAAATATCCAGGTGAAGGACAGCAAGAGAAAACATGATTGAAGCGGAACAATTGGTAGAGGAGTTAATAGTTATTAGCAATCATTTCAGATTGAACACAGGTTGGTTTTGTAACAGCACAGGGGATGATGCATCTGACAGGACTTAAACAATTGCCTCCCCCTTTCCCCAAGAACCTCTTTAGCAGTGCCCTGGCACAAAGATCCATCTCTCTGCTCCTGAGGAGTTGGCCAAAGCAAATAGAGTTACTGAAAGTTTTTATTTGCTAAATACAGTAAAGTTTGATCCCAGACAAGTCTTTCAGAATCTTTCCTCCATATATTCCCAACCTTAATACGTTCTAACACTTATCCCACTGTATTTTCTCCTGCAGGCTTTAAAAAATAGCCCTGAGAGGTCAGGCAAAGTTCCACTAGTCTGGTGTCCTTTATCCAACGTTATCCAAAAGTCATTGCCTGGGCAAGAGTATAAAATGAAGCAATATATATGATATTTTTGCAAATACTCTCCCATCATCCAACTGTTCATTGCACCAGTGTGGTTTCTATGCATTTATTAACGATCAGTAGAATTCCTTCCCTTGGAATCGAAATTCCCTGCTGTCCCCTTGAACCTGCATCACTTTGGGAACATTTTGCATCCAGACATCCTGTAGCAAGAAGCTTTAGAGCTAAACATGGACATACTCCCTGCCCTGTGTGCCCTGGCACTGGGATATCAGCCCTGGGCATGTGAGAAAGCCAACACTCCATTCCAGATTCCCTCAGTGTTCACCAGGAATTTGTGCACAGAGGGTGAAATTGAAAACAAGTTATTAAAGGATTTAAGTTGCACGAGCCAAGTCCATCTTGCTCATATCTGAAGAGCTACAAAACCTTGTGCATTTGAAGATAAGTATTTTTTTCAAAGGTTTTTTTTTCCCCCCCTTATTTTGGAGCATTTGTATGTAATATTTGTTCCAGAATATCGCTGGTGAGAAAAAGGGTATGTCCAGCTTGTCCAGCTAAAGACAAGCAAGCAAATGCTCTGCAGAAACAGAACCTAAGGTTTAGGACTTCATTCCACGGCTTCTTTCACCCAGTGGAAATAACAGTGTCCAAAGTTTCCCCAACAAGGTGGAATTCTGCTTTCTTCCAGAGGAATCTTGATTTTTATTTCTTTTCCCCCATCTAAATACTCCCTGCAGTTTCAGAGGTAGCTCCAAAGAATAATTCCAAATATTTCTCATTCCAAGGATAAGGGAGCCTGGAGGTAAGTCAGTCCATACCTGCTCATCGAGGGGTTTGCATTTCCAGGGCAATTTGGCTGTTACAGAGTGCAAAGCCTTATCTGTGCCATAGGATGGAAACTTCCAATCTCTGCTCTCTGTGAGCAGGGACAGCACCCAGGGAAGGGCTGGAGTTGTGTCAGGACCGGGTTAGATGGGATAGCAGAGAAAGGTTCTTCCCCCAGAGGGTGGTGGGCACTGAGCAGGCTCCCCAGGGCAGTGGGCACAGCAACAAGGCTGCCAGAGCTCCAGGAAGGTTTGGACTATGGTGGGATTATTGAGGTATCTGTGCAGGGCCAGGAATTGGACTGGATGATCCTTATGGGTCCCTCCCAGCTCAGGAGATTCTGTGATTCTACAAGCTTGATTTTGAATTCCAAAGTTTAAGTAAACAGAGGATGGGAGGGTGAGATTTGCTGATATAATACAAAGGATGAATTTTAGGAGAAGAACACACAGGGAGTCCTAATTTTTATGCTAAGCCTGTGTCATTGAGGGGGAACAGCTTAGTCACAGGTCCTCACGGGTCTGTGCTGCTCAGACCCTTCTGCCTGGCTGCAGAAAGAGGCTGTTCTGTTCCAGCTGCATTTCCCAGCAGGTTTGTAACTTGTGTTCTCCCTGCCCAGTGCCCTGAGCCTTTGCTGATGGTGGCACAGCCTGGGTCTGCCAGCCCGAGGGAGGATCAGGGGGAACACACTGAACTGGCAATGAAGTGCCATTAGAGGAAAAGCTGAGTATTTTTCCCAGGCAGGTGTCTCACACTCCAGCCAAGCTGGAGGAGATTGGAGTGCAATCTGTGAGCCCCTGCACACAGGCAGGGCTGCAGAGTGAGTGCATGTCCAGCTGTGCCTCCCCTGTGACAGGAGTGCACGGATAAATCACCTTGGCTTGGTGGGGAGGGTGGATGGAACGGGCTCCCTCAGCATCCCAGGGCTGGGCTGTGGGAGCAGTGCCAGGGTGGGCAGGAGGGACACTGTGTGACCACCAATCTGATCCAAATCCACAGTGGGAGAGTGACACAGAAGGTGTTTGGGTCTGGGTCCAATCCATCTTACCTCCAGTACACCCTCCAGTGACTATTTACCAGCTTTTGAGGGCTCACACCCCTCTCTCTGCAGTCTGAAACAAGCCCTTCTCCAGAGGAGCAGGCTGAACCTCTCTCTCACACACCTGCAAGCCCAATGCCTGTGTGCCCATGGAAGTTACATGCAAATACAAAACCAGGGCAGGTTTCACACGCTGGTACCTGCAGAAGCACTTTTGGGGGGTGTTTTGTGCTGTGTGACACATCCTGTAAGTTAAATCACTTCTCCTGACAGACAGCTGCTCTGTAGCTGTCTCCAGAAATGGTAAGGGAAAAGGCAGGGCCCAAATTCACATCTTTGCAATTTGAAACGGCCAGGAGATTTTAAGTCTACACTTCTCCCTCTCCAGTATATTTCCCTGTCATGCCACACATTCTCCATGCAAGGAAAAGATAATCACATGGTACATAAATCAGTGGAAAGTGCTTTTACAAAAACTCTGTTCAGAAGTAAAGAAGAAAGGGTTGAGCATAACAGAATTTCTGCAATATGGGAAAAGAATTTAAATGGGAAAAAAATACAGTGCTCTTTACACTTATGTGATGGAGTCAGAAATATTGTCAAGAGGCTGTTTTTTTCCTAAACTGGTACAAGCAATTAATGAACTTTTCCTTTGAAAGAGATAAAAACCCATAGGCACGGGATTTTGAGTTTTAATGGCACTGTGTGTTTAAAGAACAGTAATTACATGAAACATGGAACACATAGGAAATCCAACCCAGGCAGTGAATTGCATGTGTAATCTGGCCAGCTATATTATAGTCTTCTGGCTGGTTATTTATAAAACAACCAAGTTATTTTTCTTTTTTACTGCAAGCTCTACTCGAAGCAGAGTGATTCATGTTCCTCACACTGTGAGCTCTGGGGCTCCATGTTTTGCATGTGGGAAAGTTGGACTGAGAGAGACTTGAGAATTAACAAGTGGGGATGTGTTAACTGTGTAGAAACAACCTACAGACAACAACCTAGACCAAAATACTCCAGCACTGATTAGGACCCGGTGCCATCCTAGTGCCTACTTCACTGCTTTAAAGCCCCACTTTTCACTGCTTTCAAAGAGTGGGGTAAAACTTAGAACTGGAGGGCACTGGAAAAAATATTAGTATGAAAAGAGGAATGACTCAGATGTCCTTCATGCCACAAAGGTGACTGTGAACCTTGCACAAAATCTACTTCAACATTCAGAGAAGTGTTTCTGAAAGGTTTCCTATCAGGGCTTCTCCAGGCAGAGGTGACAGATCTCCCCTCCTGCGCTGGGAAAGATTGTTCAAGAGTGATGCTCAGAAGGAAATCTGAAGGGACACAAGTTTTGCTGTGCCATATGTAAAAGAAATGAATGTCATACAAGATAAAAGAGTGTTTTCCCTCAAACAATTTGACTGAACAATCTTGTTCCCCGGGGGAATAGAATGTACCTACATTATATCCTATCTACACATCCTCCTCCTACAGCTCTCCCTGTCACTCTGCTTCCATTGTGTCTGTGTGAGAGCAGTGTTAAGCATCAAACTTCTAAAAATGAACCGAGGCTTCTTAGCAACTCTAAATGCCTCTTTAGCATAAAATAACAACTATTTATTGGCTTGCAGTGAGTGGTTTAGGTCAAGAAATGAGACAGCCTGACTTTTTCAATTTGAAAACTCACTTTCACCTATTCTGTTGGAGAAGAGAACAGCTTAATGGGTCTTTTGGCATAACGACAAATATTTTCCTTTTTCTCCTGCCTTTATTTACATCCCTAGGCAGTGGTGATCACGGCAGCCACTACTCTCTGTATCCCCTCACGGGGATATTCACAACATTTCGCATTTCTCCAGGAAAACACCAACACTCATCTCTTACCTTCAAGCCATACGAATCCCTCGAGCAGAGGTGTGAGCGCTGCGTGCCAAGTATATCCAAAACACCCCAACTCTCCACCGTGCCTTTCCCCGAGCTCTCCCAGGCCTTCCAGCAGACTTTTTGGGTGTCCGGCGTTCAGGCAGGAAAGGAGCAAAAAGAGAAAGAATCACCTGCGTGCCCCCTGCCAGCCGGGGCTGCTGCAGGGGAGACTGGCCGTGGTAAAGCCCAGCCCCAGCTCGCCACTGCTGGAACTTCAGGAGCTCGGGAAGCGGCTCAGCATCCCGGGAAGAGGCGATCCCGGCGGCAAATCGCTGTCCATGCCTCTCAGCACAGCGCCGGGCGGAGGAACAGCAGCAGCAGCGGCTCCGTCTCCATCTCCCAGAGCCCAGGTCTGGCTGAGCTGGCGCTCAGAGCCGCCCCTTCCTCCCACGGCGCGATCCCCACAACCTGTTCCCACTCCGGCTCCCTCGGCTGCCCGCGGGATGCGCTGCCCTCCCTGCCTCTCCTGACGCTCACAGGGCAGGGCAAGGGGACAAGTTTCCTCCCCCGGATCCCCCCGGGCTCCAGCGCCGGGGATGCGGGACCGGCTCCAGCACCGCGAGTGCGGGACAGCGCCGGGGCCGGGGATGCTCCGACGGGCTCAGCCGCTCCCTCCCTTCGCAGCCCCGGGCTCGGGAGGGAGCAGCTCCCACCCCGAGGGACCCACGGGGGGAACCAGCCCTTCCCCGCCCTACCCGCCCTGCCCTGCCCAGGTGAGCGCCGGGGATGCTCCTCCTGGGATGCTCCTCCTGGGATGCTCCTGGCGGGATGCTCCTGGCAGGATGCTCCGGCTGGGATGCGTCGGCAGGGATGCTTCTCCCGGGATGCTCCGGCAGGGATGCTCCGGCCGGGATGCTCCGGCCAGGATGCTCCTCCCGGGATGCTTCTCCCGGGATGCTCCGGCCGGGATGCGCTGCCAGGAGATGCTCTACATGGTCCTGGAACGCCGGGCACCCTCCGAGCTCCAAGGTTATCGCTGCCCTTGCCTCCGCACAGCTGTAAGGGTTTCACACGCCAGGCAGGGAAAGCATGGAATGACCCTCCAGCGTGGTTAAAAAAGGAAAGCAGAGATTCCGAGTAAGGAGGCTGACTGTAGTTGTTGTTGCTCGCACTGTTAACAGCTTGTACACCTTCTGTGCAAAGGAACAGGGCACTGCCAAGGAGGGGCATCACTCACCTGCATCCTGCCCCAGCACAAGGTCCCAGCACGTCCCGGGGATTTGCTGAGCGCCCAGGCTGGGATCTCAGCAGTGCTCCTTGTTTAAACACTCTGCAATGGGAAATGGATCTCTCTTCAATTCAAATGCCAAGAGAAACCATTTCCTGAAAGTGTAGCTGCTGTTGCAATATTTTAATATCTTCTTAGGGTTTAATATCCTTGAGGCTGCCTCACGCTCGAAGCATTAGCAGTCCATAATTTGAAGAGTGTTTCCTAAACAAGCTCTTTTTTTCGCCCAGAAATGGCTTGATATCTTTTCTGAATGTGTTTTCCATATTACCAAATAGCCCTGAACAGAGAGAAAACAGGAAGAAACTCACCTCTGTGGTTAGGTTTTAAAGAAACACAGTTTCTGGGGGATTTTCTTCAAAGGAGTGGATCTCCAGTACTGCTTTCAGCCTCTCCTGACCCTTTTGGGATGCTGCATCCCCGAACTGTGTGTACACACACTGGTCTTTCTGAGTCATCTTTAGTGCTAAAGGCAAATTGAATTCTCCTGAACTTTCCAAGTGTTGTTGCAATAATTTCCTTTTTAGCCAATTAATGTTCCACTGCGAGTTTTGCAGTGCCAAGGGAGCCAAATAAATGCTAGAGTTGGGTATATATAGAACAATTATTTCTCCTGGAAAGCAGAACAGGAATGTTTTTGTACATTTTGCTTGCCTCAAAATAAGTATATTTATTTAATGGAGGGACAACACTCTTTGAGATGTTTATGCTTTCTTTGAGGCCAAGAAGAATCTGCCCTTTCTCAGACTCCTTGGGCTCCTGCTTGTGTCACGAGGTGCTTTCCATCCAGCCACCTATAAGAAAATGAACTACACTCTGAGTCAGAAAAACAGCAATTTAATAACTCAGAACTGGGAAAGGTGTTTAATGCACGAGTTCTGAGCCTTGCTGACTCTTTGCCATCTGCCTCAGCCCTCTGATTTACAGTGTGGATGTGTTTAACTGCTTGTAAAACTCATAGCTGTGTGTTGCTGCTGCTGCTACACTTTTTTCCAGTCGTACTAAAGAAAAAAAGCTTTTATTTTTTCCACTGGAAAACTATGAATTAAAGCAATGGCTGCTCTGATGGGAGATGTGTTACAAATCACAGCTGCCTGGGCCAGAAATGCACCTCATCTGTTAGGCTGTAATGGGAAGAGCTGCAGAAAACTGCAGGAGACTTTAATGGGGTGATGTAGTTGTCCTTGGGTAGTTTAAAGTGAGATTCATTTCTCTTGAATTTTATATCAAGGATTTCAATAAATGCCCTAGAGTTAGATGAATCATGGGAGAAAATAAAGCACAATAACAAGAAAAACTGACTTACAAATAAACCCAACCCTGAACCTGAAGCCAAAATAAAATGAAACTTCAAACCCACAAGTATAACCTTCTTAGGAGAAGCAAAATCTTTATTTTCAGGGCATTTCTGGTTTGTGGAATACAGTTCCTGGGGCAAATATCCTATGTGCTGTGCAGCATTTCCTCAACCTGTGTGCTCCCTTTTTGCTTCTTTAACAAAAGACTTAGTAATGTGAGCAGCACAGGTTGTGGAAGGAGATGAGATGCCTCCTGCACTGCCCCATGTCACTGAAAAAGGGAACTGGCAGTGGAACATCAGGCACTGAGATGCTCACAACGAGATAGCTCCGAATTTTCCTGCTCCATCACACACTGCTGGTGTGCAAAGCTCTGAAGGGAGAGAAGGGCTTGACTGACAAGTTGATTTCTCTCATGCAAGGAAGAGTTGGCCACAAATGCTGAAGGGGAACTGTTTCTCACTCCCCTGGGGACAAGGCAGAGGTTTCTTAGGGGCCAGTCCTGAACTGTAGAATGAGCTTCCCTGCAAGTTTATCACAGCTTTGTTGCTTTCTGTGCCAGGCCCATCTCTTCGCCTTTGCCTGTCTGGCACCAACATTCCATAAATATAAAAATTAGGAAGCTTCTCAGAGCAAACCAGTGTACATAGTTCTTCCTCATGCATTAAAAAAACCTCCAAAACTCTTTAACACTAATTAATTGATACAAGTCCATCACATACACTCCTAAATGGTGCTCAGGTCTCACATAAATTGTGTCACATGAAAACTGCCTAGCACAGTGCAGAACTCTCCCTGTTTCAGTGCAGTTCTTGTCAGCTCATGGGGGGTGTTCAGCATCAACACACTGGTGCTTCAGGCTCCTAAAAATGCCCTTCTCTGAGTGTCAGTGCTGTGCAGGGGAGGAGGAGAGTCACACACATGCAAGAACAAGCCCAGTAGCCCCTTTCTCTGTGGCACCTGCAGCCCACTCTGGATTCAGCAACTGGAACCCCAGGCAAGGGCCAAAACCCAAGCCCCACTCCCCCTTGTTCCAGCTCATCCTCCTCTCTTGCTGGGTGTCTTCAGCAGCCAGGCTGGTGCAGGAGGATGGAGATGGATGCATGTGTAGACCTGGCTGGAATTTGGCAGACTCCTCTCCCATCACGTGCTCCCTCACAGAGCTGCCGCAGAGCCATTTGGCTGAAGCCTGTGCCACCTCTCTTATAAATATATAAACCAGCACATTAGCATCTTCTGCAGATCTTAGACCTATATCTGACTCCTGAATAAACGACCTGCAGCTCAGGAAGGCAGATTAGTCATAATGAGCCTTGTGAACTTGAATGCTCTGCAGTTTTTTCGTCTTTTCTGCCAAAACAAGCAACATTACCAGAGCCTTGTACACACTTGTAGTGCAGGGGGAGACTTTGCTTTCCTCAGCAGAACAGGCTTCTGGGAAATGATTATCTCTGCCTTGCACTGGTGCATGAAAGCTCATTAGTCCTGCCAGAGAAAGCACCCACTGCTTGGTACAGGATCACTTTTAATTGCATGATATCAAATCTAACCTTGGGAAATTCTGGCTCTAGACATCGGTGCAGATAATGTTTTCAGCAGGCACACAGAGTCACAGCCCAGCAGGAAGAGCCCTATCAAATGTGCTCTTAATAGTCAGCCAGTCATCAGGTGTAGAAATGAGGGGTTGAGGGACCTGAGGGCATTGCCCTTTCAGTGCTACGAATTCCAGTGAATTATGTCCCTACAGGGAAGAAAACTGCCACTTTTGGGTCCCTGAGAGCTGCCAGGGAGGTCCCCAAAGTGTCCTCCCTTGCTGTCTGTGGGCTGTCCCCCCATGGGGTACCTCATGTTCCACCCCATCCCTGGGAGCCCAAAGAGGTTTTGAGGTGTTTGAGATCAGGTCCAACCTGGTCACGCAACACTGGAAATGACTGAATCTGTTCAAGTTTAAGAAATCAATAGTCTTTGGCATGAAATTTCTTCAGAAGCCAAGATGGATATTGATATCCCTGGGAAGGAAATGAATTCTCATCTTCTCGTGTCTTTCCAAAGATGGGCCAGGGAAATGCTGGTTTCTCCCTTGAATCAATAGTGTCAATAGAGGAGTCAATAGTGGGCTCAACATACTTTTTCCAAAAACAATGCACCAGAAAGTTCTAATATTAGAGAGGATTGGACAAAGGTTCCTGACCTGCCTCTGCCACTGATTTATTGTGGGGCACTGGGCACGTTTTTACATTTTCTCTGTCTTAGCCTAAAGTTAGGAGAAAGTTTTGGATTAACATGAACTTGGAGTTTACATATTAATCAGCATCTGATTTCTTCCTGTTTCTTATTGTTGCTTTTATCCTCCAAAGTGGTCTGTGCAATTCCCACAGGATCCCTGACTGGGGAAATGCTATCGGTGCATATTCAAATAAACCCAAATTTGCTGTAGATGTGTTTATAAAAATACTGGCTGAGCTCTCCAGAGAGCGAATCCAGGCTTGAAGCAGAGTGTCAATAACAATTTGTCAGGGAATAAAGGGTTGAAATATCCACACTGGCGCTCTTGGGGTTGCAGAGTAACACTTAATTCTCGGAGTGGCTTTCTGGAAACTAAAATCCTCAGTTAATTTCCTTCTTGTAGACAACTATAAAAGACCTGCTGCTGAAAGGGGCCAGGATTCCACGGCAGGGCCATTGTTCCTCACCAGCAGCTGGGGCCTTTTGTGCTGGCTGCTCGTCTCCCTGAATGCAATATTTTGCATGACAGATAAGGACAAGAGCAGGATGATTTAAAAGCACCTGGTGCAGTTTATGAATTCTGATTAACCTGAAGGAAATCCAGTACCTAACTCTTCCAGTGGTGATGGACTTGGTCAGGTGTTGTCAGAGCTGTGTCACACGTGATTCATATCAGGGAAGCAGAGAAATGCGAAACTGTGATGGCCCCCACATATCTAAATGTCTCAAATTTTGAGTGCTATGTAGGTTATTTTAAAAGATGGAAGGAGATGAGTCTTCTTGTTCCCTCCATCTCTTCGTCTGGTGCTTTTTCTCTGCTAACAAAGGCCCTTGGGAACCTTGAGTGTTGGCAATCAGCTTGGAAAAATTCACCTGGATTGCAAGAGCCTCTTTTCTGCCTTTTCTGAGGTGTTTTTTTTTTCACCTCCTTGTTATTTTTCCAAAGCTTGGCAGCCAGTGAAGACGTGTAATTAGAGTTAATTGTGATTGCTCGTGATGCAACAGCCCCCCACTGACTCCATGGTGCTTCTGGCTCACATGGAGGGGGAATGTTTCGGAGGGACACGGTGACAAAGCAGAGTAACCACAGTGGTGACAGATCTATGATGGAGCCTCTGCTACCAATCAATGCTTCAGCTGCAATTTTTCTTCCCTGAGGCAGAGGGGGAGACTGACAACACTTTGATATATGATCAAAGACAAGCCTGTCACGTCCCACAGTCGTGCACCAAATCCAAAGCTGACTTCTGCCATTTTTCGGGTCCAGAACTCTCGGGGAATTTTGCTCCGTTGTGCCTCTGTCACATCATGATTTCAGCAGTAGCTGCATTAAATAACCTGCCTGGCTTTGTGGTGAGGAAAAAAAAAAAATAGCCGTTTTTAACAGCCCTCAAAATCCCTAATTTAGACTCATTCTGGGCTGGTGGAGTGGCTGCTCAGTGGACAGTCAATGGTGCTTTGCCATTGTGCATCAGCCCTTGCTGACGGGTGGCTTAATTGCTGGATTTTTGGGCAGCACACGTTTTGAATGAGGCCCACAAATACGATGTAAATCCCATTGTGCCACCAGAATGGATGTTTGATGGTCATTAATGTCAAATTGCCACCAGACAGGCTATACACCCAGTGCCAGCCTGAGCCTGACGAGGGGACTGTCCTCAAGGAACCCTCGTCTGCAGTGCAGGGTTCTGGGTTTGAGCCTTCATTTTCCCGTGAAATGGAAAAGAGCAGAGTGGAGGAGAACAGATGGGCCCAGCTTGGCTCCACATACACATCACCCAGTGTGGGCAAGAAGCAAAACACTCAGCTGGGAGTGGGAGAAGGGGAGCTGGGGAGGATGAGAACCCCTGGAAAGGCGTCTTCTCAATGAGGCAGAAAAGCTGCAGTTGTTCCATTCCAGTGAAAACCCCAGGGATGGACACCCCCAGGCCACACTCTGCTTCTGACAGGCAAAGTTTGGAAGAGATGAAAGTTTTCAGCCCCCTCAGCAGCCTCAGCAAACCCCACTGGGAGCTGCCTCTTGCACACAGCCAGGATGGGCTGCAAAGGAGCGTTTTTGGGGCCTCTCCAAGAACTCTCCTAAATCAAACATGAATTACATTCTCCCTTTCCTGGCTTGCCCCTGATTACTGGAGTTTATATCCCCAGAATGCCTCTTTAGCCACTTCCCTCGGGCACAGTGAGTATAAAGTGTGTATTAATCACCAGCATTAAGGTTTATTGGGGCAGGAGCCCTTTCAGAAGCAAACAAGCTCTGTCTGGATGTTTTGGAATTGAGTGGTGGATCTGTTAAATGAACAGCCTGGTTTAGCAGGAATCTCTTCCCTTCCTGGCTGTTTCCTACCCAGCTCTCTCCTCAAGCTTCCTTGGCCTTTTCTGGAGCACAAAATCTTTCCAAATCCGTGACTCTCACACGGAGGGCGCTTTGTGAGCTCTTTTTCAGAAATGAGATTCACAAGCTACCTGGATCCTCTTTGCAGTTAGGGAAATAATTACTTTACGCAATATAATTTGCTTAAAACCATGACAGTTTTAACTATAGTTTAAGGCTAAATGACTGTTCAGCAAGACAGCTGGTAAAATTCACCCTGTAATAAGACTGCAGCAATGTAAACAAGCCCAGCCCATTTAGGGCTTTGAGTTAATATAGACGTCAAATACTTCTTTCAATATCTCTAAATTTCCCAAACCATCAGGCATTTTCCTCCTTTATAAATGTATTTATATTAGATCTCATCCTTTATCCCCTAAACCCGCAACATATGTCTGTCCTAAATCCCTATAATTGATTATGTTTTAATATAAATCAACCTGGGAAGAAACATCATCTCACCTGTTGAAATACTACAGGCACCTGTGACACAAGGTAAATGGAGAATTCCTGCTGCAGCACAGCTGGAGGGAACTCCAGGCCTGGCTTCTTCTTACTTGGAATGTGGCTGTTCCAAAGAAAACACAGCCAAAAATGAGACTGCTTTGGCCTTTAGGATAAAACCTGCTTGGAGACTTTCTCTCTGCTCTTTCGGGTAAGATTTCATCTGAGTTTACTTTCCCTTATATGCCTGGTCAGCCGTGCTCAGGAACTTAGAGAACAGCAGCCAGGCAAGGGTGAGAACCAAACCAGTTTTAGGTGAGGCACTGAAAAAGGTTTTCAGCTCCAGTTGTGATAATTTGAACAAAATTAGGCTTAAGACTCCATTGTGAGTTTACTGACACCAGTAGAAAGGTTGCAATTCACTCCATGTGCTTTTGAATGAATCAGCCAAAAACCAGACTAAAGGGCAAGTGAAAACCATACTTCGAGAAAAACCCAGTTATAATACTGAAAACAAAGCCCCTTTGCAGCCTCCCAGCAGGCTGAGTAATGCCAAACAATTCTAATTTAAATCACAAGCAGTAGGGAAGTATCTCTGGGGCCTGATGTCCTCCATCCTGCTCAGTTAATAACAGCGATGCAATTGCAATTATGGCGATAAAGCTCAAAATTCATTTGCAGTCGCCTGAGTTGGGGTGATTTATTGTTTGGTAATTATCTTGCTGCAGTCTTGAGGATGGAATAATCGCCCTGATTTACATAATCAAGGCATCCAAGTCTTTGGAGCAGGGCTTGCTATCAGCAGATGGCCCTGCCGTGTGTGGCAGGATCCCTTGGATTTTATAGCTCACGTGTCAGCCAGTCTCAATATCTATTTGCCTATAGCAAAAGTTTACTGTCTTCTACTAATTAAGTGTAATTTACATTAATATAGAGAGGTTTTTTTGTGTCAGCCTGCTGAACGCCTGTTCAGAGGCAGCCCTGACCCACCTGAACAGGTACTGGGAGAGGTGGGATTTCATAAAACCATGAAATCACAGGATGGTTTGGGTTGGAAGGGACCTTATGGATCATCTCATTCCAACCCCCTGCCATGGGCAGGGACACCTTCCACCAGCCCAGGGTGCTCAGAGCCCTGTCCAACCTGACCTTGGTCACTTGTAGGAGCTGTGCCTGTTTTTCTAGGGCAGTGGCTTGTCTGGGGTTTGGGTCTGTGCTCAGAGCAGTGTTGACAGGTAAAACCCTCCCTGGTTATTCCAGAGCAGTGCTTACACTGCTCCAGGTCTCCTAAAACCTCCCCTGGTTATTCCAGAGCAGTGCTTACACTTCTCTAGGTCTCCTAAAACCTCCCCTGGTTATTCCAGAGCAGTGCTTACACTGCTCCGGGTCTTCTCTGCTCCTCAGCTCACCCTGGCAATAAGTTGGGATGCTCAAGAAGTTTGGAGGGGACCCAGCTGGATCAGCTGCCCTCAAATGATCAAAGGGCTGCTCTGATCATCCCATAGGATTGTTTTTTTTTTTAATATCAAATAATTAAAAAACCCCACCAACTCCCTTGAAACTTGTCAGAGGGGTAATCTGGTTATAAAAACAGGACCCAAAAAACCTGATACAACTGATACAGGAAAGTTGTTTTCCTGAGTGCAGGATTCCAGGTTGTCATTAGATTAAAAACCATACATGTAAAAAGCTTGGAATTGTATTTCAAACTGAAATTTTGACTTGACATTTCTGAGCCTTGTAACTCTGTGCCTAAAAAATGACACCAGCACTTTGCATCTGCCTTCAACGTCAGTTTTATACCAATAATTACCAGCACCATGTAATTAGCTGAGTGTTCTGAATCTCTGCCTGTCATCACAGAAATTGGGCTGTTCCCATGAAAGGGTGAGCGTTCATGTGGGATTTTTGCCTGAAATCTGAGTTTTCCACTCTTGGTTCACATGTTTGTTGGTCGGACCATCACACATGAAGCAGCAGTCCTCAAAAATTCTTAGGTATCACCAGCTGAGCTGTAATTCTTATCAAACTCATTCAGGGCTATTTCATCTTTCTGATTTTTATGCAGGACAGGGAAGGGAAATCACGTATGGAAACTCAGATTCCTAGACCATAGATTTTTAGCTGCACTGCAGGCTTTTTATTTCAGTGCTATTTCAGATGCCCTGCAGGTATTTCTTCCCAGGACCCCCCTGTATTTAGCACTGACACCAGCCTGGCCAGGTTCAGTGTCCTGATCCTACAAGACTGGGAAGGAGCAGCAGAAATTGTCTCATTCCCTTCACGTTTGTGCCTCATATTTTGGTTCTGAGTGTCTAATAAGGGTTGTGCTCTGAGAGAGAATTACCCTGTGACCTGGGCAATTTTGGGTAATAAACTGGAGAGAGAGGGGAAAATGGGAAGAAATGGTAGGGATTGAAACAGAGCACTGTTTTTCTACCCAAACTAGAGGAGGAGGCAAAGTGATCGATGCATTTCCAAGTGTTCAGCTCAATCTGTTTCCAAAAGACTCACCAGTGTGGTTTTTTCTCCTGCAATTTTCCTTCTAGACTGATCCTCCAAGGATTTTATTCCTTTAAAAGGGGGGAAAAAAGCAAACTACTTTTTTTTTTCAACTGTAATTTTTAATTATGCTTCTAATTAGGGAGAAAAACTGTCACAGAAATTATATCTTTGAATTGTCACACATGGGAACGTGAACTTGGCATTTAATTTGCTATTGTTAGTGCCTTTCCTTAGGATTGGGACAGCTCTTATCCATGGAGCATTTTGGTGTGCAGGCTGGGAAATGCCCAATGTTTGGCTCAGGGTCTGGAGCTGCTCTGAGAGAGGGAAATTCAAAGCAGGGATCTACAACCCCTGCCTTTTTTTTTTATTTTCCACCTGGGCTGTTTCATTCTTGAGGAGAGAAAAGTGCCCGAATCCCTGCTGGAAGGACCTTTGTTAGTGGAAGAAAAGCTGGTCCTCAGTCCAGCTTAGCCTGGGCTTTGCCTTCATTTGTGAAGCTGCTCCAGGTCTGCACAGACCTTGTCCTGGAGCTCTGTGAACACAGGAGGAATGTGGTTGTGGATTTACATTCAGCCTCTGGACACTGAGCTGAGAAGTCTCTCATCTCACCTCCGAGTGACAGGGCTGTTGAAGCTTTTCCCTTCCCAGAGTGGCAGGAAACACGACAAGGTGCTGGTTTGGCTGTTCCAAGGAAGTCTCCTCACAACAAGCAGCCTTTGGATGAGAAAAGAGGGATGGGGTTGGAGCTGCAGCCTTTGCTTCTTGCCAGGGCATCCCTGAAGGGGTTACAGGGCTCGGATGCTCAGCCCTGCCACACACATTTGGGTGTCCCCTGGGAATCTGGGCAAAGTTCAGCAGGAGACTCACCTCTGTTTGCAGAGAGCTCACCTGCTGTGATGAGCCCAGGCTGCCCTCCCTCAGGAGGGGCTCATCCCTCTGCAATAACAGCAGGAAAGGTCAGGCCTGCATTCCTGATGAGCAGGATTTTGCCTGAGAGACAGGAATTGACTTTGGCTCTCCTGCATTTGAGGCCAAGAGCCCAGAGGGCAGGCTTTTCTCCAAGTTTTGTTGAAACTCCCAGGTAAACTGTAAAGCTCAGCTTATTCAGGGAAAAACCATCTTTTCAAGAATGTTCCAACCATCTCCATTTACTAATTCCTCCCCCCACACTGTTACCAGCAAATGTTTCAGGAGTTGGTAAATCAGGTTTAAAAGGCAAATTGGCACTTGGAGATTATCTCCAATTTTTTTTTCCCCTTTTATTTTGAATTCATTTCAGGCTTAACCATTGAGCCTGCAGGATGTATCAGTGCTGCAATCAGAATCCTTATTAAAAAAGAGCGGGATTGAACTGCTAATTCCACAGAGCCATTCTGCAGCGAGCATCTCACATGTAATTTAGATTCAATCAGCAAATAAATATGATAACAGGCTGCTGCTTATTGAACCAACAGACAAGAAAGCTCTGTCTTTAGGAGCTGGCTGCAAAGCTGGGGGAGCAGCACAGGCACTTGGCACAGCTCTTGCCTGGGATAAGGGAAGCAGGAGATTCTTTTGCAGCACCCAGGATATATCCAAGCATTTTCCCTGTCTGTCCAGTTCACTTCCATCACCAAACCCCCTTCCTCTGCTCTCTTCTGTCCCTGCTCTGCTTCTCTGCCCTCTCATTCCGTGCCCATCCTGGCTGTCAGACACTGCTATTGATTCTGAAATCAGTGAGCAAATGAGTCTATTCCAATTGCAATGTGATTTCTAAAAGGCATTCCCAATCCAGGAGGCTGGAGGGGGGTTTGTGGGAAGGCAGGTAAAGAGAATAAAACAAACCCTGACAAACATGGGAACAAGAGTCCACTGGCAGCAAAGCCAGCAGGTTTCAATGCCTGTTCCTGGGCAGGATTTGGGCAGACCTGAAATACCTCAACGTGGGTGTGCAAAGAGTCCTTCCAGATGTGACTCCCCACCCAGAATCTCCATGTGCCCTGCAACTCCACGGAGCCAGCAGATTCCAGCTTTTCTGTAGGACAAGCTCAGCCCAAGAAGGTCTCTCCTCTGCATCCCAAAATGCTCAGGTATTGTTGCACAGTTTTGGCATTAATAGAGAATTTTTGAAGTTACTTTGGAAGGCAAGAAAGAGGAACTGAAAGATAAGGAGAGGGACAATCTGAATATTGTCCTGGCTTGGTTGGGCTCATGGAAAAGGGGCTCCCACAGCTTTCCTGATGGAGCTGCTCTGGGACATCCTGTGGAAGGAGCTTGTGCCAAGGCACGACTTGGTTTGGTATCTGTGCTTCTTTCTGTGTCCTCTGCCCTGTCACTTTGTGCCTCTGGTCCTGCACTGGGGAAGGAAGGAGGAGGATCCTTTGTTCCTGCTGTAAACCGATGCCAGGCAGGCTGTGAGGCAGGGAAATGCTATGGAAACAGCTGGGGAAGTGTCAGGGAGGAGGGAAAATTGCTCCAGTGCTGCTTTATTTGGTGGGAGATGAGATGCCCTAGTCCCACTTTCCAGGTGTCCCTTGCATTAAGATTTGCCCACATATTATAAAAAGAAACCTCAATAACGTTAAGCAATGCAAATAACAGGCTCCATGCATATGGGTAGCAGGTGTCAATGAGCTTAATTAGGCACTTTCCTCGCAGATTAGGGCTCTAGACCAGGGCTTTTATTAACCCTGCAGCTGCCCACCTCTCTCAGCATACTGAGCAGGCCATCAGTGAGAAAATACCAGCTCGTTAAAGGAGTAATGTAAGTAGTTTAATTATAATTGCCGGACTGGAGAGCCAGTCTGCAGCTGGGCAGATGTAGTTCAGATGATTTAAAGCCATTACTGGTGGCTCAGGGGGTTTTTCTGCACACACGTGCCAAAGCCCAGTGAAAGCAAGGAGTGAGCCATGGAAAGGCTGTTCAGTGAGTGGCTCTCCTGGTTTTATCAGTGGAATATGGCACTGA
Organism: Anabacerthia variegaticeps; assembly: GCA_035583185.1. NCBI lineage: Eukaryota > Metazoa > Chordata > Aves > Passeriformes > Furnariidae > Anabacerthia > Anabacerthia variegaticeps. The sequence goes on from JAWWEW010000065.1 coordinate 5,852,660, forward strand.
ATTGCAGGATTATTAAACCAGGGAAGGTTTTCCCTTGGCCTGCCAGTGGGGGATTGGTGTATCTCGAGGCAGAGAGGTTCCTGTTCTTTCAAAATCACCCAAATTTTTAATCATATTTCAGAGTCAGAAATGTGGTCACTCCATGTAATGCTCATTCCACACTTTCCACAGTTCCCATTTCCCACTTGCTCTGCTCCTCCTGGACCTGTGTTTGCATAGAGTCCAATAAGACTTGCTGATTGTTTCTTTTTCTCCAGTCGACTTTCCAACACCAGGGAAAAATACAGAGATTTAGGGCTGGATGGGAAGGGAACTAATCACTTAAGACCTAATTAGCAAGGGATTCTCACAGGGACGTCCTCCCTGGGTAATTGCTGCTCGTTTTCAGCTGTGGATACAGGAAGACAAAAGAGTTTTAGGCAGATTAATCAAGTCCTTGCAAAAGGCTGCAAGGAGCACCCAGTAGCTGAACCATCCTCGAGTGGGGAGGGTGAAGAGAAGGCGTTTACAAAGAGTTCATTAAAGGTGTCTAATTAGACAGATTTCCACCAGCAGCTCCCCCAAGACCCGTTTTCTGGTCCTTTGGTGAAGGTGCAAAAACCAGCGGAGCTGTTCCAGCTGTTGGATTTGGGAGAGTTTCCTCTCCATGGGGTGGGGAGGATCCTTCTGCACAGAAAACACTGTCCAAGAGGCTTCAGGACTGTGACCAGGGAGGCAGGAGGAGCATCCTCCAGCCTGGCTGAGGCTCTGGGTAATCCTGGGCACAGGCTTGGGCTGCTCCAAGCCCAGCTCTTGACTCTGGGATTAGTTTGTGTGACTTGGGCACACCAAAGGGGCTGCTTTGGGGCTCCTGGAGGATTTGCCTCCAGCATCCCCTGCCCTCTGTGCTCACCATGCAGGTGCCAGATGCTGCTGAGAGATGCTGCTGAGCACAAGTGCCTCTGGTGCTGTGACACAAACCCCTTTTCTCTTGAAATAGCACAGAATTGGCACCAGGACTGCTCCTGCCCCAGCTCCAAATGCCAGAGAGAGGCCACACGGTGTCAGGCACAACAGAGCCTCTTGCAGTAGCCAATTCATGTTGGCTCAGTGACATAACGTGATGTCCCACCTTTAAACTATTCCATTTGTGCTTCTCCTCCCTGCAGAGCAGCCCCAGCAGTGTTAGAGCTGCACAATCCGTGTGTGCTCCTGCAGCTCATGACTCTAACCCTGTGAGTGACTTGTTCTGTTAGCATGATAAACACATGCTGGAGAGGAACAGCACTAATTATGACCCTGTCACCTTCATCAGCTCCCCACTAATTGTTTTGGCTTTTTTTAATCTCACTGCTTGGAGATGAAACATGATGTTTGGTTCTGCAAAGGAGTTGAAAAGAAAAGAGAAGAAAGAATTGCATTTTAAAATAGAAGCATCAGGTTGATCTTTCTGTTGGATTTGAAATTCAAATGACAGGAATTATAACTTTTTTGTGTGTTATTAAAATAAGGCACGGGAAATTTTTAGAGGACTTTCTGGGACTGCCCATTCTGCCTCTCAGTCCACTGATTCACATTATGTTGTGCTCACACAGAGGTTTCTCTGTGTCATAACATAATAAAACTTCCCTAAATCTCTCCAGGCATTGCCAGACAGTTCAGAAACCTCACCAGTAATAACTCTTTTCCTAGGTTTTGAGGATAAAAGATGATATCTCCTTATTATGAGCTCTGTGGATCTTGGAAGAATAAGGATTAGGATTCAAGCCCACAGCAAAAAACATGTGTTTTGTTCCTCTGACCCTCAAAAATAGCTGGATTTTCTGCTGGATGTTTCTTGAGCCATGAGCAGCTGCTCAGCACCACTGATATGCAAGCAAAAGAAATATTCACAGAGTGAAAATCAGCACTAATATTTGTTATGGGGTGATATCCACGCCCAGAAATCTTCCCAGCTGCTCCTTCACAAGGGGCAGATGCTTTTGCTGTCCCAAGACCAGAGTTAAACCTGACAGTGGGAGCCATTATTGACTGTCCTGGCTCAGAAATGTTTTGACAATTAAGGGTTGTATGAAGTAAGGGATCTCTGAGAACTGTTAATGAGCCTCACAGGATGTTATTCTAGCTGGGCAGAGCTCTTGAGGCAGAGGGATTTTCAGCCACTTGACCATGGCAATGAGAATATTACATTTCCAGCCCTTTCAAAGCAGTGAATTAGGTACAGCTCAGCCTGTGACACTGCCCAGCTCTTGTTAGAAAGCCTCACACAAATTGAATTGCTTTTATTTTCAGCTGTTTCATGGTTTGCTCATCTGGGAGTTTGTTTCCTTTTTTTTTCCCTCCCTGGATGAATCTGCAAAGCATTTTGTGTCATGACAAGGCTTTAACTTGTGCTCTGGTTTGCTTTATGCCAGTCTCGAAAGGCACACTGCAGAAATCCAGAGATGTCACCCAGGGCTCCATCCTGTCTTCTGTGTCCTCATCCTCTGTGGTCACTGAATGTTGTTTTCATGGACAGATGTGCACCCCCAGGATGGTTTCGTGAACAGCAGGATAAAAATACCAGTGCAAGGCTCTGTCCACCCCCACGAGGGGGTGGCAAATGGCTTAACTGGCACATCCAGCTCTTGGTATAAACACATGAAAAAAGAGCTAAGGTGCCCATAAAGAAGTGAAGGCAACTATAGAAATAACACTAAAAGGCACCATTGTGATCAGTCCAGGGCCTGATTTCCACAAGCAGTTGCTTCAGTAGCCTGTGAAAGCAAATCCACTTGGTAAGTGAACCCAGTGTTAAGCAATTGAACTCACTTCTGTATTACCACGTTTCTAATCAAGAGGAAATGTTCATGTCTGCTGAGCTGTGCTTTGTAAACACCTCTTGGTGACCGTTTTCGGAAATATTTCCCTTTAAATGGAGCATGAAAGTGATGTAGTGTGGAGGAAAGCAGAACCTTTGTCCTTTCCATTGATCCCACAGTCTCCAGCCAGGGGACTTTGGTGAAAAGAGCCCGAAAGAAGGCAATGTAGGGAACACAGAATTGCAAACACAGGACCATGAGGGTGCTGCCCAGGAATGAGGAGCTGTGTCTGGCTCCCCACGGGCTGTGCTCCCTCTGCTCTGGGATGCTCTGGAGGCAGAGTCATGCATATACATGATCTGCTCTGCGACTGACGCACAGCAATCAAACGCAAACTCATTTAGAGTTTGAAATCCGGACTTTAATTGCCAGCCCACGGTTACCTGGGTGTGTAGGCAGGAGGGAGAACTCTTCACCCAGCTGCATGTGGATGCTGCCTTTGGGGAGGGAAAGGATTGCTGGGAGCAGCCAAGCTGTTCACAGAGGGTTCTTTTCATTTCCAACTCAAAAGCACAAGGACTGTCCTCCCTCTTGCTTGGCATGGCAGGTGCTGGAAAGAAAATTCAGAATGATATAAGGGATTTATTAAAGGTCTCTGGGTGGAGTTCAGCACCGCTGAGTGCGGCAGGAGTGAGAGGAAGGTGATCTCTGTGATACGGCCCATCGGCTCAAAATGGCTTTGCCTTGGTCTTTCTTTTCTAAAATCAAATTAGAAGGGAATTGTGGGCAGAGTGGGAAGGACAGATGAAGCTCAACACCAGGGACTCCTTTCACTTACGTGGGGACTGTGCTTCATCAGGTGAAAAGGCAGGAGCTCTCCTCAACTGAGCAGGTCACACTTGGGAAGCCTTGAACAAGGCTCAGCCACTGTCTTGAGTGAGTAAATAAATAAAAGAGCCTTTAAATCTACAAGGCAGTGAAACAGCAGCCATGGCAGAGCTCAGCTTTCAGCCTTGGGGAGGGAAGGGATTTTATTTTTCAGCTTGGGAACATTCATATTTGATGGTTAATCCAGGAGTGGGGAAAGGAAAGAGTCATTCCCTGATTTTGGCTAAGTCAGCCCAAACTTGTACAAATACCAAAAGCAAATTCCCAGGGGAGCAGGGCACTTTCCAGGGATCAGGGAGTTGTCTCCATGCAGGGTCCGGTTGGATGCACCTCCAGTAAGTGAGAAGAAGGGCTTTTGCTCTGGACCATGTCTAGTAGAATTAATCCTCCTTCTCCACAAAGATCAAAGAAAGGAAATCTGTGATGGGAGACACTGTGAGCCTTGTTCACTCAGATTAATTCCACTCCCCTAATTCCCTGTGGAATGTGGCAGCACCGTGCCATCCCTATGGAAAACAAGGCCTGGGAAAGCCATCTATGGTTATGTAACTTCATTAATCCAGATGATGGAGCTGATTCTATATTTCCTATAACTTCCTTTTCATTGCCTTTGGCGACCAACCAGCGACGCAAACCAACTGTCCTCTGATTGATTTTCTAAGAATAAACCTATTATTCTGTCCCTGCCTAAACCCAGCTTAGTGCCCTGAGCTCTGAAGCCATCTAGAGGTAAAGGAGATATTCTTGACACTCCCATGGTTTTAGGTGAGGGTGGCACAGCACCATTTCTACACCCACGCTGGTGTTTTATCTCTTTGCCAACCTTTCTGCCCCTCTCTGGGCATCACTTGGTGTGTGGTGCTCTCTCAGGCACCACTGACCATCCTTCCTTCTCACCTGGGCTTGGTCTGGCCAACCTTTAATACAAAAATTAATTTTGAGGTCATATATGAACAAGCCAGAGACGCTGCTGAACTTTGTCCTTAGGAAATAGCTCCCAGTCATTACCAATGTTACAGTGAGCACCTGGAAATGAGCTTTTTTAGACACAACCTGGACTTCTCTCTTTTGGGATTATTGTTGATGTTTGGGCAAAATATCTGAGCTGCTTCTTCCCAGCTTGCTTCCCCCTCCCTGTTGGCTCCTGGCAAATTGCTGTGGATCTGTTCAGCGAGCCTCGGGGGAAGGGGGAGATTAATTGAAGACTTAACTTCTTCTATTTTCATCTGATTAGCTAAGTGGGAAGAGGCACAAGGCCCTGCTTCTGTGCTCCTGGAGGCCTCGTGCTGGCCGTGAATCACAGCTCCAGCTGCCACAGTCTGCTGGTGTGTCAGGTTAATTATGATATTGTAGTAAACAGTCTTGCAGGCAGAGCCCATCAATTACAGCCCTCCCCACGCACAGCTCATCTGCCATCACTTACCCCAGACAGGGCCAGGACAAGGAAAAGGGGCTCAGATAAAAGTGGGATGGGGCAGGGGGTCAGGAATGGCTTGGCAGGAGGGCTGGGAGATGGGAACAGGTCTGAAGGGTCCTGTTCTCCACCAGGCAGCAGCCAGCTGGAGACAGGGGAGCCAAACTCCATGGCCAGACTGCCTTGGGTGCAATAAATCCATCCAAGTTAGCGAGGAACTGATGAAATGAGATGTGCCTGCACAGAGTCTTGCAGGAAAGCTGTAAAATCCCAGATCAGTGAGTGACCAGCAAAGGAGGGAACAGACTTGCCTTCTCCTCGGTCTTGCAGCCTGACATCAAGCTTCTCTTATTGCCTTGGTACCACAATTTGCCTTCCAGGCTGTTGCAGACCAAAAGTTCCTTCTGCAGGTTAATACAGTTCTACAAATGCTTTGGACTTGTCCTGGTGGATGCCCAGCTGGGACATCAGACAGCAGAGCCAGGAGCATCACTGCTGTGTGCAAAGAGTGGTTTCCAAAAACTAGATCTTTACCCGGTGCAACATGAAACCAGAAGCCTCTAAAAGCCCCCATTTGGCCACAGGCCCCCACCTTAGAAAGCTGGTGTGGATTTCTTTCTGCTTTTCATTGTTGTTATCTCGATTTTAGAGCCTGATGCATCACACAACATATCTTAGTGGTGCTTGCCTGGAGACAGATGGAGAGGCACTGAGGAGTTACCATCAGCTTCCCCTGCATTATTAATCTGCAACACAATCAATTAGTCATCAGCTTGTGACAAAATTCCTGCCTGAGCTGTGTCTCCTGCCTGGGGCTGGAGCTCTTAAAGGACACTTCCTTTGAATTGACTGTTTTCCTCTCCATTGAATTGCCTGGAATCTTGTGGGCTGTGTATCTGCTTCAGTGATGCCAAAGGGTTATTTTAAACATTTATTTTCACTGGAGGGAGCGCAGGCCAGCTGGGCTATCCCAGCCTGGTGACTGCAAACACACATTCCCTGTATGCCCCCATCCCTCACACAACCCCAAGAACACTCTCTGGAACCCTCTGCAGTGGGGAGTGCATGAAACTGGTCCTGGGAAAAGGATTTCCCACATTTTAAATCAAATCTGGCCACCCAGAGCCCATGTCTGGTAACTTTTTGCCCCCTGTGAATCCCTCCTACCGCCTTTGTTCATTTGCTCATCTCTCCATCACCTTCATTGCAGAGCTTTGCAACCCTCCTGGAATTCCCAAGGAGCCTCCATCCCTGAGGAAAAGGCAGGGGCTCCAGCTGGCAGGAGAAAGGCAGGCTGAGAGCTGCCTGAGGCTTTCGTGGAGATTTGGAGTAATTACAGGGAACCAAAAACTTCATCCTTTCAGGTGGCAAGCAGAGTTTATCTGAAATTCTTCCCAACAAAGAGGAAGTGAATGGAGATGGAGCAGTAAAAGGAGGAAAAGTCAAATCCAGCATGGGCTGGAGTGTCCACCTGCCAGCCTGACCCTCTGGACCCTCATCCATAGGAGCCAGGGTTTGGGAAGTATATAGAGTATATAGGAAGAAACTTTCACAATGAAGGTTATGTGGCAGGGGAAATGAAGAGGATGTGGCACACACACATCACAGATGTCTCTGATTTTTCTGTACCAAACATGTTGAGGTGCCATAATTCCATGGGATTTCTCTTTTCTTAAGTATTTTTAAATCTTCCTGACTTTTCCCTCATCATCCCCTGCAAATACACATATGCATGAACAACAAGGGTTTAGTTTTCTGCAATGATTGCACTGCAAATACTGTTTATAAGGTGTTGAGCAAGGATTATGCTAGCAGCATACAGAATCACAGGATGGGGCAGCTTGGAAGGGACCACAGTGGGTCGTCTGGTCCAACCTCCCTGTTCAAACAGGGTCATCCCAGAGCACGTGGCACAGGATTGTGTCCAGATGGTCCTGGAATATCTCCAGTGAGGAAGATCTGATGGAAACACCTCCCCTAACCGTGTTCTGCTGCTGGAGTGTGCCTTTGGGGGAGCTGTGAGTTCCTAATGCACACAAAGTCACGTTTGCTGCATTAGCACAACCACGAATTTCAAACTTGCACACAGAGACGTCACAATTGGGATCCCATTTATTTCCTTTCCTGTGAGCAGTCTGAGTGCCTGTGCTTGGATCACCACACCCAGGTGTGCCTTCAGCAGGTGGATTTGCATGTGACACTCCTGTAAATGCAGGATTACTGTGGGAACCTGCAATGTATTTCTGATTAAGAGAATTCCAGGCTCCCTGCCTTATTGAATGGGGTTTACCTGCTACAGGTGGTATGGAAGCAGTAACCAGATAGTAAGGTGTAGGTAAGTGTAACTGCAGGGAATTTCTTGTCAAGAAAGAGCCTTGGTTTGGTAGATCCTCCCAACAGAGATGTTCTGAGACAGTCTGAAAGCCAGGGAAAGGATGAGCCAAGAAGGGGTGGACGTGTACGTAGCAATAATTAGGAATAAACAATGTTTTCCCATCATATAAAACACAAGGCAGTGGCTGGGGGAGAGTTGGTCCCTCCTGGCTCCTGTCACAGGAGCTTCCCCACTAAATCTCTCTTTGCTGGTCGCTGCTCCCAGCCCAAAATCAGGTCCCTCCCCATTCCCAGCTCTGGTTTTTCGGGAGTCTCTCACCTCCCATGGAGTGACCAGTGGGGATCCCCCCGGGACTGTCTCTCTTTCACTCCCATCTTTACACAGCAGGACAAATTTGCTGCCTGTGCCGTGTTGTCAAGTGATGGGGAGAAAACACACACGGAGTAAACCAGCCCTTTGAGAGGAGCCCAGAGGAGGTGACGAGCATCATAAAGACAGACCTAATGAGCTGGAAACTGGCAGACAGGCAAGGCACTGCCAAGTTACACTTAAAATAATTTCAAATAAACAAGGTTCCTGCTACAGGGGCTCCAGTGCAGAGAGCAGAGCTGCCTCATTCCGCTGGGCAGCAGGAACTTGAGAAGGTTTTCATTATCCTTTTCTCGCTCAGAAGTTTAACTTCTCCCCAAAGCTTTGGTAGCTGTGGACATGGAGACAAGCAATTGTTGTTTTGTCTGCTGGAAACCACTCTCACATCCTCCCTCACCTCTGCTCTGTCCACGAAACAGCCCCATTACACAGACAATTTATTGGTCTTCTTGGTACTTCTCTGCTTTAAGCTGCCAACAATTTGGGGAAGGTTATTTGTCCTTAAGTACTTGTAATTCTTCCTCTGCAGGAGTATAATCAGTCATTATTAGCAGCAGTTTCAGACTCTAATCATAAAGCTGTTATTTCTGCTTAATCCTAACCTTGCTAAATATTAATTTGATGTTTAATCCCCCTGCTATCTGGCAATATCGTGCTATTATTATTATTATTATCATTGTTGCTGTTATTATTTATGTGACAGTGAAAAACCAGCACTGTAGGAATCACATCCTTAATTATTCACCATTGGCAAATCTCAGTTTCTGTCTATGTGTTCTGCATCTCTCAGTGCAGTGTCACCCAAAAGTGTCCCACACATGGGAGGCCACGTGGACCAAGGGGCAGGGTGACACTTTTAAGTAGGAGGGGACAGTTTTGTGGTCCCACACCCTGTGGGGCCCCTACTTGAGTTCTGGTGACTTCCCAAAGCTGAGGACACAAAGTGCCAAGAGCTGGTGGCAGAAACCCCCTGTCCCTGCCTTGCTTGTCCCTCTCATGATCCATCACCTAAACCAACTCTGATTTAATGTCTGATTGTGGTTTGTGTGACGTTATCACTACACACTCACTCTGACTTCCTTCTTCCTCCATCATTCTTTAAAGAAAAGGACACAATTAACCAAACCAAACAACTGCAAAGCTCTTCAGCTTTCAAACACGAAGTGACAATTTACCAAACATTGCAAACCTCACCAACAGAGAGGTGACAAAGCCACTGCAGGAATTTGCATGGTAGCAGCAATTGATCAGACATGCCTTTATTAACCAGTAATTATGTGCTGTGATCAATACAGCACTTCACAAAGGAAACTGCAGACCCCCATAATGACTGGGGAGGGAGCTGGAATCAACAGCCACTGCAGGCTGGGTTGGTACAGGAGAAATGCTGTGATTTGCCCTAAAATGAGAGGCTGAGAAGCTGTTTTTGATGCAGTGATGCTCTCAACAGGGTGTGTTCTGTCCAGCTCTGCACAGTGGAAGCTGGCTGTGGTGCCAGCCCTTCCTTCACTGCACCCCCTGCTCTGCTGGATAACCCAGCACAGGAGAAGGGAAGGAGCACATGGCATTACACATCGAGATGGGCCTCTACAGCCAAACCTTCATGACCCCTCAGACCCTACTACCCAATCCAACCTCTATTTCTGGACATGAATTGACCTAACAGTCCTTTCTGAGAGGAGAATGAACAGTCTTTCCTTCTCCAGACACATTTGGTGAGAGATGAGAACCCCTGTGACCCCAAAAAGTGTAAACACTGAGCACAGAGGGTGCAAAGAGCTTTTGGGGCCTGACCTTGTGTGATTATTCATCTCTCACTGTGCAAACCAGGGCTGTTTGTCACAGTCCCTTCCTTCCTGGTGCTCCAAAATCAGCTCTGGAATGAGTTAGAGGGAGATGGGGGTGAGGGCAGAGCTGAGCCTGAGCAGCAGATCCATCCCTAGGGATCTTTTGGGAGCTGCTGCTCCACTCCAGCCCCTCATCTTCTCTTCTGCTCCATGCAGAGCTGAAGTGTTTCCCCAGTGTGTGCCAGCCCTGCAGCCTGGCTGGTGTTTGCATTGCTGCAACAAGAATTAAGGCAGGAAACAGTCATGGGGATTTTCACAATTGTCTTTACAGTACAACCTGTGATTTCTACCTGAGGCTGAGGAAGAGCAGCCAAGACACAGAGGTTGGCTCACAGGTTTGGAGCCTGTTGCAGTGGTCAGGACTCTGCTTCCCTGCTCAGTTTTAATTTGGCAGAGAAAAGGTGACATGCAGAGAGTGTGTGTGATGGCCCATGTGCACAGAGACACAGAGATCACCCCCAAGGTACAGGTGTGTCCCCAGAGCTGCAGATCTGGGCACTGGGGAGGAAATGGAAGCCACCATGAAGCCTGCAAGCACCAGCTCCCTTTGTATGAATTATTATATTCTTTGTTATCTGATTATATGGGAGGATATTTCTCAACCAGAGAAGAAAAAGACCTCATTCCCAGCACTGTCTAAATTTTCAATGTATAACTTTGAAAGCTTAATCATATTCTTTTCACAATGCCTTATGGTTTATATATATTTGGGTTTTTGTTACTCTTTTGTATTCACTCTTTTTGCTGTCAATTTAAGCTTAATATTATTAAAATTGCTCTGGTTCGCTCTACTTAAAATTCTGCAGCTACAGTATTTTTTGGAAAGAAGTGCTAAGTCAAAAGCTTTCTCCTATTTCTTGTTTGTCTTTAATGACTCATTAGATCACCACCTTGGAAACTGCCAGCAGGAAGTAACAAACCTGCTATGAGGGAGTTTGGGAGGGTCAGGGCTGGTTGTTGGACCTCTGGGCTGGGGAGTTGATTATTTGCTGGGACATAAATCCACTCCAGAGATGGTTCCTGAGGAGATGTTGAAGAGCACAGGCAGCAGTGGGTTAAAGACACCGTCCTGCTGCCCTTCTCCTTGCACAGGAAGGGTCAGACTTGCCCTCTTCACAAGGTGAAGGGAGTAAATCACCAGTAGAGCCCCTCCACCTTGCCCAGGTGTTGCTGAGCAGGACATAAAGCATCAATTTTGACTTTTGAAGGGCAAACTGGACAGCAACGAGTGCCTGTGGATGGGAAGGCTGCTGGGATGCTCATGGCCCTCCGCTGGGGCAGGGGGAAGAGCCTCCTCTCAGCCCTTGAGGCAGAAATCCATGCAGGGGTGGGCACTGTGTTTGTGGGGTGAGTTCTGCAGGGCCAAGGTGGGCACAGGGTCCTGCCAGCAGGTACAGGCACAGCCCAGTGCTGGGCTGGTGCTCGGGGATGTGCTGTACTGGTGTCACTGGGGGGAACGGGGCTCCTGCCACCCCTTTGGCACAGAAATCCATGGTTGTTGGATGTGCCTGATGGAAATGTCTTTTTTTCCGAGGGTGACAGCAGTAGTGTCCCTGGAACATCAGCTGCTGCCCTTTCCCCAGGGGGCTGGGGACAATAACCAGCCCTGGGAAACATGACAAACATCAGAATTCTTCGTTCGCCGCCACCCTTGCACATCACAGCGATTGACAAATGTTGCTGGAGTGAGACAGATGGAGACAAACGTGTTGATGAGTAAAGGCAGACCTGCACTGGGTACAGAGCACAGTCGGGGCTCTCCCTGGGTGGCAGAGGGACAGGGGTGTCCAAAATTCCTTGTGCACATCACTGCAGGAAAGAGCAGCTCCCAAAAGCCTTGATAAGTGTGGGTAAAGATGGTTTTTTTTCCTTCCTTGCCTGCAAACATGGGGCTGACTCATCATCTCCCAATGACAAAAGCAGAAGTTTCCTTGGCATTGGGAAAACTGATGTTTTCTTGCATGTGCAAACCACCTCTTTGTAATTCTGGGGTAAAACCCCCAATCTTTAGGCTCAAATACAGCAACTTTGCTGAGTGTTGTGCTTGGGGTGTTTTATTTGCAAGCTGCTTTTCAAACCCTGGTGTCTTGAGTGAGTAAAGGCCATTATTGCTGGTGGCTATTGGAGTGAAGAAGGGCTTGGGCTGCTCTGTGTGTTTACAGAGGGCAAAAAATCCCTGCTCTGTGATGGACAGTGTTGGTTGAGAAATGCTTTGCCCTCGGGTTCATCAGCATTTAATGAGGCACCACCAGTGCAGAAAAGGCTTGAGAGAGTCGGGCTGAGCCACATCCCTGAACTGCAGAGCTCAAAAAATGCTCCAAAAATGAATCACTTGGAAGCTCCAGCCAGGTAATTCCACGTGCATTAGCGTGGCACCTTTTGAGCTGTACAGCTACGCTGAGTTTTACAATTCTCCCCATGACTCAAAACAGAAAAATATCTGGATTGCTGAGACTTCCTAAAATATAGGTCTATTTTTGGCTAAAAGGAGAGTCACAGATGGCAACTCTGTGAAGCCAAAGCACCCTCTTAGCACTGCACAAAAGCTCTGCTGTGCCACAGAGGGTGCCACAATCTGGCTGTGCTTCAGGAGGACCCAAAGGCTCCCATTTAGGATGGTTGTTGTCCCATTTAGGATGATTCTTCCTTTGTTGTGTCAAACAAACAGGAAAAAAAGAGAGGGAAGTGGTTGATGCTCACAGGTGTGTTTGGTTTCCTCCTGAGGTCGGTACTTTCCAGAATAATTATATAAGAATTATTTATGTTTTTATTACAATTGTGGAGTCGTTACTAATATTTGTGGGAAATATCCAATACCCACGGTGGAAATGCAGACATTTCATGAGGTCATGCATTCCCTTTCCACACTTGCCATGGCAATAACTACACTTTGCTGGGAGGAAGGCTGAGGGTGTGTTTTTATCAGTGCTGGGTTGTGCTGATGGGAAAAATTATGTAAGAAGATAAGGGGTGGGGGTAAAGGCAAGATGCCCTGACTGGAGCAGGGAGGGGGTGTGTGCTGCTGTCTCCCAAAAAAACTCATCTGGCACTGATGGACGTGTTTGCTACCAGAGGGAAGGGCAAAGTTGTTCATTTTCTGTCCAGGGCTGCAGTTTGTTGCTGATACTATCCCTGTCTCACCTGGGTATCTTGCTGAATAGCACAAACCCCTTTCCAGCCCTGCATTCTGGGCTCAGCTGCCCCTGGAAGCAGCCACACACCTGAGGCAGCGGGGACCTGAGCAATTAGTCACATCCACGAGTGACATCCTCCAACCCCAGCCCGAATTGTTCAGTGAGCAGCTTCCAGCTGACAGGGCTTGGCTCCTCAGCCCCTTTTTTACCTCTGTCATAGGATTCCCCTTCCCCTTTTTAATTGTACAGGGAAAGAGAAATCCCCTTTCCCGTATAAACCAGGCTGTGACCACGACTGCAGGACTGAGGCGTGTTGTTGTGTGAAATAGGGGTGATCCTAAAAGTGTGGATGATGCTTTTTTCCCCAAAAAAACCTGTTACTGATTGAGGGGCTGTCTGGCAGAGCAGAAGGAAGGCAGAGGGGGATGTCAGTGGGATGTCAGCTCCCAGCACAGATCCTCTGGTGCCAAATGAGTGCTGGAATGGGCAGTGCAGAGGGAGTCTCTGCTTCCAGAAGCCCGAGATGGAAAGTGTCTGACAAGAAAAAGAAAGAGCAATAGGAATGGGGAAGGATGGGGAAGAGAAGTAGTCAGTGCCAAGGGTGTTTCATCACGTAGAGAAATGTCCTTGTTCCCTTCAAATCTCGCAGTTAATGAGAGCACTGAGTTCTGAAGAGGAATTTTCTCCTGGAAAACAGCTGAGTCTGTTCCAGGAGGGTAAATTGGGCTGATATGCATCTGAGCTAATAAATAGGTACCGCAGCAGCTCCTCAGTGAAATCCCTTTTTTTTTCCCCTTCCCCAGTTAGCAGGGACTGCTTTGCAAATCTGATAATTCCTGAGCTGCAGAAAGGCTGTGTTTGCCAAACTGCTGCAAGCAGAGGTGAAATAGCAAGAGGAAAGGGAATTTTTTGTTTGAGCTTTAGGTGATCCTTGGGGGAGCCATGAAGGCCACTGTTTTAAAGTGCTGAGTAACAACCTCATGTGAATTTATGGGAGGAAATAAATAAGAAAGGTGAAGGAAAGGTTATTCTGGAATTTTACTCCCCTAAATATCATTTCTTGGAGCATTGCTGCTGGGCCTGGCACTGGTAAATGCTGGCATAAAGGGAGCTAACTCTGTGTCTGGGTGCATTAGAGAGGTTTCACTTTGTAGCCTGGGGAAATGCAGGTGAATCCAGGTGGGAAGGGGATCCCTGGTTTGCAATGAGATGTCACAGTGTGAGGGGACAAGGGAAGGCAGGCTGGTCCAAGGGGGTGGACTGGACCTGGGCAGGAGCTCTCTGGTGTGGTTTTCTCTTTAACTGAATCTATATTTTGTAATAGATGTTAATAATTTTGTAATTGCTGTCAGCGTATTTATTTACATAAGTAGGGGCTGTGATTACAGTGAATGAAAATGTGTAATTATTTAATTAGGACCCATAATGAGGCTGTGTGAGAGCTCCGAGGCAGCTGCTTTTGGTTAACAGCACTGGCCATGACTCTGTGCCCTGCCTGGGAGGAGAGGAAAGTAATTCTGAGGATACAACGAGGAACTGAGTATAGGAAAAATGATGCTGCTGGCTGGGAAAACCTTTATTTCTGCTCCTAAGAAGGAAGCTGGGTTAGTATCCTCTCACTCGAGTCTCTTGCAGGCAAGGCTGGCAGGAACATCCACCTACTCCTGGATACACCTTTTTCTTGCTGAGTGAGAAGCTGCTGAGCTGAACAATGACAGATTTCCAAGGCATGTTGGCAGGTTAACTGTGCAGAGAAAGCAGAGGCTCCCCCTGAGTGCACGGAGTTAATTTTATTGGGTGTTTAGCAGGCTCTGATGGCAGCCCAGAGACCTGTACATCTTCACAGGTGGATAACTTTCTGGCAGGACCTTGATTGCAACTCGATTTTCTACCTTACAGACCCCGAGCCCTGGCAAGGATGTGTCCCCTGGGCTCTCCAAATGCAGTGCTTCTTGATCCTGAGGAAGAACCAGAAATGGAAAACTCTGCTGCCCCTGGTGTGGATTTCTCTGGGAAGTGCTGGGGCAGGGAGGGTTGTGTCCTGCAGGTGCAGCCAGGAGCACCCTTGGCTTGGAGGGGCTGTGGAGGGTGAGCTGGGCACAGCCTGGCTTTGGGAAGTCAATTGTCTTCCTTAGGAATGCTCATTTTCCTAAAAAGCCCCCGTTGGAGAGCTATTTCTAGAGGAAACCACAACCAGCACCTGCTTTACTAACGTGGCTGTTCAACAGCTGGGATGAAATCCTGGGAGAAACACGCCCAGAACAGAGGAGAGGCAGGAAAAGCACAGGCAGAGGCAGGAGCTGGCAGCCCTTCACCCACCATGACATCACTGTGACTTCATCTGGGCTGCAGGGGAGGGCAAGGGGCTGCCATAGCTCACAGCCCATGTGGCAGGCTGCCTGTCTGGGCTGGGATGTGAGGCCAGCCTGGGGCACAGCCTGTCTCTGCTCCTCCCTCTGTGCCATCTGCAGTGCCAAACTGGTCCCAGTGCTGTCCCGCTGGCCATTTCGCTGCAGCTGCACCAAACAGTGCTTTAGTGCCATCCAGCCTCCTGAAGGCTTTTCCCTTTTCCCTTCCTGGGATTTACGTCCTCAGCAATTTGCAAGGGCAAAGAGTCAGGTGACAAAGTGACAAAATGCCCCGTGTTTGGAAATGGGAAAGAAGGAGTACAATATTAATTGCTCCTTTCCAATTCTTCTCCTCCGGCTCGTCTCCGAGGAGAAATCCCTCAGGACAGCTTTGTGCTGGAACATGCTGGAGACAGTGAAAACATTTTATCCCTGACATCTTCAAATTCTGCATTTATGAGGTGATGGATGAGGATCCAGGGCCCAGCCCTTTTGTGCCTGGCTGTCCTCTGAAGAAGCACAAACACATGAGCATCAAATAAGTCCCAGTCACCTCTGAGCAGGGCAGGCATCACTTGTAGGGTGAAGGGAATGAAAATGCCCTTCTCCAGGTGAGCACTGAGAGTTTCCCATCATAGCCACAGCATGCAGAGGAATCAGGACTTTTCTCTCTGCTCCCCTGAAGCAAGAGAT
Organism: Anabacerthia variegaticeps; assembly: GCA_035583185.1. Lineage (NCBI taxonomy): Eukaryota > Metazoa > Chordata > Aves > Passeriformes > Furnariidae > Anabacerthia > Anabacerthia variegaticeps. Next base: position 5,868,468 of record JAWWEW010000065.1, read on the forward strand.
GAGGAAACTGCTGCAGGACTGACTGGCTCATTGTGTTTCTGTGCTGCAATAGCACTTTTGCAGGCTTCAATTCACTCTCTGGCCTTTTGCTTTATATCCTGCAGGGTGTCTGTTTTCACCTGGGAAGCACGAGGGGTCTGAAGGAAGTGACAGTCATGAGTGAGACTTAAAACATGGGAACACAGGAGGGCAGTGAGGTCTGGGCATTCACAGGACCTGGGAATTGTCACCCTTTCCCTAAAAAGTCCTGGTATTTGCTTGTCTGGAGCAAGAGGCTCTGGATCCTGCAGTGTTTGACCTGGGGAGGCTGGAACAGTCTCTGCAGAGAATTGCCTTTAAATTGTCCCTGCCTGCCTGCCTTTTGAATAAATTAGTGTATCATGTTATAATAGTTCTTCTATTCAATTCCTTCCAGAGAGAAACTAGTTTTCCTGAAATTGCCTTCTCAAGTCCATAATCATCACACAGCAAATTGCCTCGGGAGAGAGGCTGGAACAGGGCAGGGGATGGGTTCTGCTCTGCATGTGCCTCTGTGCTGCAGTGGGAGATGCATCAGGCAAATGAACTCATAAACTCCCTCCTTTCACATCAGTGCATCCCCCTGCCTGACGTGGGGGGGGGTTTGGGAGGCTGTTTGGGAGTTTCTTATTAATTTTTTATGTCTTTTTTTCTTTATTTTGACCACAGCATCGCTGCTGGGAAAACAGAAATCCAGGATTCATCAGCCCTGATGAGATTTGGCAGACTGCTACCAGGACCAGGCAGGTTTTTAGGCTGCTGCTTTTGGCCATTTCTCTCATTACAGCCTTCCAGAGCTGCTTTATCTCACAGAGAGGCACTTTTATTAGATAGGAGGCAAAGGGGAGGAAGAAGAAATGAGGTAAGGAAGGAAATGGTCCAAGAGGTGGAACAGGCAGGAGAACCTGTGAATTCCAGCTGCTGGATTAAATCAATGGTCATTTCTCACTTATTGCCCCTCTCTGCCCCCACTTGTTGCAGAACCTTTTGCATCAGTAGTCTGGAGTATGAGACTGATGGTGCTTTTGTCCTGGCCCCAATGAATCCTGCCTTGCTCCACGTTCACTTGGCTGCTTTTATTGGGTCTTCTCTCCTTGAATTCCTCTGGGGTGGGTACAGAGAGTTTTGAGACTTCCAGGGTTTTGCACTGGTGGTTCTGCAACTTCACACTTCATATGTAGGGATTGAAACACTGGGTGTCCCTCAGAGCACAGAACTGGAGCTCACATGCCTTGGGCACTTCCAGGGATGGGACAGCCTCAGCTTCTCTGCCCAACCTGTTCCAGGGCCTCCCCACCCACACAGGGAAGATTTTTTAACTAATATCCTACCCAAACCTCCTCTCTGTCAGTTTGAAACCATTCCCTCTCCTCCTGTCACTGAATGCTCTTGTAAAATATCCCTGAGGAAGAACTCAGCTTTTTGGGGAAAGAATGGAGCAATCAGCACAGGCTAAACCAGATAATTAAAGTAGGTGAAACTCAGTAAAAGCTGCCTGTTAAAGCTGCTTTGAAATCTTCAAATTGGCAGTTTGGGGAACAACATCAGGGTGAGGTGTCGAATGCGCAGTTTTATGTGCCAATTATTGACCCTTCCTTGCTAATCTCAACAGAATAATGGGAGACAATTTGTGCTTGTTAGAGCACAAGGCCCAAATCCCTCATGTCCCAAAGCAGATCCTCACGCTGCTGTGCACAGCCATGAACTTGCCAGCTTTGGGGTTACAGCAGCGTCGAGACAACATCTGGCTGGTTGCTGCACAGCTGTGCTCTGCTCGCCGCTCCCGGTGGGAGAGGGGAGGCTGTTTCAGGGGGAATAAGTTAGAGAAATGACAGAGGGAATGTCTTCTGCTTCACAGCATCCCTGCCACACGCCAGGTATCCCTGTGGCATGGGCGTTTCAGCAGCTCTCAAGGTCTGTCATCACCGTTGCTTTTCTTTTGCCTCATTTTTTCTGCAGCACCATGGAAAAAAATGCTGAAAACTGGGGCAAAAAAAAAAAAAAGCTTTGCTGCTGTTTCCCTCCCTCCCTTTTCCATCTGTGTGCCAGTGTTTAATTTGGAAAGCTCTCTCATTTCAGGCACTGTTTTCTTATTGCAGGCAAGCAAGATGGGTAGAAATATTGATCTTCCTTTAATGAGTTTTAAGAGGAAGAAGGAGCATGACTCAGAGCAGAGAGGCAGCATGGGCTGAGTGATGTGTCTTTATTTTTCACCTGTTCCTGGGGTATCCTTTTGGAATTTACTCTGCTTTATCATTTTCCCCGCATGGACTGATCCCTGCTCACTGTGTTTTGTTGCAGTCAAGGGTGTTTTTTTGTTTTGCTGGCTGTGCTCACATCTTCATTTAACTTTTGCATCTTCATTTAACTTTTGCATTTCCGTTTAACTTTTGCAAAGGTTGGTTTTCTGGCAGCCTCAGGGCGTGGGATGCTCAGAGAGGAGATGACTCGACCTGGTCCTGCTGGGTGAGTCCTTCCTCTCCTCTGTGGCCGGAACAGCAAAGGATGCTCAGGCTGCTTTCTGTGCCTCAGCTGTTCCCTCCTTTCCCACCGGTGCTCCAGCACCATCTACAGTCCTCCCCAGGCTGAGGAGATGCTCCAGTGCTGCTGCTACAGCACAACCACGACCAGCAAAGGGTCAGTCCCTGAGCCAGGTTGTGATTTGGGGGATATTTGCAGCCTTCTCTGTTGCTTTCTGGCCTAAACACTACATGAGATGGGGGGCCTGGAGAAAAAATCCAAAGCAACCCCAAACTCCCTGTTTTCCCACCATCTGCCCAGCACAGGGTGGGTTTGTGCCACAACACACCTGGTGCTGGTCATGGACAGCACAACCTGCAGGACAGGTCATGAAACATTCATAGAAGTTTCCTTGATTAAATAGCATTAAAAATTCATTGGTGTTTTGAGCAACAAGCCATCAGCTGTAGCTTTTGGGGACGGAGAGGTATGTAAATAAGACAAGTCTTTCTTTCATGAGGCAGCCCTTTTGGTCTGCTTCTGCTTTTGGTTCTGGGGATGTGGCAGCACCTCGGGTGTGGCAACTGTGCTGGAGCATCCTCTGGGTCAGGGGAGGATGAGGGGATGCAGCAGCACAAGCACTTTCTGTACCACAAGAGCTCTGCACTCGTAACAAAAGCATCTCCTGCCCCAACATGGCCCAGCCAGTACCCAAGCCAGGGGTTAGAAACTCTTCCCTGTCCACAGAGTGCTGGCATCTTTCAGCAACAAGGAATTACGTGGAAAATGAGAAGCTGAGCTGAGAGCTGCTGCCTGACCTTTGCTGCTCTTGGTGTGCTGGAGATGTGGGGGTGATAAAAAGCAGCTCCAGGCTCTTTTCTGATCTTTTCCCAGCTAAGGGTTTTTTGATCCCCAAGGTGCTCAGAGCCAGCAGAGCCAGTCACACCAATAACCTGGGCAGTGCCACTGCCCCTCCTCAGCACTTGGGGCTTCTCATATGGCAGGTAATGGGGGGGCTAAAGGGGGAAACCAGGTGGGAGATGGGTTTGAGAGCTGAGGCTGCTCAGCAGCTGCTGATCTCCCTTGGGGCTCCCCAGCCTGAGCATCTCCCAGGAGCAGGGGGATGGAGGGGTGGCACAGGGGCAGCTGAACAATCCCCCCAGCCCCTGCAAGGGCCCTGTGAGCTGGAGAAGGGGGGTTTTGGAACAAGGAGTCCCTGGAGCGTGGCTGCTGCGCATGCACCGCGCCAGGCTGGGGAACCCGAGCTGGGTCACTGGAGATCCCTGTGCTCGGCTCCCACAGCTCTGCTCCTGCTGCCATGGTGAGAAGGGATTCCAGAGCCTGAACCCTTCCACCACGCCCAGCCTTCACCACTGATCTGCTCCTGGGACTCTGCTCCTCTCCCCAGAGCCCAGACTTACCCAAGGGGCTCCCCAACAACCCCAGCCACATTGAGGATGCTGTGCACAGCCCCAGGACAGCCGAGCCAAGGAGGGGAGCACGGGGGGCACAGCCCTCCCTGGGACACATGGGTGAGTTCTTCGTGGGCTTTGGGGATGGGCAGGCTGCTCAGAGCCACAGATAACCCTCTGCCTTGGCTCAGCTCCTCCTGGCCTTGCCGGAGAGGAGCAGCAAGCCCTAGAAACTGGTGCACAGCGACCCAGGGGCTTGGGATTGCTGTGAGATGGGCAAGCCACACTGATCCCCTGTCCCTCTTTTGAAGATTCTGCTGAGGCATCTTTTGGGACTCTCTGCACGCCCAGGAGGCTATTCCTGCTGCTCGGGGTCGCAGGGCTGCTGGTGGGGACGGCAGTGGGGACGTGGCTGCTGGGTCAGTGTCTCCCCAGGACAGCCCTGCTGCCACACTGAGTGAATTTGGGGTGGCAGCACTGGAGGAGGGGGTGGTGGGAGCTCCTTGGCCAGCCAGCTGTGGCTTGGGATGGAGAGATGTGACTCTGCTGCTGGTTGCTGCGGTGCCAGAGGGGCTCATTCCCCTCTCCCAGTGGATTCCCTGGGATTGTCCCCATTATCCTGCACCCTGGGTGCTGCCCAGGCTGTGTGAGTCCATCTCCACCCCCTTCTCTGTTTCCTGAAGTGAAACACCTGCAGGAGCCCCAGCCAGAGCAGGGCTCCCCTCTGCCCCAGGGCCCCGAAGCCATCCCAGCCTGCGGGGACAGGGATGAGGAAGAGCCCGTGGTCAGGGGCGCTCCCACTACAGGTTTGTGTCTTTGCTTTCTGCCCAAAAGGGTGGCGAGAGGGGAGCAGCATTCAGGGCAGTGCAGAGCCCAGAGAGAGTAGAGAGGAGGCTCTTTAAAGATAAATATCTCCTGCTGACCTTGCTTTTTATTCTGAGTCTCGCTGCTTCCCCCAGAATTGCAGCTTCTTTGCATGAAGGGGTCCCACAGCAAAGGCAACTCTTGCAGGGCTCCTTTCCCTGTGTCCCCTCTGTGACTGAGCTCATTTATAGTTTCTCATTCCTCAGATGGTTTTTTTGGGGGCTTTGGGTGGGTTTTTTCTTACTTTATCTGTGCGTGACCCTGCACGGAGCACTGCAAAGGCGGGGTGGGGGTCACAGGTTGCCTTTGATGGAATGGCTTTAGTGTCTTTCAGGATAAACACAGCAGGCTCCCTGCTGGAAGCTCAGGTGGAAGGACATCCTGGCTGGCTCCTGGTGTGCCACGAGGGCTGGAATCACTCCCTGGGCACTCTGCTGTGCCAGCAGCTCGGGTACCTCAGGTGGGCATGGCACAGGCAGCTGCTTTGGCCCCTGTTTGCCCTTTTCCTGCAGGGGATGGTCTTGGCAAAAGCAGGAGATTGAAGGCTGGGGGTTTGTCAGGGCAGCAGTGCCAGGTCACTCAGCTCCCTGGGAAATGCAGGTGGAACCCAGGACTTGGGGTGACACGGGGACCTGCAGGAACAGCTCCAGAAGATCCTCCCTGCCAAGAGCTGCAGGACTGCAGAGCGTTGCTCCCATGGCAGGGTCACGTTCCTGATCCCCTTCCTGGGACAATTCCTGTTGTTTCTGCAGCATGACCCATGAGAAGGGAGTGAACCTGACGGATGTCAGGGTGAATGGTGAGCAGCAGTTCCTTCAGGTGAGACCCCACCAGGAAGGCAGCCTGGAAGACTTGTGGCAGGTCGGGTAAGGGCAGCTCTGATGAAAACAGAGTTTACTAAAGCCTTTTTGTCAGGCTTAAGAGCATAACAAACTGTGCAGGTGCTGTGCAGCAAACAGCCCCTTTGGGAGCTGCTGGAGCCTCCCTGGAGCTCCTCGGTGCCCCGGGGACTTTGGTTGCTGTTTATCCTGACCAGGAGGATTTATTCCTGCTGTTTATTCCTGCACAGGAGCAGCTGTGAGTCAGGTCGAATTGTGGCTCTGAGGTGCTCAGGTGAGTGAATCCCTCCTCTCCTGTATCCCCAGCATCTCTGCCTGGCTCCAGCCTTTCTTTGCCCCCATTCCCCCTGTCTCCTCACCCTCCATCTGGGGGTGTGCAGCCTGTTCTAACCCATGCCTTGCAGAGTGTGGGCTGCCTGCTGGAGCTGTACGGGTGGTCGGGGGGTCAGATGTGCCCCCTGGGCGCTGGCCCTGGCAGGTCAGTGTGTGCCAGGGCTCCCAGCACCGCTGTGGGGGCTCCGTGCTGGCACAGGAGTGGATCCTCACAGCAGCTCACTGCGTGCACAGGTACCCCAGGGCTCCCCGTGCCCACCCCAGGTGCCAGTGCTTGCTGCCCTCTGGTCAGTGTTGGTGTGCCCTTGTGTTCTGCACAGCTCCAGGAGGCTCCAGGCTTCTGCCTGGCTGGTGTTTGCAGGGTTTATCACCCACGGCTCCCTGAGGCAGGAGGCTGGGGTGTCAGTCCAGGAGATCATTCACCACCCGCTCTACAATGACAACAGCCTCGACTACGACATCGCGCTGATGAAGCTCCGAGTCCCCCTCAATTTCTCCAGTAAGATGCTGTCGTGTCCTTGTGTGGAGTTGTTTGTCCCACAATGAAAAGCTGCCCCAAACGCAGCCTCTTCTGAACCTGCCCCTTCAGAGCAGCTCTTTATAGAATCACAGGACAGCCTGGGCTGCAAGGGACCTTACAGATCATCTTGTTCCATCCCCCTGCCATGGGCAGGGACACCTTCCACTAGCCCAGGGTGCTCAGAGCTCCATCCAGCCTGGCCTTGATCCTCTTGCAGGATACCCAGAGCCTTTCACATCTGTGAGCCAGGATGAGATGTGAAAGGCTCTTCCCCGGCTGTTCCCTGCCCTTCCCTGGCTGCTGCTGCCCAAGCTGTCCCCACTGCCCTGGCCCTTTCCCTGTCCCCCTCTCCCCAGGTGCCATCCGTGCCGTGTGCCTGCCGCCCTCCCACCAGGACCTCCTCCAGGGCACGCAGTGCTGGGTCTCTGGCTGGGGCTACACCACACCTGACCAAGGTGAGCTCCCACCCTGCTCCTGTCCCTCAGCAGACCTTCCCCCTGCTCCCCACTGCCCCATCCATTCCACATGTGAGCTTCCAGATGCTCCCACTGCCCTCATCCCACCCCTGCTCCAACAGCCTGCACCCACACCCACCCCTCCTGTGGGTCTGACTGTACCTAATCCCATAAAACAATCCCATTTCCCCATCTCTGACTTGCCCAGCTAGTGCCCTGCTCTCCCCCCTTGCTCCCTGGAGACCTTGCTTCCCTCTTGGCTCCTTTCCCCATCCCCAGCACAGGTGGCTGGGACGCTGAAGGAAGCCCTGGTGCCCCTGATCGGGACCAAGAGGTGCAACAGCTCGTGCATGTACTCGGGGGAGCTCACTGCCAGGATGTTGTGTGCTGGGTACCCCCGGGGGCAGGTGGATGCGTGCCAGGTAATAGGTGGGGAGTGCTGGGGGGGCACCTGGATCCTCCTTCCAGCTTCTTGTACAGCTGATGGGATAAAGCTGGGTGGGAGATGCCAGCCTGATGATGAGGTCCTTGGTGAGGCACTGGAACAGGTTGCCTGGAGTTTTGGGTGTCCCATCCCTGGTTGGACGGGGTTTGGAGCAACCTGGGGCAGTGTAAGGGGGGAATGGGATGGGCTTTAAGGTTCCCCCAACCCAAACCATCCTGGGATCTGCCTGACCTACCCGTGGGGCAGAGCAGCTCCCTGAGCCCTGGCTCTGCCCCACAGGGGGACAGTGGGGGCCCCCTGGTGTGCTGGGATGGATCCACGTGGCGCTTGGTGGGAATCGTGAGCTGGGGCCAGGGCTGTGCTGAGCCCAACCACCCCGGGGTCTACACCAACGTGGCTCAGCTCCTGCCCTGGATTTACCAGGTCACTGAGGTAAGCCCAGGTGTGTCCAGCCTGTTCTACAGCATGTTCCATAGACAAATCCCAGTGCCAGCACCCTGCTGAACTCCTTCTGTCCTTCCCCTTGACCCATGAGCCTCTAGGACAACCTCTTATATGGTACTGATCTCTTTAGTGTTTTCTTTTTTATTTAATTAGACCTACTAGAAATCAGGCAAGGAGAGACTTCACAGAGCCACACTGTGCCTCTTCCACATAATAAGTGGAGAACAGTCTGGGACTGATTCATCCTGTCACTTGTAACCTGAACAGAATTCCAAACATCCTCAGTATAAATAGTTTATTAAAGAAAATAGCAAATAACATTTCTGTGAACAATAAACATGGGACAAGTGGTGTTTTTCAAAAGATGTGTTTCTTTGTCTGCTGTGTGTAAAGGGACAGGGGATGGTATGGGATGTCAGTGTAAAGGAAACACTCTCAGCCTTTGAGTAAATCACTTGGAGGGGAACAAAAGAAAAAGCTGAGTTTTAAGTGGCAGGCAGATTCTGCTTCAGTATCTCCCTTCCCTGCTGCATTCCCACAATCTTAAATGACAGAAAATATAACACCAGAAAGACACCAGAGCTACCCAGTTCACACCCAACAAAAATGTAAAGGAAAGAGCTGAACTGGCTTCTACAGTTGGTAAAGTGAGACTGAAAAATTCTAAGTCAGTGTTAAGGTATTTTCCATAAGAAATAAGAGAATTTTGCTACTTGTGCAAAACCCTGTGTCTTGACCAACAGTTCACTCTGCACAGGATCTCCTTTCCTCACATCCCCCCCTAAACTGTTGCTCTCTTGAGGTCTGTTCCTCAGGGGATCCTGAGGTGGGAAAGAGCTAAGTTTGGCACTTCAGCATTCCTGGGAGGACACCAAAAGCGCTCAGAGTCTGTGGATATCATGTGTAACTTGCAGGGACAGAAGAGGTAAGACACAGGGGCCACAGGCCCCCTGATGTAGAACTGCATAGATGAGAGTCACTACTGAGCAATAAAAGTCCCCACCAGGACCCTGAGGCCAGTTTGAGATGAGGTTACCCAGCCCCTCACATGGGAGCTTGTCTGGCAGCAGTGCCTGTGCTCACAGAGATGCTGGATACAAGGTGTGGTTTATTTTCCTATGCTGGGCTGAAAAGGAAGATGAAACCCTAGAGAATGGGAATTAGCAACCATCAGCAAAAGCATCTCTTCTTCACCAGGACTGTACAGCCACCAGCTCATGGAATTCTCAAGCTCTGCCTGCAGGCAGTGTCTGTGTGTTCCTCACCTATGATTTTTCTGGTCCCAGACTCCCAGACCACACTCTCTGCCCTCAAACAGCAGGAAATGTTCCTTTTCTCCCCCAGCCAAGTTCCAGAAAGCACTTACCCAATTCTAATCTTTTTTTTTATACCAGTAGAAGTAAAAAAGGTCAAATCAAGAAAACAGTTGGAAGTCTCAGTTTGCTCTTGCTTTGTCAGAGGATGCAAGGTGCAGGTGTAAACGTGGAGTTACTTGATTTTGGCCAGTGCTGCTGCTCTCCTTTCTGTGTTCTGGAACAAGGCTCGGATCAGACTCTTCACTTCAGCTGCTGAGAATTCAGCTGCCAGAGGGCCCTTCCCATCTGCCCACCTACATGGGAGAGAAAGAGCTTTATTTGACCAAACTGCCCAGAAATGGCACATTAAACCAACCCTCTGAGGACTTGTTCCAGTGGTCATTTCCTTCAGCTGCAGGAAATTGTGAGCGAGCTTGAAATGGACTATGAACACCCAGACAAAAACACCCTGCCTGATCCTCATCAGCAGTGACTGCCTTTCCTCTGAACAGGCCCTGCTGGTGTCAGACACTTCCCAGCTCCCTGCTGAGAACCAGCTGAGAAGGAAGAAAGGGAAACACCTACTGATCTACTATTTCCTGGAGGTTGGCTTGCAAGATGATCATCAGCTCTTTGAATGTCATCCACTTCTGCACATAAATTGGAACTTCCTCTTGGTACTTCTTGTTTTTGTCTTCTTCAGGTAGAGGGGTGAAAACTTGGGGTCCCTCCTCCACCATGATCCTACAGAGGGAGTACAGCCTGTCTGCATCTTCTGCAGAGATATCCTGGAGTGGAGAAAACACAACAGTGGAGAGCAGGGAGATTTGTTTCTGGAGTGCAACGTGAAATGAAAAATTGGACACGGACACACAATTATAATTTCTGTGAAAGGTAACTGTTCCCCTGAAATCTGATCTGGAGATGAACTCCCGGAGGTCACAAATGCCAACTGTCCCCACCACCCCAGGGCTGGCACGTCCTCCCCAGCAGGTACCTCCAGGGCAACAATCCTGGTGACAATCTCTGCCAGGGCTGTGTTCAGTAAGGTCCCCATGGCCTTGCAGTACACGTTCACTGGAAAGACATCTTGCCAGACTTGGCCCAGTCTCTTCAGCTGATGCAACACCTGGAATGACCAGCTGTGTGTTACCTCCATGTTATCAAAAAGAACATTAGGAAAGGCACCAAGTGATAAGGTGACCACATATGGTCAGAAGCCACACTGAAAGAAGCAAAAGGCAAAGAAATATCCTGCTAAAAACACAGCCCAGGATAAAAACAAACAAACAAACAAAACAATCATGTCAGAAAACAGTTGTTTTAAGAGTTCCACTCTGCTGAAACTCTGCACAGCTCCCTGGACCTTCTCACTGGACCTTCCCTGCAGACAAAGGCATGTCTGGCTTTGCCTGCCTTCCTTACCTGCCTTATTGCTTTCTTTGCTGCACAGAAATTCTCCTCATCATCCATATTAGAAAAATTCCTGGCACTTGAGAGCCTTTCCAGGATTTCCTCCTTCTGCACTCGCATCTGGGCCTTAAAACACTCCATCCCTTTAGGAGCAAAAGCAAGCAGAGAGAAGCAATTAAGCAATTACTAAATTTGCTCTGCCTATTTATGACTGTAACTGCTGAATAATGAACTTGCCATAGTGTTTTATTTTTAATCAAATTTCCAGTCCCTAAACAGTCCCATAGAGCCAATTTAACCAGTAAGCTCTTGTGCAGACTGAATTGCTGCAAGACTTCTGAAAAAGAGCAGAGTAGCAGAATTAACTGTGGATGACTCTTGTGAGCTCACACAAACTTGCCTCTGAATTTGTTTCCATAGAATAAGCTAAAGAAAGGACTGAGCAGCAAAATACAGTGCTACAACACTGTGCTGGTACTGGAATGTTCTTGGAATTATGTGCTAGACAAGAGTTGGGTCTCAAAGAGCCAAGACTTCCCAATTTAGAAAATGTTGTTGCTACCTGTCCAAAAAAATAACAATGCATTGCTCACACTGAGTCAGCAGCCACACCTACATGAAACCATCCAGCAGCAACTGGCAGGATTGATTTCCATGGGATCCATCAGTGTATTTCAGGCCTAAAGGTGAAGTTACCCAGTCTCCTGAAGGCAGGCACCAGGTCCACAAAGGAGGCTGTCTCGTTGCTCAGGATGTTGGTGGTGCAGTAGCGGAACTGGTGGCCCAGGGTGAGCAGGTGGTGAGCCAGGTACATGCAGTTGTTGTGGTGGATGGCTGCCAGCTGGGGGAACTTCTGCAGGCTCTCCCTGCCCCAGGAAGAAGGAAGAGAGAAGGAAGAAATGGATTTATTTATTAATCTGTTAAAAAACCAGTCGTGCTTTCCGCAGAGAAACTCACTGCAGGCGTTGCAGAAAATGGGCAAGGCCTGATTGACATCAGTCAGAATAAAAACATTTAACCTGTCCCCTCCTCAAAGGATCTTACAGGTAAGGAGTCTGGAATGAGGCATTTGAACCATGTGTTATACCCACACTTTTTCTAGCAATGGACTTTCAAGCAGGAGAGATGTCCTGTCAGGAACACCCCAGTGTTCTCTGACGGGATTGTGTCCTTTCAGTCTTCATTTCTGCTTTTTTTTGGCAGGAAAAACATCATTAAAAAATCTGTGCATCAGATCTGGGGTCAAAGTTATGTGGCTGGAAACAAATAGAACTGTGTAAGAGCTTCAACCATCCCCTTGCTCGTGAGACTGGCGACTCAGAAACCCTCAAGCACCTACTTTGCACAGGCATGATTTAGTGACAGAATAGGAGTAGTAGCTTTTTGCTGCTGGAGGAAGCCCTTGGTAATCTCTGGCTGTAGTGGACAAGTGGGAGGGTTCCAGTAGCATTACTCCCTCTCAAAGCAGGCCCTGGGAAACACACACAGACACACTTACTTGTGGTATGTTGGCACCACTTCATAGAACAGCTGGAAGATCCTCCGCACGGAGTAGAAGAGCTGCACGCAGCTACAGGGAAAAGGAGGCTCATGTCAGCTTGTCCCTGGAATTAATGTCTTGTTCACAGGTGACCCTCAGCCTTCTCCAAAACAAGGTTTTATTAGCACTGAGGCACTGGCACAAAGAATGGATTGTCAGGATCAATTACAGCCATGTCAATGTTCTGGAAAACTCACAAAGGCTGTGGTGACCTTGTAAGTTCAGTGTGGAAAAGCTTCTGCCCCCACGGCAGAAGGGAGATATGTGAAACCCCAGGAACAAAGGGGACAGTGTCTCTTCCCCACCAGGTGTGCACAAACACTCAGCCCTCTCTCTGCCACTGAAGGGCTGCTGGTTACCTGGGCAACTCTCCTGCTCCAGGGCCGTTGTCCTTGGTTTTTAAAGTAGACTTTATGTGGGTCCCCAAAATATTTGTTTTCTCCCACGAGCCATGCCAGATGCAGAGCTGGAGCTCTTTGCTTTCACCAGCACTAACACAGCAACAACTCTGCTCACAATGTGTGCAAGCACTTATCATTTGGTTTGGAGAAAAGAGATGGGTTTTATGTTTCTAAACAGCTGAAAGCTAAACTGGGGTAAAACAGTGAACACTGCAGTAGCATCTCTCCCAAGAAGCCATGAGCTGTGTTGTGCACACCAGGGAGTTCACCACAGCTACACTGCTTTAACAGCTAAAATACAAGGCAGTGCACCTGAATGTTCCCTGAAAACCTAACTCCAAAAGGCTGCTTAATCTTAGTACTGCAGAGTTATCAGCTGTATTAGTCTCCTGCACGATCCCAGGCTTGCATCCTCCAGCCAAGATGAGAGCAACTTCTATGACTAATTCTCTTTTTTAAGAATATTCTACTATTTAAAGTTCTTTTAATCTATTAACAGATGCTTGATGTTGCTAGAGGCAATGAGCTTCTGACACACAGGTTATTGATAAATAACTCCTACCATTGGTCTGTGCTGACTGTGGCCTCCAAGAGTGTCTGATAAACCAGCTCCATGAGCTGCTCCACGGACGAGCTGATGCGGCAGGAGGGCAGGGAGAAGGTGTACTGGCTCAGTTTGGTCTCACTCTCCAAATTCACTGTGCCATTATGCAGGAGGTTGGGGGGTTTCTGCATTTTCAGGTGATCTCCTGACCCAGGATGAGGAAGCTGTGGTAGGGCTACACAGGAATCAGGTGTGATCTAAGGGGAGACAAGAGAGAAGTATAATGGAATTTAGAGCCCACAGAAAGGAGACTGTGCAAGACAGCAAAGCATTGAATGACAGACATTTAAGACCCAAGAGAAACACAGGACTGCAGAACTATTAAAAATGTTTAGAAATTGTTATTTGGCAAGATCCTCAAATAATCCCAAGTGCTCCACAAAAACCCAGCTTGACTGCTCTAGACAATCCTTCCCCAAGTCCTATTTTTCCACCCAGAAAAGCTTGTGTATTGTATGACCTTTACAGTGTTGTGGATTTCTGAGGTCATCAGCTTTCTGGCTGCTGCAATCACATCCTGGCACTTCTTGCTGGCAAAGTGGGAATTGACATTCCGGGCGTATTTCAGTAAGTCAGTCGTGTCTCCTTTCAAAAACTGCATGTTCTTTAAGGCTTTTTCAAATTCCTCTGTGGATTTAATCACCTGAGAAGAGCAGACATGTATTCTACATTAACACAGCTTCCTAAAATCAAAGAACTAAATTAAAATTTTGTATAAACTTTCACTCAGCTGAAAGCAAGGGATGAAAATAGGGTTTAGAGGGCAGCAAGGACTCAAATGTCACCACACTGGACTACTGGGGCCTTGTGTTCAAACTGGCCACCTGGCACCTTCTGAGGGATATTTTGAGACCCACCTCTGTATACTGCTCTAGTTTGCTGCTGTTGGTTGGGATGGAATTCACCAGGCAGTTCTGAATGAGGCAGTTTGAGAGCTCTTCCCAAATGAGCTCACCCAGCAGCTCTGCCAGAGTAACTCTGCCATCCTTCCTGTCCTCCCCAGGCTGCTCCAGAGGCACATCTGGATTCCAGAAAACACAAATGCATTTTAACACAGCTGGATCCTGGACCAGACCCTTTACCAGTTCAAAAGACTTTCCTCCTTCATTTTCCTTATACATAACAGTGATTAACAACCATGTATTCTAGAAACTTCTGCTCCAATTACATGAACAAGGTACTGCACACAGACTAATTACAAAAGGGAGAAACTACCTACTTAGCAGATATTTGTGGAGAGCTTCAAAAAGAAGCTTAATCTTGTCAAAAACCTCCATAGGAGAGGACTGATCCAAGGTAGGCTCCTCGGATTTAAACCTCAGGATGAACACGTCTGGCCGTTCCTCGGTGAGTGGCTGCAGGGATGGGTATGAAATCAGAGGCTTCAGGATGTACTTCAGCAAAAGCTGGCCTGAGGAAATGAGAACAAATATGTTTTCCAACAGCAGTTTGCTACAGTGAGGTCCAACCCTATTTTGGATGTAGAGACTCTGCAGGAAGTGGAAGAAACACACTCTAGATTAGCTATTTCAGAGAACAGCTGATGAGGTAAAAGTCTTTAAGCATCAGACTATGAAACCACAGAGTCACAGATTAAGAGGATACTGAATGGTAAGGAAAGGATAAATACTTCCAGGTAAATAATAGGATAAATAATTTACTATTAATGACAGCATTGACTTCAGAATAAGTGGGAAACACAAGCCAAGGAGAGAAAGATTTTCCAGTGTACTGCTGGAATGACCTGGATCTCAATATCCATCCCCAAGCCTGAACCCCTGTCCATGTGGGCTACTGGGGCTCTGTTTGTCTGCTGTGTCTTACCAAAAGCTTTCAGCCTGGTGTGCAGCTCTCCCAGGACAGCCAAGGCCTGGAGCACAGATACCACAGGTGGGCCAGCAACCTCCTCCTCCTTGGATGGCACCGTGTGCAAGTGCAGCTCTGAGTGCACCACTGCCTCCAGGCTGCTTTCTAAACACAAAGAACCACCATCTCCATCAGAATGGGATATGAGAAGCTCCTGCAGTCCTCAGGTGGCAGCTAAAGCAATATTCTCCCTCTTCCCAAAGAGCTTAAACCACCTCTGTCCAACAGTTTTACTGTATTTCTTATCTTGTCAGTGCCTGAAAACAGGCATTTCAAATAGTGAAGGAAAAACAGTGAAACAAACCACCTTTGGAAGGAGGGAGCTGCCACACGATGAGTTTCTGCCACTCCTCCCCGAGATGAAAGAGCATGTTCTGTGTCTGCACTGTGAGCTCCCTGCCAAGCGCTCTCAGGATCTTCAGCTCAAAGCCCTTGCGGGATTCCAGATTCCTGAGGCTGCTCCGTGCCTGGTGGGAAAGACCAGACACAAAACACTGCTAAGTGCTGCCCCTGCTAAGCCAAACCAGGCAGTGACATTTATGCTGAAGAAGCCATTACTACCTTTTCCAGTTGCTGAGCTGCTGCAATATATTTCTTTTCCCTCAGTGCAGTCTTGTGCTCTTTAATAGCTCTATCAAACTGCAACAGTCAGACAGTTTCAGATATAACAGATTTAAGAGCTCTGCTGTTAAACTACAATTTTTAAGCAACACAGTTAGAGATAGGGGAGTTCCAGACATTCAAAAGAGAAGCCCAGAATAAGGTCTCAGGCTGAGGAGCACGATTTTAAGGTGCCCCTCCCACCACTCCTGCTCACCTCCTGCAGCTTTTTCAGAACACTCAGAACCAGTGTGTCTCGCTCCAGCTGCTGCTTCAACTCAGTAAATTCAGCAACAGCCACATTCAGATCTCGCTGGACCTAAAATAACAAAATTTTCAGTTCACTGACAGCAATTTTTATCAGGCCCATTTCCTCTCAAACATGAGATTGAAAGTATTGCTGTTACTAGAATAATTTGGTGAGGAGGAAAAAGTCTCCATCCATTTTACTTCTTATAAGCATTAGAAACACTTACAGACTGACTTTTAATACATAAGAGTTATAGGATGTTTAGGGTTGGAAGGGCCCTTAAAGATTATCTAGTTCCTACCAGATTACCATTTTTTCAAAGGCACTGTAAAGAAATCCAGTCTTAAAATGCAGTCAAAATGACTTCAGTGTTCCTTCAGCACAGTCATTAAAAGAGAAGAATGCTTGAACTGAGCCAAAATTTAATTCTCAATGAACACCACTGCAGAACTCCAGATGTTGGGACAGCAAAGAGGCAGCAATCAGAGTGTGGGTCTGCAATCTGACCTGCAGGAGCTGCTTATGTTCTCCTTAAAACTTCAGTGGATGTGCACAGGTATGGTTTGAGTTCCTGTTCTACCCTAAACCCACTGTGGGACCAACAAGCAGCTGGTCAGGTTGTGTGTCACACCCCCTGCACCAGCCGGGGCTGGTCCTTCTCTCTGGAGGACACTGTGACACACTTTCCCATCAGCACAACAAGAAGACAATCCCTTAATGACAGCTCTTAACCTACACCCTGCTGCCACACACACCTGTGTCACCTCGAGACATTCCTTGGGGGTGATATCACCCAAGAGCCACAGAATCCTGGAATATCCTGACTGGGAAGGGACCACAAGGATCACTGAGTCCAACTCCTGGCCCTGCCATCCCCCCCAAAATCCCACTGCGTGCCTGAGAGAGTTGTCCAAACACTCCTTGAGCTCTGGCAGCCTTGGGGCCGTGACCTCCTCCCCCCAGACCCCTCACAACACACCACAGTGGGGTGCGGGCTGCAGATTTGGGGTGCAAGTGGGTGGAACCTCCCAGCATCCTGCAGGACTCACCTTGTTCTCGATGTCCGCCCTGAGCACATCGATGTTGCTGGACAGCCCATCCACCTGTGCCACCAGCTCCTCTGCACTCTGCATGCTGGGCAGGAACTCGTTGTACTTCTTGTTGATCATGTT
The DNA here is from genome assembly GCA_035583185.1 of Anabacerthia variegaticeps. Lineage (NCBI taxonomy): Eukaryota > Metazoa > Chordata > Aves > Passeriformes > Furnariidae > Anabacerthia > Anabacerthia variegaticeps. Next base: position 5,885,399 of record JAWWEW010000065.1, read on the forward strand.
GCAGACTTCCCCCTGCGGAGAGGGACAGTGTCACCTTGCGGGGCAGGGGTGGACCAAGGGGAACGGGGGTGAGAGAACCCAGCAGGGCTGGGCACTCCAGCATGAACCAGGGATGGACACCCTGAAGTGAACCAGGGCTGGGTATCCTGAAACGAACCAGGGCTGGGTATCCTGAAACGAACCAGGACTGGGCATCCTGAAATGTACCAGGACTGGGCACCATGAACCAGGGATGGACACCCTGAAATGAACCAGAACTGGGTATCCTGAAATGAACCAGGGCTGGGTAGCCTGAAATGAACCAGGGCTGAGAAGTCAGTCGGACCCAGGGCTGGACATCCCTATCAGGACCAGACTGGACATTCCAGTCCAGACCAGACTGGACACCCAGAATGACCCAGGGCTGTAAATCCTTATCAGGACCAGACTGGTCACCCAGGCTGACCCAGGCCTGGACATCCCAGTCCAGACCAGACTGGTCACCCAGACTGACCCAGGGCCGGACACCCCTATCAGAATCAGGCTGGGCATCCCAGTCCGGACCAGGCTGGTCGCCCAGAATGACACAGGGCTGGAAATCCCTGTCAGGACCAGGCTGGACATCCCTATCAGGACCAGACTGGACACCCAGGCTAACCCCTGGGCTTGACATCCCATTCCAGACCAGACCCCAGGCTGACCCAGGGCTGGAAATCCCTGTCAGGACCAGGCCGGACATCCCAGTCCAGACCAGACTGGACACCCCAGTCAGACTGGTCACCCAGGCCGACCCAGGGCTGTAAATCCTTATCAGGACCAGGCTAGATACCCAGAATGACCCAGGCCTGGACATCCCAGTCCAGACCACACTAGTCACCCAGATGAACCCCCTCCCAGGCCAGCCCCGCCGCCGCGCCCGCCCCGCTCCCCCTGCCTCCCTTGCCACCCCGCGGCCCTGCCCGGCGCCCAGCCCTGCCTTGAGCTCCTCGACGCGGCGGGACAGGCGGCGGACGCGGGTGCCCAGGTCATCCTTGTCGAGCCGGCCCGAGTGCGCCAGCACAGCCGCCACCAGCGAGCCCTCCCGCGCCGCCATGGCCGCGCTACGGCGGCCCGCAGGGACACGGCGCGCCGCGCGGAGCTCGGCCCGGGGGCCGCGGGTTCGAGACTGCGCCCGGACAGTGCGGGGGAGCGGGGACATGGGGGGATATAGGGGGGATATGGGGGGTAACACGGGGGGAATATGGGGGTAACATGGGGGGCAGTGGGGATGGGGGTGTGGGGGATGAGGGGCTACGTGGGTGCTGCGAGGGTTTGTGGGCGGGGGACACCAGTGGGTGCTGGGGTTCTGTAACTGGGGGACACCAGTGGGTGTTGGGGTTCTGTAACTGGGGAGACACCAGTAGGTACTGGGTTCTATACGTGGGGGGCACCAGTGGGTGCTGGGGTTCTATAGGTGAGACACCAGTAGATACTGGGGTTGTATAACTGGGGGGAAACCACTGGATGCTGGGGGACACCAGTAGATACAGGGGTTCTCTAACTGGGGGGACACCAGTGGATGCTGTGGTTCTATAGCCAGGGGACACCAGTAGATGCTGGGGTTCTATAACTGGGGGGAAACCAGTGGATGCTCGGGTTCGGTAGCCAGGGGTTCACCAGTGGGTGCTGAGGTTCTATAGGTGGGGGGACAGCAGTGGGTGCTGGGGTTCGATAGCTGGGACACCAGTAGATCCTGGGATTGTATACCTGGGGGGACACCAGTGGATGCTGGAGTTTTATAGCCAGGGAACACCAATAGGTACTGGGGTTCTATAGGAGGGACACCAGTGGGTACTAGGGTTCTATAGGTGGTGGGACACCAGTGGGTGCTGGGCAACCTATGGATGCTAGAGGTTTACATTTGGGACCATTCCAGTGGATGCTGGGGTTCTATAGGTGGGGGGACACCAGTAGATGCTGGGGTTCTATAGCCAGGGGACACCAATAGATACTGGGGTTCAATAGCTGGGACACCAGTGGATGCTGGGGTTCTATAGCCAGAGGACACCAGTGGGTGCTGGGCTTCTATAGCCAGAGGACACCAGTGGGTGTCTGTGGCTGTGCAAGGACCATGACTGGGGTGGGACATGTAAATGCTGGGGGCTCTGCAGCTGCTTCAAGGTTCTGTGGCTGTGGGGGGACCTGTGGGTGCTGGGAAGCTCCATGGCTGGATGGAGGAGGACCAGTGGCTGCCAGGGGACCTGTGGATGGTGGGAGGAACACATGGATGGTGGGAGGAACATACGGATGGTGGGAGGAACACACAGATGGTGGGGGCTCTGTGATTGCTGCCATGTCCCCTGGCTGTGTCACCCTTGGCTGCTGAATGTCCTGGAGGGTCTGTAGCTGCTGGGAGCCCACCACCTCAGCCCCAGCTGCCCTCCCATGGCTGCCAGGCTGGTTTGGGGTGAGGAGGCAGGCTCAGAGCACCTCAGCCATCCCCAGCTGCCAGAGGAGGGAGGCTCCAGCCCCCGGCATCCGGCACCTGACGCAGATCTGGGGCGCGTGGTGTGTTGTGGCGAGGAGCTCTCTGAACAGGGCACAGAGCCACCACGTCTGTGCCATGTGGAGGGGAAGAGCCCTGGGTGTCTGGGCACTGCTCACCAGCCTGGCCGTGCCCAGCTGGGGGAACCAAGGTGAGTCCCTGGGTCTTGGGTCAGTGGGGAGCTCGCCGTGGTCCCTGGAGATGCTCCCGTGTTGCTCTCGGTGTCTGGGGTGCTGGGAAGGAGCATCGTGGTTTGGTGGGGTTTCCACATGGATGTGAGGTTCCAAATGTCCATGGGGAGAAGGGAATTGGTGCAGTGAGGGTGGGATCACTGCCAGCTCTGCCTGCCCCAGACTATGGCTGTGACAGCACCGAGCTGCATGTGCTGCTGTCTGTGATAACTCAGCCCTGCCTTGCGCAGACAGAGTCTGCTTTTTCCAGATGTTTTTGTTTGTGGTGGCCTTTCTGCTGCTCAGGGACAGCCTGATGTGATTCTTTATCTCCATGAAGGAGATCTGAGTTCTGCCCCACTGTGAGGGTTGATAACTCAGCAGTGAAGCTCTCTTGTTTTTTTTTTTTGTTTGGTTTTCTTTTTTTCAGTACCTAAAATAACCGTGAAAGAAGCCAGTGGGAAGGTGTTCTTGCATTGTCAAACAGGCCAAGGAAGTGAAATCACATGGCTGAAAGACAATAATCCTGTGGGGAACACAACTCAGCTGGAGTTGAGCAGAATTTATGATGATCCCAGAGGCCTCTACACGTGTCATACAGGAAAGGGAACGGCAAAGCTCCAGGTGTACTATCGAAGTAAGTGTTGCACACCTGGTTTCTGGAGCCAGAACTACCTGCAGCTTTCACCCAAGCAAATTTTTTGGGGGAACAGCTGATTTCCCAGGATCTGTGGGCTGCCCCACCAGTTTGCTGCAGATTCCCCTGCATCTGGTGTCACCGTGAGAGCCCTCCAGCCCCAGTTAGTGCCGTGACCTGCCTCAATGCTGGCCACTCTCTGGCCTGCATTGGGTGCTGGGGGACATGTGGCAGGTTGTGCCACTGCCCTGGGTCACACAACAAGCCAAACTCCATCCCTGGTCTCTCCCTCTCTTGGCCTGGGACTGGAGCCTGCCTGCGCTGGCAGAGCTGGCTGAGCACTGTGGACTCAGACTGTCCCCAGGGGAGCTGAGCCCCAGGGTGCTGGACATGGTCCTGCTTTCAGTGTCCGTGTCCTTTTGGGCTTCCAGTGTGCCAGAACTGCATCGAGGTGGATGCTGCCACCATCTCGGGGATCGTGATCGCGGATGTCGTTGCCACGGCGCTGCTGGCAGTGGCTGTGTACTGTGTCACCGGCCACAACAGGGGACACCTGTCACGAGGTGAGGGGGCAACAGGGCCAGGACATCACCAGGAGCTGCTTGGGTTTGTTTGTAAAGCCACCACATTGCTCATGGACCCCTCTGATCGCTGACCACCTTCTCTCTCTGTTTAGCTTCGGACAGGCAGAACCTGATTGCCAATGAGCAGCTCTACCAGGTGAGTGTCGTAGCACACCTGATGTTGCCATGAGGACATGGCTGATGGGGCATACTCAATGCCTGGAGGCACTGGGACACACTGCAGGCTGCTCTCTGTTGGGGCAGCTTCCTCCCCCAGAATGACATAGAGGATGGGCAAGCTCAGTTCTTCCTCTCTGGGTTAAGCTCTACGTGCAGGGAGGGACACTTGCCAAAGGCTTGGTAAGGGGAGGGCTGGACAAGCTGCCTTCCCAGGGCTGGACAGCCATGGTTGTAGCTCATCTCCCTTTTTTTTTCCCTGACAGCCCCTTGGAGAGCGGGATGATGGGCAGTACAGCCGGCTGGCACCCACCCGCGCCCGCAAGTGAGGTGGGAACACTCTGGGGCCTCTGACTCCATCAGCACGCAGGTTTGGCCTGGAGATCCCTCCTGCTCCATGTCAGGGCAGGCTGCTTTAGTGCTGTGCTCATTCCATGACCTCCTGCACTTCTGTATTCCTCTCATTAAAGACGAACCTGTCCCACAGCCTCCCTGCTCCATCACTTGTGTTGAGGTCCCTGGGAAGGTGCACACTGGATGGGATCTGGAATCTGGGGAAGGTGAACACTGGATGGGATCTGGTTCCTTGAAAGGTGCACACTGGATGGGATCTAGAATCTGGGGAAGGTGAACACTGGATGGGATGTCATCCCTGGGAAGGTGTACACTGCATGGAATCTGGAATGTGGGGAAGGTGAACACTGGATGGGATCTCCCTGGATGTCCACAGAACCATAAGGATCCTGCCTGTCCCATACAGCCACAATGGGAGGCAGACACCACCCAGCAGTTAGAAACCTCAGAAACCAGGTCACCCTCCCTATGCCAGTTGCACACATCTGTAGGTTGTGTTTTCCTGCTTTTCTAAGAATCTGGGGTTCCAGGCTTTAGAGAGCACTGGCATTGTGACTCAGGCAATCCAGTTCATCATTTTTCAGTGGTATAAAGGAAAAAAAGAGGTACCACTCAAAAAAAACCTGGCCACAAATCCGTGACACGTGTGACACAGCAAACAACACATAGTCTGTGCAGAGCTGTGGGTGCCTCACAAGTGCCCTTAGAGGGATCAGTGTGTGATCAGCCTTGTGGGTAGTGAACAAGGAAAGGGCTTGTTTTCCTATGGTGTTGGGTCTTTACATGACTATATTTTGCTCTTCAGAGGAGCAGAATAATGTCTTATTGGTTTTTGTGCTCTCTCCTGCTACAGTGAAGAGTCAGCCTGATGTGGCCATTGCAGGTAGAACATGCCAACACCTGCCTTTACCTTCAAAGCCATCTGGGTAGGGTTTTATTAAAAAAGTGACCAGCAGACTGCCTAGCTTGTAGCTCTTTTATCACCATCAGTTCTCAAAGCAGTGTGCAAAGGTGGCTAACCCCACCCAAGGAGCAGGAGGAGCACAAATCCAAGAGCCACACTGTGAGAGGCTCCTCAGCTCCTCACTTTTGAAAGTACAAAGAAATATTTCTTAGTGCAGGTAAACACAGAGGCAGAGAGATGTCACTGGGTGGGTGCTGATCCCACTGAGATAAGGAGTGTGTGGGGTGGCAGTGGCTGGGACAAACACAGGGCAAACTTGTACATTTATGTACCACATAAAGAGAGGCAGAAACACCGGGGTGTAGCCTGAAGCAAAAGTTCAGACCTTTTACACCCAGTGTGGCCCAAGCTTCTCCCATCCCATCCATGCTGCACAGCTGGGCTGAGCAAGCACCTCTGGAGCAGTGTTGTTTTGCAGAAGGAGAGAACATGACCCAGAGCAGTTTTGGAGCTGCTGGGGGTTAGTGCTCTTTGTATCTTGCAATCTCCCTGCTCGATGTTCAGGGCCTCGTATGGTAAACCCAGCTGTGCCTCTCAAACCGCATCCTGCGGCAGAGCACAGCGACCTGCACACGGGGCTTGCTGGGTGCTCGTCTCCCCACACTGAAACTCAAGGGCTCAACCACCCTCAGCACCCACCACTGCTGCTGTTTCCTTTGCTCAGAGCTCTGGCTCTGCTCAGTTACAGAACCGTGGGTGGCTCAGCCACTGCTAGACCAGAAACGTTCCCAGCATCTTCTTAACCTGCCCCAGTGCTGCTGTGTCATTTTGTTTTTAATATACTGACTGCCTCTGTTCCTTTTGCTCCAGTCCTGGGCAGCAAATGAAGATAAGGCTGTGAACATGAGATCTAGGCATGACAAGAGGCCACACACTCTGAAGGATCCACTCTCTGCCCAGGGAGGCACTGGGAGAAAGTAGAGGCACTCAGGGCAGAAATTAAGTGAAAAGGGAAAACCAGAGCATGCAACTGGAGCAGAGAGAAGTGTGAGGAAAAAGGAGGCCAGGACCCAGGAGTGAGGCTGCAGTCCTTTAATGAGAAGGAAAACTTCTCTTGCCAATTGCTCATTTGTTGCTGTTCCCTGATGTCAAACCGAAGCACACACCAGGGTGGGATAGAGGGTGCCCGACCCAGCTTATCCCAAAACGCCTCAGCAGAGCTGCAGAGAGTTGGGACCATGATGGGCAGAAGCATCTAGCCCCTGTGCTGCTGGCTCCCAGCCTGTCATCCTGGGAATTTCAGAAACCCCTGGATTCCAAGCCTGCATACACTTCCCGCTGGCCTTTCCGGATGGGCTGTGGGAAGAAAAAAGATGTCAGTTTGGGAACTCTTGTCTTAGTCCACACAACACGTGGGGGAAAGCAGAGCAGAGCAGGTGAAGTGCTGCTCTGTGGTGGGTGCAGAGCACAGGGAGCTGCAGCTCTGCTCCCAAATCCCGACGGCAGCACCAGCAGAAGGGGCTCCAACCTCACCACCTTTTGATTGGAGCTTGACTGGATGCTCCTTCAAAGGATCAAAAAGATAAATGCTACCAGCTCCCAGACCTGCCCTCCCTCCCCTGCCAGCAGAGGGATGGAAAGCACTCCATACCTCATAGTCTGGGTTTGGAACGGGGGGAGGACGCTGCGTCTTCTGACCTGAAACAGAGGCAGAGAGAGGTGATCCTTGTGATGATTCAGGTAACACAGCACAGGAGACTTCCAGGATGGTCCCAAGGATAATGCCACAAGCCCACAGGTCAACTTGCATGGCTTTATTATGAGCTTAGAGCTTTCAAAAAGCCAGCTGCTGCCAGGAGCGCCTGCTCCAGCACAGACCCAATGCTGCTGCATAGCAGGGAAATGGGTTCCTATGGGCAGGAACTCTGACAAAGCAGCTGGTCCCATCCCATGCACAAAGGCAGCCTGGAGCAATAGATGTGGGAAGCAGGAGCATTGTTTGGAAGCTCAGGGGGAGCAGAGGGTGCTCCACCACACAGTTTGGGGGCTTCATTTAATGCCCCGTGGCCACCACGGAGGGCAGAGATGCCCCAAATGGCTCTTACCTCGTGGCCGAGGGGCAGGACTGGTGCTGGCTCGCCCCTTCCTGTTTTTGCTGAAGTAGTAGACCAGAATGAGCACCCCCAGGGTGATGAGGAGGTCGGCAGCGATGATCCCTGTGACTGTCAGGGTATCCAGCTCCTCGCAGTTGGCACACACTGCGAGGAGGAGAGAAAGGGATGCTCAGAGCTGGGCTCCCCTCCCTCCCAGCAGGGAAAGCCCAGACCTTGCTCAGCTGCTTAGTGCTGGCAAAGGGATACAACTCTAGGTGATAAAGAGCAAGAAGAAAGGAAAGGGGAGTTTCTTTTTGCCAAAAAATTGGGCTCTCAGACTCACTGCCTGCACAGGGAAGGACCTCACAGCATCACACTCACCTTCTGTCTGTCAGAAGGAAGAAAGGTCTTTCTGCAAAAGCACCAAGTGCTGAAGAATTTACTACATTTTTAGGTAATCGCTCCCACTGGGTGTTTCTTTTTCCCAGCTGTTTGTACTCAGTTTTCAATTTGTTGATACATTTTCTCTCTTTGTTTTAAAGAGCCATGTAATTTCCAGCACAAACTGCTGTGCAGTTTCTTTCCCCTCCAGCCTACTGATGGGGAATTTCCCTTAGGAAAAGAGGAGATCCAGGAGAATCAAACACACAGTGATAATCTTGGTGCACAGTGGGAACTAGCAGATTTGGTTGTCTAAATTCAGGTATCTGGCGCCATTTGAGATGCCTTAAAGTATCTAATCTGACTTCCAGCAGCACTGAAAATCAAGTTTCAGCTCCTAATACCCCACCACTGAGTTGTGTAGACTTTAGCCCACAGACAGGGCTTTCCACTCACCTCTTGCATTCAGGTACAGCTCATGCTTCTCACTCCCTGCTGAACAGCTCAGGGTGGTAGGAGAGCTGTCATGGTCCTCTAGAATGTATTTCCTATTGTCATCCTCTGTTTTTCCAAGTGGGTCCCACTTTATGTTATCTTCGGTCAAGGGACATGTGATTGTCACCTTGGTGCCGGAAATCTCCACCAGGAATTCTTCATGGGCAAAGAAGAGAAAAAGGAGTGTTAAAAAATCAGCTCACTATTGCCTTGCTGCTTGTTGCGGTTGGAAAATGCTCAACCTTTTTTGGGGATCAGTGGTAATAACTAAGGACAATTCATGACAGCCAATTTTTCCACCACTGAGATCACTGCCGATTAATGAACAGTGAATTTTTCCTATCCTACAATATTTGCAAAATTCGAATATTTCTATTTGACTTTTAGTCCTCACTTGTGAGGCTTATTTGGGCTTTTGATCATACTAAATAGGTAAGAATAATGGTAAAATACACTTACCGTCCTGATCTGCAGCACCAACTACAAAAGAGAGAATAAGAAGAGTTAAGTAATTTAGCTACTGATATAATACACTTTTCCTACTTCCAGGTTGTCCTTTCTGAACTCAGCTGCTTGAAAGAGATGCTTATAATCCAATATTCATGCTAGAGGCATCAGAAATATTCTGGTAGTGGGACAGGATGTTGTTTTGAAATTAAGCCTTTCCCCTGGAAAGCCATTTTTAACACAGACTAACACAGAATGGAAACTTGAATAATTTTCCGGCCCAGTTTAGAAAAAGGGTTGTTATTGCAAGCTGCACACCCCAAAATTGTGCTTTATTATCATGGAGCAAAGACTGCTGGAAAACCCTGCCTGTTTTCTGCAGTAAGAACCTTGTGAACTCACCGAAGGGTGGGACCCTGACCCTTGATTTAGCGCTGTAAAACACTTTATCTAAGAGATTTTTCTGTCCTGTAGGAAACAACCAGCTCCATGGGAGTCTCTGGAGCTGGAATATTACAGAAACAGTTTTCAGATGTGATTCAGACTTGTGATTTCCTTTTAAGACATTTGTCAATAGAAAGTAACATAAATAAATACTTGTAGATTTGAAATTTCACAGACATAGGACTTGGCTGGACAGAAGGTGATCTGATTTTTTTTTAATTTATACAGATGAATTTAAATATTTTTTTAAAAAGAACAGGCTATTGGGAAGATGGAAAACATCTGGTTTAGCAAAGATGAGCTGTTGGTATTTGCAGCACATTGACAGAGTAGTTGTAGTTTTATTGTAGTACATCTTAATTAATTATCTTTCAAACTTATCTCATTGTTACCAGCTTTTTTGGACTCTTTACAGATCCTCTGCACTTCATCCTAAACCAGCTGGTCAGCTGAAACTGGTAAGGTGGAAATTTCTACCACACAGGGATATCCCACCCAGTCTGAACTGAGGTATTTACCCAGGATCATAAAATAGTTTAAGAAAAGTGCATGGATAAGGCGTGAAAATAAAATTAAACCCACAGAACCTTAGAGTTTGCAATGTATCAAGCTCCAACCCTGCTGCCTGAAGACTCACCTGTGAAGAGCAGGAGCCCCAGGAGAGACCAGGATGGCTCCAACCTCATCCTTGTGTTCCTCCTTCTCTTGCTCTTCTCTACCACATCACACCAGCATCGCTGCGAGGCAGGAAAGAACACGGTGGCTTTTCAAGGTCCTCTTACAAGAAAGAGGCCCAGGATGTTTTCCCAGAATTGTTAACAGCAGTGCTGGGGGGGCACCCACTGTTTCCAGTGAAACCTGTGAGCAGCCACGGCAGACCCAGACACGTGTGGTGAAATAAGCCCAGGTCAGGAAGTGCAGATGCTCAAAATGTCTTCAAAGGACGTCACTGACAGCGAGGGGTGGCTGCTCTGCACCAGCCTGTCCAAGCCTCAGGAGAGCTCCTGTAGCTGCCCTGGCACAGCAGGAGAAATGACATGGGATTAGATTTGCCATCAGGACCTTCCTATCAACTTTTCAAAGTGAGAGCTTCTGAAGTTGATGTAGAATCATGGAATGGTTGGAAGGGACCATAAGGACCATCCAGTTCTATTCCCTGCCATGGGCAGGGACACCTTCCACTAGCCCAGGTTGCTCCAAGCCCCGTCCAACCTGGCCTTGGACACTTCC
>JAWWEW010000065.1:5895896-5929630 GCA_035583185.1 Anabacerthia variegaticeps
AGGTTGGACGGGGCTTGGAGCAACCTGGGCTAGTGGAAGGTGTCCCTGCCCATGGCAGGGAATAGAACTGGATGGTCTTTACGGTTCCCATTCTACATTCTGCACCTGGCACACACCTCAAGGGACTCCTTCCCAGACGCCTGGAGGATGGAGCTGGCTTCTCACTCCTTCAAAAGAATTCACTGTGGGCCCTATTTTCTTTCTTAGGGTGCTTCCTAGAGCTTTCTTTTAGTAATTTCAGTTTCAAAATGAAACATCAGAGAATTTAGGTAACTAGTGAGTTTCACGTTTTGAAACAAAATGAGGATTATTAAAAGTATGCAAGTAAAGATGGGAACAGAGCCTGTCCCTAGTCCTGTGCAGAAATAGTGATAAGAAGTGGCTGCAAATTGGCTGCTGAGGACTGCCTTGCAGTGCTTTAAACACAATCAGAACCACCCCCCAGCCTGATAAATATTCAGGGTGGGGAGGAAAGAAAAGGAAATGATGTTTTGGAATAGTTACTGAATGGAAACCTGGGGAGATGCAGTGATGAAGGGTTAACACAGGGCTAAATTATTCCCGTGAAAATAGAGATCCTTGGTGTCTCAAAGCTATTAGTAGAGACTGGTTAGCAGGTATTCTCTGCTCTGTTCTGTGGACAATCCGTGGGGCTGTTTGCCTCAGTGCTTCTTTACATGGCCAAATTTGTAACTTGAAGTTTAAAAATTAAAAATAAATTCAGCATTCTCCTCAGAAATTGCCCCGAGGATGTTATAGCAGCACATGGGAGAAATGTCCACGTGGTTGCCCCTTAGCAGAAGACTGAGAGTCTGTTGTCCTCTTTCCCCAAAATGTTCTGGCCAGTTCTGACACCCTCTCAATATGTCCCTGGTAATCCAAAAACTCCTAGGAGTGCCCTCCTTCTGCTGCTCAGCTCTGAGCTGAAGGGAGCCCCTCAAAACACCCCCCGGGCTCTGGGCACCCTCCCCAGCCCTGCCTTGGAAAACCAGCATCAGTCACACCAAAAACTGGTAACCTGGGATGACTCCATGGACCAGACACAAACAGTGCCACAGCCAGCACAGGTCCTGCTGTTCCAGTGGTTTATGGTCCTCGAATGCAAACATCCTTATTTTGCCAACACACAGAGCTCAGTTTCATGCTCTGAGAGCTGCCACGTGTCTCCAGCAAAATATTTTGTGTCCCATGATGTTCCTCACTTGTGGAGCACTGTGGGGACTCATGTCCAGTGTCCTCATCTTTTGACTTTTCCAAGAACTTCCCAAGCACCAGTTACGGCAGTCTGCCCATCCTACTGTGTGATGGCTGCAACCAAGGAATGTTAAAATCAGTGTGCTGTAGTGTCTGTGTTTTGGTGGGACACTTCAATCCGCTGGATGTGTGCCCACACTGCTGCCACAGCCTGTATGGGTGGCTCTTTGGGGACTCTTTGTAGGTTTTTGCCACGCAAAATGAATGAGAGCCCTCATTCCTTCGAACCACGCATAAACACCTTCAGGCAAATTTTCTTTTAGGAGCAAAACTACCTCCCACAAGAGGGGAGTGGTTACAGGTGGAGGCTGGGAGGAGGAACGATTGCAACACAAAAGAGCAAAGGAATATGGGAGGGAGAAGAAATTAATCTTACCTTGAAAATCTGCCTGTTTTACACGAAGTGATTGGTGCTTCCACACCTTCCCACGGTACCAGGGCAGGGAGTGACTCAGGCACCAAGAGCGCCCAGGTTGCCTCGCTGGCCAAGCTGGGAGGAAGGACTTTGCTCTGCTGGGAGGACTGAGAAACCCATCTTTCACCCAGTTTTGGAGGAATTTCTCTTCTTCTTTTTGCCGTGAGCACGGCCGGGTGTCCGCGATGCGCGGCCACACCTGGGCAGGTGCTGTGCTGGTCCTTGGGGTGCAGCTGCCAGGTAAGCACCCCTGCCCTGCCTGGCCCTGCTGCCATCCTCACCCCTGCCTTCCGATCCCTGACATTACCACGAAGGCAGACACTTTCCTCGGGTACCTGCGCTGCGGTTCTTTCGGTCCAGGGTGCGCTGGAAGTGACACGATGTCCGCGATTGAATTTCTTCACAAACAGGTTTAGGCGTGTTGGGGCGGAAGAACATTGAGCTCCTCCTGAGCTCAGATTGCAGCGTCCCTTTCTCTCCCGCCGGGAAGCTGAACTTTACTCTTAGACCTCTTTTTTGCTGCCTTTGTTCCTAAACAGTCAGGGATTGTTCAGGAGCCCCAGGTCGGCATCCTTTATACAGCGACAATTCCAGACTGACCAACTTTCTTGACTTTTCAGTAGAACGCCTGAATTTTAACTATACCACGTCCTCCTTTCCCAAATCCATCCAGCACATGTAATCTGTCTTGAAAAAAAAGTACTTTAGACTTATTTCTCACAGTTTTTCTTTTTAAAGGGGTTTAAAATGAGAAGATTTGGCACTGGATCTCTGGATGAGAAACAGGAGCTCTGCCAATGAAGTTTTTTAAATGTGAATAGCTCCAATGTTTTGGCATTTAAAATATTTTCCCTTTTGAGATAAGGGATTATTTGGAAGGAAGTCTTTGGTTATAAATTAATTTCAAATACATCTCCATCATGAAGCCGTATTTTACAACCCTAGATAAGTATTTTTGGCTTGAATCACACTGGGGTAAGTTAACTTCCTAAAGTGACAGGAAATTGCTAATATTTTTTTCTTCTTCACTAGCAATCCTTTGGCTTTCCTATTTTGCTTCCTATCTTGCTGGTTGTCCCTCTCTCAGGGCAGCATTGAGTCAATGATGCTCACTTATTTTAAAACAGCAGCTGTGGTGGTTTGGTTAACAGAGGATGTTTCTTTGACAAAGAAATGCACGTTTACCTTGAGGATTTCCCCTAGAATTCCTCAGCTGGGTTATTAACCCTCTAACAGGCCCTTCCTACATCAGTAAGAGCAGTTTTCACCATGGTGTGCCTGAGGCTGAGACTAAAAAGTGTGTAAAGAAAGTTCTAGCGTGGGAAATAGCAGTGATTTACTGGGTCTCAGCAGTCCAATTTGAACGGGCAGGACTGATTTTCTGAAGAAATCTGCAGGATCACTGCCCTCAGTACTTATATCTGTGCCTGAGACAATCATTGCCAGGACCAGATAAGGCAGGCTCCTGCTCAGACTAAACACTGATAAGGAGCAGTGATGAGCTCACCCCTAGACAGTGTTTTTTCCCCTCTCACCCCTCTGTTTTCCCTGCAGCACTTTGGCTGGTGGCAGCAGTGGAAGTTTACACTTCCAAGGAGGTGGTTGCTGTGAATGGCACAAACCAGAGGCTGAAATGCACCTTTTCCAGCAGCAGCCCCACCAGCCAGCAGCTGTCAGTGACCTGGAACTTCCAGCCCGAGGACCTGAGCACCCACGAGCCGGTGAGTGAGATCTTTATGCTCCATTTCAAACTGGTTTGCCCCAACAAACCAGTCCCAAGGCCCAGTGACTGTGGCAGTTCCAGGTGTGGGTATGAGCAGGCACACCTCAGACCCACAACTGTGGACATTTGGGCCTTTTCTCTGCCACCTGTAATTATTAATCTGAGCAATGAGTCCTGTTTATAGACCCTGGCTAAAGAACATTCTCATGTTTAGATCTGGGTGATCGGGGTTGAAATATTTGTGTCTTGATGACACCACAGCCCTTTCTTAGCTGCCACCCTGCAGCTGGCATGACTTACAGTGCATGGGAATCCTCAGGGCCCCTCCCATTCTGTGTTTCCATGATTCCTGCAGGTATTTTACTACCTGAAGGAGCCCTACAAGCCACCTTCCGGGCGGTTTAAGGAGCGAGTCACCTGGGATGGGAATATCGAGCGTAATGATGTTTCCATCATCATCTGGAACCTGCAGCCCACCGACAACGGGACCTTCACCTGCCAGGTGACAAACTGGCCAGATGTTTATGGCACCATTGGGGAGGTGCGGCTCCGGGTCGTGCAGAAAGGTGAGAGGCCAAGAACCACCCCCAGAGGTCTTGTGAACTTAACCAGGGCAAAGCATTGGCGGGTCTTCCTCCACATTTGGGAAAATCACGGAAGAAAAGGGGTTATAAGTAGAAAGCGTGAGGGTAGTCTGTGGATACGGGGGGAAATTGAGCCTAAGGAAAGGGTTTATTCACAGATGCAGGTTCCCAGCCTCATGCCTCCCACCAGAGCCCCCTGTTTGTCCCTGCAGTTCATTTCTCTGTCTCCCCCCACACAGTGAATTTCTCAGAAATCCATTTCCTGGCCATAGCCATCGGATCTGCTTCTGTCTTGATGATCATCGTGGTGACAGTTGTGATTATCTGTCGACAGCGTCGCAAGAAAGCGCAAGAGAAGAGGACTGAGGTGGCAGACACTGAACTGTAAGGACAGAGGAGGGAGGGAAAGGCTCCTGGGAAAGCTTGTCAAGTGTATCTCAGTGGCCCTCCTGAATTGGACCCTGCACTGAGCATCTACAATGCAAAACTGCCAACACAATTAGCAATTATGGGCTGTGTGTTTGCAGGCAGGACAGAGCCCCAGGATGAACCAGCTTTGGAGTCCTCATTTGGCTCTTGCCCTTCACTGTGGCTCCTCACTCTGAGAAAGATTCAGCTTCTGTGGTGGCAGATGATCACCCTGTTCCCTGAACCTGGCACTGTGGTCACCATATATTAACACACTTATCATGTTACTCCTTATGTCTGCTGCGTGCAACTCAGAACATCCTCCTGCTCAGGATATCTGACACTGATTTGGGCTTTTTTCTTTCTTTTTTTCCCCTTTCTTTTAATACCAGTAAAGAAAAGGAGAGCCTGAAGAGGAGAGAAGAAAAGGAAGCCGGTCAATTAGAAGACTAAAGGTCTAATTGGTGTATACAGTGCAGGTATCCATCTCTAATTAATGTCTCAGTGTTTCTGGGTCTTTCTAAGACAGAGTCCTTTGGGTATTTCACTGCTCTTCACAGTCAACAGGCCATGGGTGCCATAAGCAGAAAGAGCTGAGGCCACAGTCACACTTTGCTGTTGGGGATCCTTCAGAGAGAGACTGGCAGATAAACAGGCAGTGGAGAGAAACTGTCTCTTAAATGTACAAGAGATTTCTCCACCCTAGTGTTGAAGATCCTTTGTAGAAAAGCTGTTGTTGCTGCTTTCCATGACATTCCTGCTTTGTGGATAAAGAGGAACGAATTAATTTCCTTTTGCCGCTTTTGAATCTGCTTTTTTCATTCATTTAATCTTTATTGTTTTAAAATTGCTGCAGGAAGACTGCAGCTGTTTCCATATTTGCTGGCTTTGCTTAAGCATTTCAGCATACCTTTTACCCACTCACTTTCTGAGGTCAGCAGTTGTCTCTATTATTTTTGTTTTCAGCAATAACCCTGAGTAATGAATGTTTTTCTTATAATCTTTCTTCTCAGGCACTTCTAAAGCAGATGGTGAAAGCTTGTAATTTGGGATGTTAGAACAAAGCTGAATTACAGATGCCTCACACTGTGAGTGTGGTACCTCTGCTCAACCTGAAATTCTGGCATGGAAAGAGGGTGACACTGCACGAGTTCTGAATTTCCTCAGTAAAACAAAGCAGGAGGAACTTGCCCCACAAGCAAGGAACTTTCCTTCATCTTCACACCTGCAGAATGTGGAGAAGGTTGCTGTGAAGATGAAAAAATGCCCAAAGATTTGAACAAAGTGCCAAGATGTCTGACTGAACTGAGGTTTTGAAAGTGTTTGAGCAGATGCACTCTTGCACCTTAAAGATCCCAGTGTGCCTTTGTGGTACCCTGTTTTTCCACCCCCAAGATCCTCCCTGACATCACAAGAACAAAGACTGACCAGTGAGAGAGCAGAGGAGCAATCACTTGCTACAACAAATGTACTTTAAATCTTTTTTCTACTTTAAATGGACAGTGTTAGAGCTGGGCAATGTGTGCTCTTTGTTACTAGAGATAAAATTCACCAGTCGGTGTGGTTTTCATATTCATCTCTTGCAGCTTTGGGGGGTTTTGTAGCTCTGGGGGTTTAGGGGACAGCCTTCCATGGATCCTCTCCTTTTCCTTCTCCCACTCCCATCACTGCCCTTCATTCCTTTTGCCTCCCTCAGAGGCAGGACAGTTCTTTCCCCCATTCAGCAGCTTTACACCATCACAGGCACCCCAAAATTTTGCCTAGCAGTGTGTTTGAGCTCAGAGACATCCCATAGCAAGTGATTCTTGGTGGTGTGAGATCCTACTCCAGCTGGAGCTCCAGCAGCTGCAATATCCCCCTTCTTCCAGGTGCTGTGACCCCAGCACATCCCACGCCTGCCCTCCCTTAGCCCCTGCCCTTACACAGGCGTAACTCAAGGCAAACCAGGCCTCAGGTGGTGGACCCTGCAGAGCTATAACAGTGTTTAACCAGCCCCAAACCAAACCTGTTATGATACTTAACCAGCCCCAAATCAAAGCAGCGACTCGTTTGTTTGAAGAGTGTCTTTTATGGCTTTATAACCTGTAATGTGCCGGCCACGTTACACGGCTGTGTTTTTCTTTTCAATCACCTGTGTCATAAATAAAGGCGTCGTGCTGAGTAGCTTTGCCCCAAACGAGCACATTTGCACCCAGAAAGTGCAGAAAATGCAGTCAGAGGGGTGGCCCCGACACGGGTTTGGGGCATCCGTGGTGAGCAGACCCCACTGGGTGGGGTGGCCCTGGGTGGGCACAGCGGCTGCCTCAGGTGTGCCCAGGTGGAGCGGCCATTTTGGGGCTGCCCCGCCCTCACCTGCGCCAGGTGAGCGCCATGTTCCGGGGCTGAGCCCGGCAGGGATGCGGCTCCGAGGGGCCGGCGGTCCCTTCCTCCTCCGCCACCTCCCGCGGGGGGTCCTGCTGCTGCTGCTCGGTAATGGGGATGGGATGGGATGGGGTGGACTGGGACGGGACGGGGTGGGTTGGAATGGGATGGGTGCTGTGCGGTGGAGGGGGGTGGTCCCGCGTGGGAACCGGGCGGGGAGCGCTCGGGATGCGGCTCCGGCGGGCGGGGGATGCTCCGCGGGCAAAGGATGGTCCATGGAGCAGTGGGAGGCTCGGGAAGGGTCGTCCCAGGGCGGTGGGTGCTCCGAGGGATGGTGGGAGGCTCGGGAAGGACCGTCCCGAGGCGGTGGGAAGCTCAGGAAGGGCTGTCCCAGGGCGGTGGGAGGCTTGGGAAAAGCCGTCCCGGAGCGACGGATGGTCCATGGGGCGGTGGGATGCTCGGGAAGGGCCATCCTGGGGCGGTGGGAGGCTCGGGAAGGGCCATCCCGGGGCGGTGGGATCCTCGGGAAGGGCCATCCCGGGTAGGTGGATGATTCATGGAGCGATGGGAGGCTCGGGAAGGGCCGTCCCGGAGCGGAGATGACCGCGGGTCGCTCCGGCCGCGCCGTGCGGGGCGCTGGAAGCGGCGGGGATGGAATATAATCCCGTTCCTGCTCCGTCGGAGCCCGCACAGCAGCGGAATGAAAGTGCGACCAGCAGAGCAGAGCTGCCTGCACGGTATCCCCGTCCCCTCCGTCCTAAGCCGGGAGGGGGAGGTTTGTGAAAAGCAGGAAAGGAGCGATGCTGACCCCTCAGCCAGGCAGGAGCGGCTGCCCACGCTGGAAGCAAGAACTCTAAGCATTTATTACTGGGAGGTGACTTTTGACCCGGTGCATGCGGAATTCCGGGGCTGTGGCAAGACAGACAGGGCTAGAATTGCCGTAAAGTAAAATGCCTTAAAGTAATGGTGCCTTAAAGTAAAATACCTGAAGGTGGTACCTTGCAACTCCTCAGAGAGCCAGGTGATTCTGTTTCTCAGCTCTTTATCTCCACATCTAAATATAAGCAGGCTCTTGGTGGTATTTTCCAGATACTCTATTTAGAGCCAGTCCCACAGAAAATAGGTTATGGAAGTTGTGTGCTTTCCTTCAAATTTAATTGGGGAGGATGTAGTCATTACTCTGCTTCATTGTTTGGATTGTGGCTGACCTTGCACATGTGTTGATACTTTTGGGTTATCAACACTCCGTGCCTCACTGGCAACAAGAAGTTAATCCTTGTCTTTCGTGCCTGTTTCATCAGGTGTCTGCAATGTTCTTTCCCTGGAAATTAAAGCCAGCCCTGAAGTGCAAGCTTTTGTTGGTGAGCAAGCCCTGCTGAAATGCTCATTCAAATCCAGCTCCCCCATCACTGAGAGCCTCTTGGTGTACTGGACATACCGACCCCTCGATGGTGGCCAGATGGAGACAGTAAGTGGAACAGGGAGCCTTTTTTCTAGTGGAGTCTGGCCAGGCCTCTGTGTGTGCTGAAAATCTGAATTTTCTGTTTGCTTTGCTGTGCTGCTGCATCACTTTGCCTTCTTTCCCATGTGAAATTCCTTTGGTGTTCTGTGGGGGAAAAAATTCTGTGTAAATGCAAAATAGCATAATGATGATAAAGTGGATAAGTTTTGGGGTTTGTTACAAGTGCTGCATTGTGCACTGTAGCCATGTATTGTATGACTAAAGATCTGAATAGTAGCTTTATTTTTCTTGTATAGTAAGTGTTCTTCCTGACTTCTTAATGGGTGTTCCTTTATGATTTCAATCAAAAAAGCATTTTCCTTTGCTTTCTTGGCTGAGTGTTTTATTGGTACAGCTATTGTCTTTGCCTCCTTTTAGATTTTCCATTATCAGACCATTCCACACCCAACAACAGTGGGAAGGTTCAAAGACAGGATATCCTGGGTCGGGAATGTTGCCAATGGTGATGCTTCCATCGCTATCCAAAGCCCAGAGATGAGTGACAATGGGACGTTCTTCTGCAGCGTGAAGAATCCTCCAGATGTGTACCACAACATTCCCCAGACTGTGCTGGTGGTTACAGAGAGGGGTAAGGCTCCATTCCCATGGCTGGCCTCATCTGTGGGATATTGCTGCATTGCAGCTTTGTTGGGGTCCTGGAACTCTCAACATCACATGGAAGATGTTCCCTGCAGTTCTGTGTTAAAGTTTCAGCAAGAGTTACCTCAGCCCTGCTTTCTCAGCTCAATGCATTGAGAACTATTAGGTTTATTTGGGGGAGAAAGGGACAGAGGGAGCTGTGGTGAAATCAAAAGTGTCCCTTTGTTCAGGAGCTTCAGTCTCCAAATACTGCAGTAGAACAAGTTAAACACTGAGGAAATACTGCCCTAAAAATAATGCTCACATCACAAGCACTGGTTGTCAGTAATACTCAATCTCCTCATCTGCCCTGCGTGCCAGACCTGCCCCAAATTTGCAGCTCAGACGTGCTGATAGAACTATGTCGTGACCTGCCTTCCTTTGTAGTTCTTTGCATCTAAAGCACCCGTCTGGGCTGGGTTTGTGACAGGAGTCCCACAGATTTGGTGACAGGCTGTTTCAAATCTGCCAGCTCTGTGCTGTACATGAGAAGGCCACCAAGCTGTGTCCTGGGTGAATGTTTGTTTGTCTCAGAGGCTTAGAAAAGCTTTATTTTGCTGTATATATGCTGGTACAACCATGTTTCCCTGCAGGCCTCTCCTTCCAGCTGACCTCAGCAGCACTGCTGTCCATTTTAGTGTTTCTCCCTTCCATCATCGTGGTCGTTCTGCTGCTGGTAAGGATGGGAAGGAAATTCAGAGTGGTAAAGGAGAAAAGAAAAGGTGGCTACAAGAAATCATCCATCGAAGTTTCTGATGAGTAAGTTCTGGCTGCAACCTAAAGCCTGTATTTCCACTTTGGCCTGTTGGCACAGGCCAAAGGGTGGTTTCTCCACTGTCCTTCATCACACAATGTCTGTGGTTCAGTCACTCATTCTGCTTCTCCAGGAGCATCCAGAAAGCTTTGGAAAATCCCCGTGCTGGAGCATGATTCATGCTGCTGTACAATTCCTTTTTCTGTCATTCGTGTGAGGCCATGGAACTGAAAGCAGTTTAGGGTTAGACTTTCACTTCTGTAATAGGATTTATTCCAGCCTGAGTCAGCACAATGTTTTGCCTACCTGAGCTTTCTGTGTCACTTTTTGGTATGACATGACATATCCATAACAACAAAACAAACCTAATAATGCCCCAGGTTCCCCTGTGGTGGCCTGAGCAGGGACCCCAGGTACTGAAGGAGCCTTGGAGACCAAATTCCCTTCTGTACTGGAGGGAATTCTGCTCTGGAAGGTTCAGTGGTGAGAAGGACCAGGAGCTGCACCTGGCTGTGCAATGAATCCAGTACTGCAGTTCCTTGCAGAATAGGATTTTTACTGCAGTGTTTCAGTGTTCTGATTGGTGCTTTCAGATTTGCCAGCCAAAATAGCAACTCTTGCATTCTTCATGGCACTTAAGTGAAATATCTGCCTCCAGAATGAGGGACCTGACAGCCTTTATTCCCTTTGGTTTTGCTGTGCAGAATCAAAGGCTTTTCATCACGATGAAAAACCTTTGATTCCGTGTGGTATAAATAGAATTCAGAGTCTGTATGACTTATTAGTATGTTTTGGAAGGAAAAGTCCAACCTAATCTTGTGCTTTTTCTGCAGGCCTGAGCAAACAGAGAGCACTGGATGCTCCAGGAGACTCAGAGAGTGGTGTCTGAACTGTGTGGTAAGTGAAAGTTGGTGCTTTCACAGTGGTTTTGCAAACTTTGATGCCCATAGGAGGTGCTAAGAGCAGCAGGTAGAGCTTGTCACAACCCCTCTGGATGTCCAGGAGGTGTCCCAAATGCTGGGCTTCAACTCCTTGTTCTTCTCAGCTACAGTGAGCAAGAACTGCTGGTCGTGCTGTGGTATTGGTGGGGGAAGTTGGCTTGAGATCCATTTTTCATCTGACTTCATAGAAATCAAAGCTGTCATTTTAAGATGAAAACCCAGAATTGAAGTGCTGGCTGCTGTGTGGTTTCTCTAAGGGCTCTGCAGGACCATTTTGGGGGTTGGCAGTGCTAAGGTGAGGAGGGGAGGCAGTGCCACCTCAATGCAGAGGTGCAGCCCTGCCTCCCTTTTGGAGACTTCCTCCTTTCACCCTGTTTCTATTGCAACGGAATGTTGCTAAACTCCTGTGGTTTGTTTGTTTGTTTCTTTTTGTTTGTTTCCCTTTGTTGTGTGTGGTTATCTTCTATTTCTGCCCCTTCACTTCCTACTTCACATCAGCAGCTTCTGCTGATCAGGTGCCTTGTGCTGAGACTACTGAGTGTTTTTCCCACCTGCTGCCCTGGTTTTGTGTGAGTCCTGTGTGCTGGAATCAGCAGCCACAGCCACAAGTGTGGCACATTCCAGAGTAATTTGAGTGTTTTCATTTTTACCACGGTGTCCTACAGAGAGAACTTACCTGAGGCACCTTTGTATCTTTGATACGTAGTCAGGACATCTTTTAAGGAGGCTTTAAATATGTGTTGCTTGATTCACTATTCTAATACCAGTGATTTGAAATGTCCTAAATGCACGAGCCTTCAGACAGGCGTGTGCTGATTGTTCCTGTTAGACACAGAACGAAAAACAAACAATTATGTAAGTTAAGTATTAAATATTTACATTTCTACATGAGACACAGCAGGTACAATGCAGCAGGGTTGGGAACAAGGGTTTGGAGAGGTGCAGAAAGTAGGAAATACTTTGTGCCAAAGGGAAAGTTGCCTTGGGAGTTGGAAAAGCTGTTCCAAGGGACACACTGGGAGCAGGGAGGGACCAGGTGGGAAAGGATGGAGCCCCAGTTTGGAGAGAGAAACACTGTCAAGCACTGGGAGACCTTAAAAGTTGAAAATTGTCTCCTTACCCTTTGAGAGGAGTCAAATTGGATATAATTGATATAATCCTGCTGCTTTCATGGTTTTTGTCAGATTTGATTCTTTACTCTCTGATACTGAAATATCTATCTGATCACGTCTCTGAGAATCATATAGCACTCACTTTAATGATTCTACATTTTGGGGGTTTCTGTAACGTGCTTTTCCTTGCTTAGTATGTTACCAAACAATTAAAACTCCAAAGCCATTGCAAAATCTCTTTGGACTTAAACTGACTGGAGAGTTAGTAAGACTTCCCTTGTAGAGCTGAGGAGTTTGAGTGAGTTTCAAGCTGAGAGCTGCAAACCTGGCTCGTGGGGATGCCAGCAAATGATTCCTGTGGTTAGAATTACAGATGACTGGGCTCTGAAAATAGGTGGTTGTTGTAGCTGAAAAAACAATAATTTGTGCTGTTCAGGCCTGTCTCTGCAGGGATTGGTGGTGCTTTTGCTTTGTGCTGCACTTTATGGCTCATCTTTGGTTTGAACTTTAGCTGCTTCTTCTCTTCAAACACACTTCACATGTTGGTTTTACTGTGGTGATCAGTCTGTGTGTCTCTGAGAAGTCAAACAGATTTAGCTGCAAGTGCTCATACATATATATCTACATTTGCATACATTTATACCAGTGTTTATGCAAGTCCTTTGGCTTGCTCAAGCACCACAGCTTTTTGGGAAGGGTTTAGGCTCTTGTCAGAAGCCCAGCAGGCTCAGCATTTTGCTGAACTCATGCCTTGACTCACGTCTTCACACGTAGTCTCAATTTCTCTCTCCATTCTCCCTCTTTAGGACACAGATGAGGAAGATCCATACTGAGGAAAGGCTAAATCTGTGGAGAAAGAACAAAATTACAGCACTGAAAATCATGGCTAGACACCTCTGAAAGCTGCTGGATAACCAGTACAGATTGAAGGACATGCCCTTTTCCTGGCAGATTGGAAGAATGATGCTGGTGGGATAATTCACTTTTACTCAAGCACAAAATAATGGGGTTTTTTAAATCCTTCTAATTTATTGGGGAAAAGAAAATCTCTTAACCTCACTTGTGCAGTGCCTCCAGAAGCCTCTGTGCCTACAGCTCTACAGGCTGTGTCCTCCCAGCCCTCTGCCAATGTGTCTTGCAAATTTTTGAGTTATTGGTGATATCCCTCCTTTCCTGAGCTCTTGAAACCGAATTTCCTGAAGAACAGGCTGCTCCAGAGCTCTCCAGGCTGGCCTTCTTTGAGCATTGACAACGTTTATTCTCAGTTTTTTTGGAATGTATTTGCTGGTGACTCAAGCCAGTTTGATGAAGTGGTATCTGGCATCCTTGGAGCGAAGAGGACCTACTGCTTTTTGACTATTTCTTGGCTTAATCAGCTGCATCACTGGCTACATCTCCTTCTACTTTGTAGGAGTGAAGCACAATTCATAGAAAACAAATATTTTTTTTAAAATCAGAAGTACAAATGGGGACTCTGTAACTGGGGACACACAACCCCATCTACCTCAGATGTGGACTCAAGCACTGCCCAAACCCAATGTTCTGTTTGCAGTAGTCGTTTTCTTCCTCTCCTGGGTACCATTTTAGGGAAAAGGCCAATCGTGCAGCATTGCTTCCCCTTAAAGAAGAGCATTTCCTCTTTCCCCAACCTTGACCCTTAATGAATGACAGAGAGCAGTAGAATTCATGTCTGCTCAATCCCTAAAGAGCTGCTGTTTGATGCTTCCTTCCTCTGTGTGACATGGGTCAAATATTCTCCTTTTAGAGATGTGGTAGAAGTTTACTGCTGATTTTGATGTGCCATTACCAATAAATTGTTTTATTTCATTATGGCCTGTGGCTAACTTTATTTGGTTAAATACAATTGAACTCATAAAACTGCCATCCTGAGATGTTGCTTAGGCATAAAAATTGTCATGTGGTGATGGGTAAAGAGAGCAGATTTAACCCAAAAGGGAACAGGTACCAAGTCCCCCTTTGGCAGCTCTATGATGGCTGCAAGTTTCAGATGTGTTGAGAAGCAGGTCAGCTGTAGATCTGCATCTCCAGCTAGAGAAACACACTTTTGTCCTTCTACTATAAAGCAGTATTTAAGATGTTTGTGCTTCCTGGGTGACACAATGTCTGTGTTGGCCAAAAGTTTCCTGGGAAAGGCTGTTGGTGGGATTAGGCAGCCTGGAGGAAGTGGCTTTGCTATTCCTCTTTCAGCAGTCACACCTCACACGAGTTCTTTGTGGAAGTGAAAGGCCTGTTTGCTGCAAAGTGTTTGCCTTCAACTGTGACTCCTTTGCAAACAATGGGCTGGATCCTGGGCAAACCTTTCTGGTGAAAAGCTGAGCTGCCACCAGGGAGCTGGTGGCACTCTGGGCTGTGAATGGTGTTGAGTGAGAAGGAACTTTCTTTTGCTTTGTTATGCATATGGAAATTTCTTGGTGTACCATTAAAGCCACTGATACTGGAATAGAGAACAGTAGTTGCTTTGGTGTTTCAGAGAAAGAGGAAGGATGCAAATGGGCTTTCAAAGTGGCTGGGGGGAGCAGCAGAGGAAAGCAGTGTCTGGTGGGTGTTTCTGAAGGGAACTGCTATGACAGGGGTGTTAATAGGGGCTCTTTAGCCCATGAGATGCTCCTGGCAGCACCGGTAGTAAAGTACAGCAAAGTTACTCAGTGTCGCTGCTGCCTCATGAGGACAACATCCAGTCTGCAGCAGTGATGGTTCTCTAACCAGCTCTGGTCCCCCAGAACAAACCAGCAGGGAGCACAGGTTGTGTGCCAGGAATCTCTCCATCCCTGCCTTCCCACATAATGACTGGTGAGGTTGCTGTGCCATGATGGAAGGACTGGGGCAGTTTCTACCTGAAGCTGCTACATCCCCATCGTGTCCTGCCAGGTGGATGCTCCTGCAGCTGCTGTGACCTCTTTGCTGCAGCCCTTCCATGCCCTGATTTGTTAATCTACTTCCTCTTGCGTGTGAAAGCGACCATCAAGCCGGACCTGAGAGAAGGAACACAGTGAAATTCATCTCACATGAGACCTCAAGACAACTTAAGCAACTGCTTCAGCTACTCTGAATTATTAACAACCAATTCAGATGCTCCAACTTAGTCACTGAAGAACCCTTCATGCAAGAAGAGTTGACTGCCCTAAGCCACACTGGGTGAGTAGTTTTTGCAACAATATTTACTTTTTTTTCATTGTTTTTCCTGAAAAGAGAACCAGGGAATCAGAAATGCTGAAGATTCAGATACTACATGGAAAAATAGGGAAATGGGAAGGCTGTATGGTATCCATGTCTTTTTTTCCCCCCAATCTCTTTGGCAAAGGTGACTTGGATGTGTCAGCACCATAAAACACATAACAGCCGGGTGAGTGGGTGCTGTCTCCAGCTGGTGCATCTCAGCACCCACCTACTGGTGTGTGTCACAGGGGGAGACCCTGCAAAAACGTGTTCCCAGGCAGGACCAGAATTTATTCTCAAAAATGGGATGATAAATCCAGGAAGGACTTGGTGGCAAGTAAAGCCCAGAGCCTTGGGAGCTCTGCTGCAGGGAACTGGGGAGGTTCTGAGTATAGAAATCCCAGGTTTCTGTGTGCTGAGGAGTATTTTTTTTTAAGCTGGCTGCTATTTTGGGTCCCATGTGGGGGTGGTCCTGGGCGGGTGCAGCTCTGCATGAGATCTGCAGCTTTTGGGAATGTCTCTGGAAAGTAGGATGCTGTGGCCTGCTGCCCCAGCTGAGCTTTGGAGCTGAGCAGGAGCTGGGCTGTGTTTGTAGGTCGTGTGTGCACCAGTGCAGGCTGTGCAGCAAACTGTGTCATGGCAGAGCTGCAAACAGCACAGCCAAACCACAGCCTGCCCCTCCACTGCCAGAAACCCAGCCCTCAAAGGGGCTTGTGGTTTGAAAGGCAGAGCTGAGACAATTCCAGAAGGTGTGCTGCCACTTCTGAGGATTTTTGTCTGTAGAAAGGGAAGGGTGATCAAGTGCAGACGGTTTTACATCTCTGACTGCAAAGCCTAGAACAGACCCATAGGTATCCAGTAGCTAATTCTGGGCCTGTAATCCATGTCTGAGGCTGGTCTAAAGATCCTCTCACTTGCATGATGGAGTAAAAAAGAGAGAAGCTACCAAGATGTCAGAGATGATTCAGCTCTTGCCTTTCTATTTCTGCAGCAAGCATCCCTGTATTGGAAAATACGTGCAGCCTCAAATCCAACTGTCTTTGCAGGTTCTCCAGGCAGGAGAGCTTCCCTCAGTAATTTGTTGCCCTTAAATGTGTTTACCATCTTTGAATGGGCATAGCTGGGAATTGTGGAGCAGGGACACAGCAAGCAGGATACTGACTTTGCCTTCCTTTCAACACCAGCTGGCATGTTCCTGATGATGACAATCAGTCCTTCCTTGGGCTGCAGGATACATCTACAATGTGTAGAAAGGAGATGTCAGCTTTATTTTGGAGAGATGTGCAGCAGGTCAGGCTGAATCCAGTGACCAAACATGGCACTGTCTGAGCAGACCCCAAAGTGCTCCAGCAGAACCTCTCTCCATGTGCACCACCCAGGGGCAAGGGGGTTAGTCCTGGAGTAGGGGGTCTATGTTTTTAGAACCAAACTTCTCTGATTCTGTGGTACTAAAAATAAACCCCACTGTTCCCTGAGCAGAGTTAACACCTATGAACATCTTGCCTCAGATGTCAAAGGCTCGACCCCCAAACCACCGGAAAGATTCGTGACTTCGGGGAAAACACAAAGGGCTTTAGGCTGAGCCCTTTCCCCCACAGTTGCTCTTCCTTTCCAGGGCTCAGAGCTGTCTCAAAAACCAGAGACCTGGTATCTGCCACCTGTGCTTCACTGAAGTTTCAGGCTCCCAACTTGAGAGGCTGCAGAGTCTTTCTCTGACCTTGAGCTGGTGCCAAGTTGTTGATGTCCTGCCCCAGGGGAGACTGATGCCTGTGTCACTTCTGCTGTTCTTTTCAGAGTAAGATGAAGGTGTTGCTGAGCCTCACTCTGTTGTTGACATGGCTGGGTAAGCTATAAATTTTATTTACCTTGGCTTCTTGCTCCTCTGCCTTTGCTGTCAGATCTGTTAGTTCCTCTCCTCCTGTGGCCAGAACCCCTCAGAGCTGCAGCAGTAACTGGGCTCCTCTCCTGGGTACCAGTAACTCCTTTGGTCTCTGGGTGCTGCTTCTTCCCTTCCTGCAGACCCCACATATATATAGGCTTCGAATTGCAGTGGCATCCCTGCATGTGTCCTGTACTTAGTCAGGCTCCAAGGCCTTGAAAGAAGTAGGACAGCTTCACCAAGTCTAAATACAGGGGAAGGTTTCCAAGGTATTGATTTTGGCTCTACTTGAGGCAACTCGTTCCCTTGGTCTTCTCCGCTGGCAAGTATTTGTCATTTTCAGTTCTGCAGCTGGTCAAGACCAAAAGAACCTGTTTGGGAAGCTGTAGCACTTTGCATTTATTATTTACAGGACATCAGACAAGCACTTGGTGTTTGGCCAGGGCCCAGCCCTTAGTGGCTTGTGGACAGGCTTAGCAGAGTGGCTCAGACACGAGGACAAGCCTAGCTGTGTGAGCAGCTCCCTGCTCAGACCTAGTTCTCAACAGACAACTCTGAGAGCCTCAGCCTCTCCTTGCTAGTGCCACTGCAGGCTCTGGAGCATGCAGGGTTTCCTCTGATGAGCTCCAGTGGTGTTTTCTGCCCCACTTGTTTCACAGAATCATTTCGTTTGGAAGAGACCTTTAGTCCCATCCCTGCTGCACGCTCTGCAGCCCAGCGTGCCAGCAGCTGCTTCATGCTGGTTGTGTCAGCTCTGTGCTCTTTGATGTTCCTCTCTTTTGGTTTTCCTTTCCCACTGTCCAGCTTCTCTATAAACCCTAGACTGTAGTTATGTGGCCAGACAAGTACGATCCCAGGTCTGGAGCCTGTGAGCAAAGGGGAAGGAAGCCAAATGGGCAGGTTGTGAAGGAGGAACTGAAATCTGTGTGAAGCGATTGAATTGCCCTTGGCCTGGTGCAGATGAGAGCAGCACAGGTTCTCCCAGCCCGTGACTCACAGGAACAGCCCTGCAGGAGCTGCAGGCTTTGGCTCCGAGGCGTGGAGGGCTGGGGTTGTGCTTCCCAACTTCCCTTCTGCGTGGCTTGTTGGGCGAGCGCAGCAGCCCCTGGTCTGGCGGCGGGAGGATGTGCTGCCCCACATCCCAGGCACGCCAAGAGCAGGGGTCAGGGAGAGGCTTTGCCTCTGGACTGGTCAGTGCCGTGAGCCCCAGGATTACCTGGAGAGGAGATACCGATGGGGACAGGCAGGCTGCACCTGGCCGTGCTCCCTGGACTCATCCTGCTGTCCTTGTCCCCGGCAGAGCGATGCGGAGGGTCTGGCTGGGTGTTCACAGAGCCTCAGCTTCGAGCTAGCGCTGGGGACTCTGTGCTGCTGCAGTGCCGCTTCCTGGACCCGGAGAACAAGGGATGGGTCATGATCAAGGTGGACTGGCTGTACAAGGCAGGGGATGGCACGAAGGTGGGTCGGGATGAGGGGGTGGGTGGTGGAATGGGGCATGGGGGATGGTGGTAGGGAAGGGTGAGTGAGGCAGCTGTGGGGAAGCCCATCTGCCTGACCCAAGCCACGAAGGGAGGAAGGTTTCACAAAGGGAGGAAGGCTCCCCATGGGGTGGTGGGACACCTCCATCACTTCCCATGGCCCCACACTTCAGGGGAAGCACCACACCTCGTGCTGCATCCTGGGGCTTTCCAGGGGTGTGAAAGTGAGCCAGGGTCTGTGCAAGGCAAGCACTCCATGGGGAGAGGGAGAGAGCAGGGACCTGGGGGCTCCTGGGGAGGGAAGGCTCACAGGACAGTGCCCTTCCACTGGGATCCTTTCACCTGATGCTCTCTGTGCCCTGGCAGGAGGAGACGGTGTTTTATTACTACAGTGACCGTGGGGTCCCCGTGGGCCGTTTCAAGAACCGGGTGCAGTGGCAGGGGAGCCTCTCCCACTGGGATGGCTCCATCCGGCTGCGGGACCTGCAGGTGAACGACAGCGGCACCTTCCACTGTGAGATCCGGCTGTTCCTGAACAGCAACATCTTCAAGAACCACACGGTGCTGCACGTCAGCCCCCCGGTGCAGAGAGGTGTGTGTGGTGCCCTGTGACTGCTCCTCTCTCCCCTCACCCTGTTTGGTCCCACAATGAGGGGCTGCAGAGGCTCTGGAGGGTCTCAGACCTGCCATCACGGCTCTCCTGCAGCAGGGCTGGCATCCCTGTGGTGCCATCCCTGCCTTGGTGTCTCCCCAGAAGGACAAGGTGTGCACGATGCTGCCCGGGATGCTGTGCCCCCGAGGGACTCCGGGTTTTGGCCGGCAGTGGTGGGCTGTGGCTGCGTGGCCATGGTGGTGGCATTCCTGGCTGGACTCTGCGTGAGGAAGAGGTACCAACACTGGCTCTGGGTTTGTGGGGCTGAGCAAAGCACCTCCCTGCAGCCCTCCTGTGCTGCTGTCCCCAGCCAAGCATTACCCTCAGCTGCCCCACGAGGGGCAGGTTCCTGGGTTTGAGGGTTCAGCTCCCCAGGTGTGGGGTGCAGGCTCCTGCTGCCATCTAGTGTCACTCTGCCCTGGCCTGTCCCCCCTTGGCTCCCAAACTCTCTGGGCTCTGCCAGCAGCAGGGTTGGCCTGGCTGAGGCATGTGCAAAGGGATGCCAGTGTCCCAGGAGAGGGAGGGAGGGACAGGAGGACCAGATGATGCTTCTTTCTGGAGGTGACAATGCTGTTGCCTTCCCTCAAGGTTTGCAGCCAACACAGCCCTGGAAAAAGTGCGAAGCAGCAAGAACAAAGCAGAGGTGAGAGCTGAGACTGGAGGGATCACTGAGGTTGGGCATGTGGGCTCAGGGCTGGGGTGGCCAAGGGAGGGGATCCCACGCTGGCCAGGCATGAGCTGCCACTTGCTGCCCAGACACAACCATGGCTCTTGCTGCCTGCCCTGTGAGTGGGGTCAGGCAGCCCTGGCGTGTTTGGGGGCTGCCCAGTTCCAAACATCCTGATCTCCCCCTTGCAGGAGGCGCTTTACTGCTCAGTCCCTGGAGCTGAGATACCCAAGGCTGAACAGGATGCAAAGAAGAAGAGAAGAGCTGAGGACATCTACATAACCATGGTGAGGAGCAGGCAGCTGCCCCGAGCAGTGTGGGCAGGGTGTGCTGACATGGGGCTGGTGTGACCCCCAAATCACTGCCCCCCTCGCCAGGGTGACAGCATCCAGGCCTGACCCCTCCCTCCCCATGCCAGAAAGCAGCATCCTTGCCCCCTCCAAACAGACCTGTGGTGAGACTCACACCTTCTCCTTTGCTCCTGCAGCACCCCTCCCACTGCCGGGAGAACGGCGTCTACGTGGAGCTGTCCAAGAGGGTGATCCCGGCAGAATGGGTGGAAGAGGGGAGACAAGGTGATGGACAAAGCGAGGAGCCCCGCAGCAGACCAGAGGAGCCACTTCCCTGGGCTCCAGACCAGGAGAAATAGCCATGCTGGGGGATGAAGCCCCTTGGCCAGGTGTGCCCAAGACACCTTTACCCCTTTGGGCGACCAGCATTGTGCTGCTGCCAGCTCTTCCTCTGAGAACTGGTGACACTTCACCATGTGGTCCGTGCCAGGGCACTGTTTGGGCACAGCCCACCCCAGCTGCCTGCAGGGGACCAGGGGGGACCTGTTCCTCTTGCCCCCTGGTCTCTGGAGAGGGGCACAGTGAGCACAGCCTCCAGGCTCTAGCTTTGAGCCTGGTCCTGAGATAAGGATCTCCAAAGGGGGGAAATGCAGCAGGAACCGTCATGGTATTATTCTGAAGATAATAAAACTCAGGGACTCTTCCCTGTCTTTGTTTTACCTCTTGCTTAAGCATGTAATGCCCAAGCGTGCCAAAAACTGCCTGGGAGCCCCTGCACCCACGTGCAGCCTGGCACAGGGCTCCAGGGAGCAGTAAAGCCAAGGGGGCCACCAAGGGGTCCCTTTGCAGCAGGATGGGGATGGAGGGGAGCGGGACAGACCCCGCAGGCAGAGTGTGTGCGCTCACATGTCCCCCTGCCCATGGGTGAGCACCCAGGACGGGCAGCCCTGGCTGTGGGGAGCACAGCACAGCCTCCTTGGCCTCCAGGGCAGCATCTCAGCGGGTGCTGGCGCTGCTCCTGCTCTATATATAGATGTTTGACACCTCCAGGTGCGGAGGGAGCGCTGGGGACCCTCCACCTCCCACCCCTGCCAGCGACTGCAGCGCTGCCACCGCCTTGGTTCACGTTGACACCCTGCTCTCTTTTCCTGGAGGAGGCAGAGCCAGGGGATGGCAGGAGGGACCAGCAGCAGCAGCTGATTTTGGGGTGTTGCAGGGTCATGGATGGCCCCCCCAGTGCCTTTGGTGGGGTTGTGGGAGCCCTTGGGGCTGAGCAGAGTGGGTGGGGAACTGCTGTGTGTGCTGTGAGTGTGTTTGCTGAGCAGGGTTGCTGTGTTTGCCCCCACACTGATGCCTTTGCAGAGCCCCTCTGCATCCCTCCTGCCTCCCTGCTGCCTCACCCCTCCCTCCCCAGGGCTCTGGTGTGTAGGAACCGAGATGTGCCCTGGCTCCAGGGTATTCCTCGCCTTTCCTCCCCATTGATGCTGTCTCAGCAAACCCCACCTCCCCGTGTCCTGGGGCACGAGAACCAGGGGGCTGAGCAGCTGCTGCCACTGCCTTTCTGGTCTCCATGAAGTTGTCTCCTTCCTGCACCCATCTCCGCACCCCCAGTCCAATTTTGGAGCCCGGGGCCCAAAGGCTTCCTTGTCTGATGGTGCCAATGGGGTCAAAAACTTTCTCTTGCTCTGTCACTGCTGGGCAGAGCCTTGCTGCCCCAAGAGCTGGGTGAGGAGAGGTGCTGCTGGGGTGATGGCAGAGTTTTGGCACCCCTGGGAAGTAAGGGAGCTGCCCTTGCAGTGTCCTGGGAGCAGACAGGTGACCAGGAGCACCTCTACCTGCCCCAGCTCACCTGCCCCTGGTGGTGGCATCCTCCTGGGCACCCTGGCCAGGCTGCCTCCTTGGGACCCCCTGCTCTTCCCAGCATGGACTGGCCCCTCTGCTCTCCCACCTGGCTTCAGGAGGGCAATTCTAGCATCCCCAGGCCCAGCTGAATGGGAAGCACTACCTGGGATGATGCAAGCAGGGCTGGCCACCAGCCTCCATCAGGGCAATGGGGGCACACCTTCACTGCCCCACTGACACTGGGGGGCTGCAGGGGCCACAGGGACCCACCCTGCGACGCAGCCCACGGGGGACAGCACGGAACTGGAGTGCCAGGAGCTGTCGCCTGCAGTTCAGGGGAAAAATTTTTCCGCCCTCCCACTCTGCCGGCTGCAATCCACCAACCACAGCATTTACTGCTTTTTCTCGCCCCAGCACCGCTCCAGCCATATTGGGCTGTGGAAATAAAGCGGCTCTAATGTTATATGTCACCTGCAAATAACCCGGGCGTTCGAAAAAAACCCCACCACCACCACCTCCACAACCCACGCCCAACACCACGTCCTCTCCACACCCAAAAATCCTCCAAAATGAGCCTGGAAGCCTGGCTCCCGCAGCCCACCTTGCTCCTCACTGGCCTCACCTTGCTCCTCTCGCTGGGTAAGTGTCGGATTGATGCCCTTGCATGCAGCCAGGTTGGGGAGACACCCACCCTGCCCGGCCAGGAGCCCCCCTCCCCACATCCCAGCCCCTTCCCGGTGCCGCAGGGATGGGGATGGAGATGGTCCAGCATGCGCCCTGCAGAGAGCCACCAGCCAGGGTGACCTGCTTTTTTGGGCAGGGTGGGGGGTACGTTGCGGCTGCATCTTCTCCTACAAAAGCCATACATCCTGCTGGCTGGGTGCTGAGCTGGAGGCTGTTTGCATGCCAGGCAGAGGAGTGGGATGCTGCATGGACAAGGGATGTGCCTTGATGGGAAGGTGGTGGCAGGTGGGCTGCGGTGGCTTGTGGCTGTCCTTTTGGGGTGGTGGCTGGCAGGCTGGGGAGCAGGCACCAGGCTGGCAGTGATGCAGGGGCTGGGGGGGATGTGTTCCCTGCATCCTGCCCCGCATCCAGCAGCGTGTCAGCAGCTCTGGGTCGGTATCGATCGCGAACGGGAACACATCGCTTCTTTGAAGTGCTGCTCGCGCTGTCCTGGAGCTCCTGATGGGCTGCCTTATCCCCGAGGAGAGAGCCTGGGAAAGGAGGATACAAAGCCTAGCGAGGTCTGCTTTAGAGGCTGCTGTAATTTTACCTCCCTGGGTGCAGGGCGCAGCGTGACGGAGCGTTTGGGAGCCTGCGTGGTGCCAAAGGACGCAGCCTGGATGGTCGGTCCCAGGGGCTTTAGGGGCTTTTTCCCCCATTTCTGTTGTCCCCCGGTGCTGGGCAATGGCAGAGTTGACACACACACACATTTGAGTGCTCCCAGGGCTGTCTGTGAGGACCCTCTGGCTGAGGTACAGTCCTGCCAGGCCGTGGTGTCCCTGGCTGAGGTGGCAGGATTGCTCCTGGTGGCATTTCATCCCTCTGTAGAGCCCTGGGGCACCCCAAGGCTGCAGGACAAAGCCAGGTCACCCAACTGCAGGCACGCAGGGCATCGAGTGAGGGGTGCTCAGACAAGGACTCCATGCAGGGATCCCTCCAACCAGGCCTGCTGGGACAGACCAGCTCCTGGCCCTTCTCTCCCATCCCTGCAAGGTTTTCTTGGAGGCATCCAAAGCTGTGATGGGGCAGCAGGGCTGCGACACTGGCTCAGGACACTTCTTCCTTCTTTGGGTGCTGCAGCTCGTCCCCATGTGCCAGCTGTCCCCATCCCTGTGTCCCTGAGCCCTGTGGGAGCCCCCCCTACACTGGAGCTGGATGGAGGGTGCTCTCCACAGCTGCCAGCACAGCAAGGAACCATTTCCAGGGCTTGGCCATACCTGAGGGCACCCCTCTGCCCCCAGAGAGCTTCAGGGTGCTGCAGGTTCACACCTTGCAGCAAGACCCGTGGCTTGAAACAGCCGTACCTGCTACTTGGGAAAGGCTCTTTTGCCTGGCTGCAGAGCCTGGCCCCTTTCCTGCCCTGCTTGCAGGTGGAGCGGAGTGGCCAGCGGAGCAGCCTGGACATGCATCCAGCTTGGCCGCAGGGCTGGACTCGGGAGCACCTCGGCAAGAAGGTTTGAGAGCAAAGAGCAGCAGCCCAAGGGGAGAGGTGAGGTGATCGGAAAGCACCACTGGTGGTGGCAATGCCACCCCTCCCCTTCACGGTCCTGTCCCTCCCAGGGCTCTGTGTCTCTGTGCTTCTCAGGGTTAGCCTCGGTGTTTGCAGCCGGGTGGCTGTGCAGGAGCCTGTCCCCTTCCCAGGGTGGGGAGGTGCTGGATGCAGGCACTGGGTCTGGGATGCTGCTGGGCAGGCAGTCTAGGGGAGCTGCAGGGAAGGAGTTGAGGAGGGAGCAGGTCACAGACACCCCATCCCTGCCCATTCCCCAGGTGAGTCTTCCCTGCAAACTGCACCAGGAACTGTGTTTCTCCGCCACAGCAAGGCCAGGGAGCAGCGACTGGCCTTGTTCCCCCACGAGCAACTGAGATCTCGCTCTGGTCATTCCCAGCTGGAGAATCCGTGCGTGGGCACTGCTGGGAGGGGGGAGCATCTGCATTCCCCCTGCAGCCCCTGGGGCCAGCCCTGGCAGCTCGCAGCCCTCGCTGCTGTGGTGTGTCCTGCTGGGAAGGAAATCTGATGAGCACAGCCATAAATTTCAGGGCGGCTGTGGCGCCGGGCCCTGTGTGCTGACACTGCATCCAGCCCTTACACGGCGCTATCGATCCTGCAGCAGGGAAGCCTTGGGCAAATGGCAGGGAGCAGGGCTGGCTGGGAGTCAGCAGGATTCGGCACCAGGCATGGCACAGAGGGGTCATCAGCCTTGACAGAGCAGGGAGGATGCTCTTCCTGCCCAGCCAGGGAATTGGTGCCAGGGCTGGGGCTGCTCCTCTTCTTCTCTGTTACTGCTGTGTAAGGAAATCCCACTCCTGGCTGGATGCAGCGTGCGTGGATGTGCCTGGAGGGCAATTCCAGGCCCCAAGCAGGTGGCTGCAGGATGTGCCCCCTTCCTAACTCATCTGCATTTGGCAGCACCCCCGGGACTGGGCATGGAGGTCATGGCCCCTGCTACCATCAATGCCTTGAATGGTACCTCTGTGAAGCTCTCCTGCACCTTCAACTCCTGCTACAAGGTGGAGAACAAGCAGTTTTCCCTCAACTGGACGTACCAGGAGTGCAGTAACTGCTCAGAGGAGCTGGTGAGTCTTGCTGGAGCTGGGGATCAGCTCGGAGTAGTTGTGTATGTTCCTTGGGGTCCTTTGCAGGGTGACATGTGCAGGGAGGGAGGTGCCAAGCGCTGTCTCACCTCCTCTCCCACTTGTCTGCCCAGTTCCTGCAGTTCCGGATGAAGATCATGAACAAGCAGCTGGACCGCTTCGGGAACCGGGTGGAGTTCACTGGGAACCCCGCCAAGTACGACGTGTCCTTCACCCTCAAAAATGTGCAGCTGGAGGACGAGGGCATCTACAACTGCTACGTCCTGAACCCCCCGGACCGGCACCGGGGCTACGCCAGCATCAGCCTGAAGGTGCTCACCAAAGGTCAGTGCTGTGGTGGGGCACCCTCGGCTGCAGGGCTGGCTCTCTGCTCTGCTCCATGCAGGGTTTGCTCCCCAGCTCTGGGAGCAAGAGCCCTGCCCATTGCCAGCTGTCCCCAGTGGGTGACTCTGTGCCCTGAGCCCGTGCCCTGTCTCCCCAGAGCCCCCGAAGCACGACTCGACAGTGGCTGTCATTGTGGGTGCCTCTGTGGGCGGCTTCTTGGCCGTGGTGATCCTGGTGCTGATGGTGGTGAAATGTGTGCGCCGGAAAAAGCAGCAGAGGCTGAACACGGACGACCAGAAGACGGAGGAGGAAGGGAAGACAGACGGTGAAGGCAACCCAGATGAGGGCACCAAGTAATGCCCCCCTGCCCGCCCCTCCCTCTTCACCCCTGTACAGCGTGACCCTCTCGATGTGCTTCCCAGAGCAAGGATTTCTGTCTCCCCAGAGCATCCCTCCTTCCATCCAAATACCCAACCCAGCTTGGAGCGGGGCATGGAGAGAAGAAGGTCCCTGGAGCCTGGCCCTGGTGGGCAGGGCCGGGGAGGAGGACTGAAGCACATCAAGGCTGCCCTGAGGCTGAGCTGGGACCAGCCTGTCCCCTGCTCTGAGTGCCAGAGTGGTGAGGAGGTGCTGGGGACAGGCTGGTGTGGGAGAGAGGGGACCAGTGCAGTCCCCACACTTGGAGGGACTGGAGCAGGGAGTGTCAGGAGGGACAGAGGGGTCTGGGCAGCCCCGTGCCAGTCGTCTGCACTCTGTCCCAGTAGAAAACATGAGCAGGGGCCAGCGACCCCCAAGCTGTTCCTGCTGTGCCTGGGGCACAGGCACTAGTGTTCCCATCCCAAGGGATCTCGGATAGCTGCCAGTCTCCTCCTTGCAAGTCCTGTGTGCCAGTGCTGAGGGTGCTGAGACAAAGCTCATGGTCCTCAGGGACTGTCCCAGGCTGCTCGGAAGCCGAGGGCTGGGTAATGACCATTAGCCCACACAGTGTCCCGGAGCTTTGCTGTGTTTTGGAACCACTAATGGCTCCTGGTTTGTAAGGAATGTACCCTTCTGCCACCCGGGCTATTTTTGGGTCTGAGCATTTCAGTCAAAGGTACTGGGCTGACTTTTTTTGTGGTTGTTTCCTTCTCGGCGAGGGTAATTGTAATGGAAAATGTTCTTTTGATGTGTCAAACTGAGGTGGTGGGGAGTGGCAGGGTGAGGCTGCTCGGGTCGAAGAGCTGCTGGGAGGAAGAGATGTTGGGCACTTGCTGGGAAGGACTGGGCACAACAGCAGGCCCTGAGTTAGGACATCTCTGTCACCCTCGAGCAGCCCTGTCATGCTGACACTGCCTCCTCCAGCCTCCCTGCAGAGCACTGCACAACCCAAAACTGCCATGGTAATGCACTGCCAGTGTGCCCAGCCACGGGCCCCATGCCCAGTGCCACCTGCCTCACCTGGCAGGTGGGCTGTGGGGGCTGAAGCACGCCAGGGTCAGGCAGAGAAGTGTCCCAGGGCAGTCCCCATGCAGCATCATGCCTGGGCTTTTCTTCTCCCATGACAGGCAGGGCATGGGGCAGGAGAGGAGCAGTGCACGGAGCCACAGGGGTCACTGCCCAGGGCCAGGTGCCGGGGGTCCTGTCACCCACGAGCAGCACTGCCAGGGGAGAAGGGAGACCTTTGCTGTGTCCCTGGGGGGGTGCCATCCCAGCAGTGCCACAGGCAATGCTGTCAGGCCCAGGGGATGAGGGGACATCCGTGCCCTCCCTGCTCTGCCCCATCGCTTTCCACCCCAGCCCCACGTGCCCTCTCCATCCCGCTCCACCCCGCTGGGCTCCCACGCCGCCCCCCTCCCCATCCGCAGCAGGAATGTGCCGTGTCCCACGTGTGGCTCCCCTGCCCCGGGGAGGGCTGGGCTGAGCTGCCTGTCCCCGCACACCCCACGCCTGTGGCTCCCCCGCACAGTGCCAGCGGTGTTCCCACACCGCCTTCTGCTCACAGCCAGGCTGTCCCTGGCTCCACGAAGGACTGGGCTGGCAGCTCGGTGGCCAGAAGCCCCTGAGTGTTGCACACCACCAGCCTTGCATCTGCCTTTCATTTCTTTCGTGCACTATATCCTTTGGATTGCAACTTGCCAATGCATCTGTATGTACATAGCTGTACACAACAGAGAGAGTCTACAAATATATATCTATACACACAGGAGGGGCTGGTATCGGTCGTGATGTGGCCTCGGGTTTGCGCCTTCCGATGGGCTTCTCTTGCCAAGTGCTCTGCTGAGTGTAGGATGTTTTTAATGCTCTTTGTACAGTCAAACAAACAAAAGAACAACAAAACACAAACTTTGTGCTCGATGCTTTTG
Organism: Anabacerthia variegaticeps; assembly: GCA_035583185.1. Taxonomy (NCBI): domain Eukaryota; kingdom Metazoa; phylum Chordata; class Aves; order Passeriformes; family Furnariidae; genus Anabacerthia; species Anabacerthia variegaticeps. Next base: position 5,923,555 of record JAWWEW010000065.1, read on the forward strand.
TGCTGCTGCCTGGAGAGGCAGGACAGGTCCCTCATCTGTGCACCTTCCCCAGGGGGATAAGCAAGCTCCTGTGTGGGGCTTGGTCCTGCTGTGGTGCTTTGGGTGCTGAGGGAGCCCAGGGCAGACTGCATGTCCACAGCTCCATCCCTGGGAGCTGCCACAGAGCCAGGGGCAGGTGGGGCACTGCTGGGCATGGGAGAGTGGCCAGTGCTGCCCCAACCATCCCACACTGAGATATCAGGGGTGCTCAGCACCCCCTGTGAGGACTCCAGCTCTGCCACAGGGACCTGTGCCCTGCCAGCTTCCCCACCCCTGCTCTGCAGAGAGCTGGGATTGATGGCTGCTCGGGGCATGGCACGTAAGGCTCAGCAGGCTCCAGCAGAGCCCGGGGCATGTGCTGGGTGATGGACACCTGCAACTGGGCTGCTCTCCCACTCAGCAATCCAGCAATGCCGTGTGGATGCTCCAGAGCAGCACGGCACAACTGGGGCACAGTTAATAGGCACATCCATCAATTTACCCACTGTGGAGACCCGAGAGGAGCTCTGACAGCCACCCTCTGTCATGCCTGCCCCTGCTGCCCTTCTACCAGGGCTGCTGAACACCAGTGCATCCCAGTTCCACACACAAGCAGGGTCTGGCAGCCGCCCATACAAACCTGCGACCACCTCTTTCCCAGGCCAGTGCTGCCTTCCTGCCCTTCCTGACCCCCTCAGCAGCCCACCACTGCTCCCAGGAGCTGGGTGGCAGCCAGCAGTGCCAGTGGGATGAGCTCTTCCCATGTCCCTGCCTGCCGGGGCACTGCACCCTGAACGCCTCGCCCTGTGCCCAGCTCTGGGGTTAGCACTGTGGAAAACTTCCACCTCCCCACAGCACCTCTCCCTGCCTTAGGAAGGGCACCCAAATCACCTCCACTGTCCTGCTGACACAGTCCTGCAGTGCTGGGCTGCTGCTGGGAGGTGCAGCCAATTGACACCTGGCCCGTGGCAGGGAACAACTTCTCTGTGCAGTGAGAAGCAGCTCTCTGGAGGATGGTATGGGGTTATCACCCCACCTGGCTCTGGGGGGTCAGCCCATGGAGGGGTGAACACAGGCAAAGGGGATGGGGGATCCACTGCTTGGCACTTTCAGGACACCTCTTGGAATGTTGCTGGCAAAAAGCTCGTGAGGAAGGCAGGCAGGCACAGAGACCCCGTGAAACATGACAAGGATGAGTTCTCATCACCACAGGGGACCAAGGGCAGTGACTGCAACACCCTAGTGCTTCTCTGGCACCAGGGACAGTCCCTTTTACAGACCACTAGAATTTCCTTGGACTGGGTGGGATTACAGATGTCAAAGAGACAGAGAAGGGTCGAGAGGTGACAGGGAATTCTTCTTGGTGCTGTGCAGAGAATCACAGGGGACTGTTGGGGAGCCTTGGGGGGAGCCTAGAGCTGCTGTCCTGGGATGCTGTCCTGGGGCTGGGAGAAGGGGACCTGGAAAGGGGACAGCTGGGGGCACTGAGGGGTGTGAAGGGCAGCTCGGAAGAGATGGAATGGGGAGGGTTCAGTGGAGGTGGCCTCAGGCTGTGTCAAGTCAGAAGAAACTTTCTCCTGGGACACAGGAGGGTTGCCTCAGTGCTTCTTGCAGATGCCTCTGCAGTGGCTGCCGGGGGACACTGCTGCTGTTTCCCTGCTTGTTTACAGGGCCCGTGAAAGGGGGTGAGGAACCTCTGCACGTCCGGAGGGCAGCTGACTCTGCTGGCAGGGACAAGGAGGCAGCGGGCAGCACAGCACTGGCAGGGGGAAAGAAGCAGGGAGAGGGGAGAGCATTGTTCCGAGGGAGAGCTGCAGGCAGGGGAGAGCTGGAATGACAAAGGCATCCAGGTACTCACCCGCAGTCTATGTGCCCAGAACCTCTCAGCTCCCAGCCTGGCGTGTCCATCCCAGCCAGGACAGTCCTGCAGAGTCCGATCCCTGCGGGTGCCTCCTGCCCACTGCCAGCTCCTGGGCTGCCAGGCTACCTTGTCTTTTAAAGGTCACAGCCAGAGGACCTTGCAGTAAATATAAGGTGCTGATGGGAAGCTCTGTTCCAGCGCTGCCACCTCCTCCTCCTCCATCAGCAGGAGGGCTCTGCCTGCTCCAGGTCCAGAAGCTCAGCATCCTCTGGCTCGGGAAGGTTTGGGAGGGGGCTGGGACTGTCCTCCTGGGACAGCCCCTGGCAGGATGCTCCAGGGCAGCCGGGGCCAGCGGTACTCCTGCTGCATTGAGCTGGGAGGCTGCAGCCCAACTGCTCTGCTCAGCCCTACCTGGTCGGTACCCACGTGGAGGGAGGCAGGAGCCCTCCTCGGGGAGCAGAAGCCTGGCATTTTAACCCTCCCAGCTCCACCAGTGCAAGGTGAGAGGGAGGGAAGGTGCATAGATAGCCAGTGTGACCACCTCTCCCTCCACCCCCATGGGCTGTGAGCCAGCTGGCAGCACCCCTGAGCCCTTCTTCCTGTCCCCCACGGAGGTGACAGTGCCCGAGCAGAGGGTGCTCACCTTCCCTGAAACCAGACACAGCATCCTGGTGCTGGACTCAGCAGAACAAGTTTCCGCTGAGCCGCAGGAATCCCGAGTCCCATGCTGGACATCAGCACAGTGCCAAAATCCCGGGGCCAGCTGCTGTGAGTGCCCTTCCTGGCTGTGGCACACACCCCTTGCTGGGGCTGGGAGAGCAGAGCCTTTCCCAGCCCGCGGCCGTGGCAGATGTCTCATGAGATCAGTCGGCCGGGGAGACCGGCTGGAACTGCCAAGTGTGACAGCTCCATCAGGCTCTGGTGACAGCCAGCATCCCGCTCTGAGCCCTGGGCCGTGTGGGCACAGCTGGCCCCAGGCGTGCGGGGGAGCGGGCAGTGGGGCACCGGGCTGCTGCCTCTGCAGAGATGCTCGGCAGGGAGATGTGGCTGCAGGAACGTGTCAGGAGGGAATGAGCTGGGTACCCACCTGCCCAGCACACCCAATCTCCGTCAGTGCTCACAGGAGCTCTTTTATATTCAGTGGTCAACCCTTGCAGCCAGGTGGTGCTGCTACTTTCAGCCTTCTTGCTTCCAAAAGGATTTGGGGCTCTGCTGGCGAGATTCCTAAATGACAGCATGGTCAAATGCATTCCAGCTTGACCCATCGTTTTGGAAGCAAACTTGGCAGACACCTGAACATCGCAGAAGGGGGTTTTCCACACCTAATGGACTTTCCCTGCACCACGGTAAAGATGCTACTGTTCCAGGTCCCCAGTGGTGCAGGTCTCCATGGTCATGCTCACTGAATGCTGAAGATTCCAGCCTCAGACTCGCCTTCACCTGTGACTGGCCCCAGCAGCCATCATGCAGGGAGGTGACAGGCATCATTGGCAGGGATGACAGACGTCCCTCCACCCCCTCGGACCTCTCTGCCTCCCCTCTCACAATTAGTGATGCTCTACCAAACGCAGTGCTCCTCCTCCTGCCTTGGCACAGTGCCTGCCTGGTCACCGGTGCCTGCAGCTCCACTCACCTCTGTGTATCCATCACCTCTCTGTATCCATCACAGCCGCCTGCCAAGGCACCTTCTGCTGCATCAGCAGTACCGTGCACGCCGCTCCCGCAGCGCCGGCTGCCAGCGCTGCCCAGACCGCTCCGCCTGTACTTTTCCTGTCTCTGTTGCCAGCTCTGCAGCCCTAATGCTTCAACCCACAGGCACTGCTGGCATCCTCTCGGGCTCCCCTGGGATGTCCCTGTGCCCTGCAAAAGCTCATGCTTTCCCTCTTCCCTCCTGCTTCCCCTCCTCTCTTCTGCTTCATGCTGCTGGCCAGGTGGACAGGAGAGTGAGCTGCAAAGGGGGCTGAAGAGGGGACGAGGATGCCCTGAAGGTGACAGGTCATAGCACCCTGGACATGCAGGCAGGGTGATCGTCTTCCTTAAGAAGTTGTAAAAAAATTACATAAGTCAATGAAAGATTATGGACTGCAATCATTATATGCAAAGGGTTTGATACCAGCTATTGGAGAATTATATGTTATGAGTCTGGCTGATTGGAAATCTCTTTTACACCTAATTTTGTCTGCTGCTCAGTTTATGGTGTGGACTGCTGAATATTGAGAAATGGTTACTGCTTCTGATAATCCTGAATTTAATGTTCTGGGGAATATTGAACCAGATGATCCTTATGGTCCTGGTCCAATCACTCCAGAAAAACAACTGGATTTGTGTTCCCCTTTAACTCCTTTCACAGAAATGAGTCCTTTCTTTCAGTGACCCCAAAACTGAGCCAATTCCTCCCCCAGTCCTGGAATGTGAACAAGAGTTTAGTATCTTGACCTCTGTTCGACCAAAATTGGCAAAACAGCTATGCAACAATGTTTGGGAAAAACCATGGAAGAAGGGGATTTTTTTTTTTTTTTTTGCATCCCCAGTTTTTTATTATACTAATTCTCAAGGACAACAAAAAGCTAGGCACGAGAACATTCCATATGCTGTTTTTTAAGGAATTGAAAAAATCGGTTATGGAAAATGGCATTCAAAGTTCCTATACTTTAGGATTAGTAGAAATGATGGCAAGTTCCTGCTCTATGGTGCCATGGGACTGGCATACACTAATGAAAACCATTCTAACACCTTGTTGATGGTTCTGGTGGCACAGGCAAAGCTGCTGTTGTGTGGTTTGACAATAATGAGTGTCAGTCTCAATGTTATTTCTGGCTCCACACAAGTTGTTGAACTTTTTGCAGTTCTTTGTGGTCTGTGCAAGTTTCCTCACACTCCTCTCAACATAATCCATGACTCTGAGTATGTAGTACAGCCAGTTCCAAGACTCCCTCTTGTTAAAAAGCTTAAAAAGCAGCTTTTTGAGCTTTTGATAGAAGTACAACTTGAGCTTAACAATTGAAATCGCACAATATTCATGGGACATATTCACTCTCATTCTAAATTGCCAGGACCCCTTGCTCAAGGCAATGCTCTTGCTGATTCATTTACTGTTAATACAGTCCAGTTTCAATCAAAGTCTTGTTTTTCCACAAAAATCCCTCTGTGCTGCAGCATTCCTTTGCCCTGACATGTGGCTGCGAGGAAAAGGTTGCTGAGACATGAACTTATGTGCAGCCAATTGTTCTGGAACAAACTCATGGTGAGAACAATAAGTTCTCTTTAAGGCCGGGTGGGTCCCTCTGTCCATCAGCATCTGGATCTGCATCCACACCTGTGTCTTCTGTCTGCTTTGAAGCTGGGAAGTCCCTTGGGGATGGAGGGCAGAGACACATGTAGTGTCACTCTGCTGAGATGCCCCAAGTGACAGCTGAGGCTGTCCCTTTTTCTTGTCCTCCCAGCAGCAGCAGGGAAGCCACCAGCCTTAGTGGCACTTTGGCCCCTTCCAAAGGTAGCCCAGGGCAGCACCAGCCCAGCATTCCCAGGCCATCATAGAATTCTTAGGGCTGAAAAAACCCTCTAAGATCATCACATCCAACTGTTAACCCAGCATTGCCAAGGCCACCACTAAAACCATGTCCCCAAGTGCAACATCCACGTGTTTTTTGAACTCTTGCAGGGTTGGTGACTCCAACACTGTCCTGGGCAGTCTGAGCTAATGCTGGACAACCCTGTGAAGAAATTTTCTCTAATATGCAACCCAAACCTTCCCTAGGGCAACTTGAAGCCATTTCCTCTCATCCTTGTTTCCTGGGAGCAGAGCCCGACTCTCACCTGGCTCCACCCTCCTGTCAGGGAGTTGCAGAGAGCAAGAAGGTCCCCCCTGAGCCTCCTTTTCCCCAGGCTGAGCCCCCCGAGCTCTCTCAGCCGCTCCTCCTCACACTTGTGCCACAGACCCTTCTTTGGACACGCTCCAGCACCGCCGTGTCCTTCTTGCGAGGGGCCCAAACCTAATTCCAGCATTCGGGGCGCGGCTCCATCCGTGCCGAGCGCGGGGCAGACGGTGCCTGCGCTGCTCCAGGGAGCGCTCCCCGATCCCCCCGGGCTGGCGGGCGGATGTGCGGGGCGGTGGAGCCCGGGGGGATGCGCGGGGCGGTGGAACCCGGGGGGATGTGCGGGGCGGTGGAACCCGGGGGGATGAGCGGGGCGGTGGAG